>CM076581.1:1602635556-1603056707 GCA_034641835.2 Pinus albicaulis
AAGATTATGTCACAAAAATGTAGATATGTGTCTCTGTTCTTAATCCTTTAAATATTAGTAATATATTTCCCAAATATCAAATCTTTAGGAGCCATGCAACGCCATATTCCCTTTATACTGAAGTGAAAAGATGAAAGACAAAGAAAGGAAAGGATTTTAACTTGTCATGTTGCGTTACATAGAAACTGTCATTATAAAATCCAGAGGAAGTGGAAAACATATAAGTTAAAGAAGAGGAGCGCCCATTAAGGATATTTAACTCTTAGACATATAAATATCAAGAGACCTGCAGCTCTAATCACTCTACTTTATTCACAGAAATGAAAATGAAATGGAAACCAGGAAAACGCTTCAACATAGATGGAATATTGGGAACTTGCAAAACTTCTTTATTCATTCGATACTTCTTAGTACAAAATTTAGCCTTCAAAGGTTCAAAACTCGGAACCTTCTTCCTTCTTTCAAATGTCTTTAAATACAAGTTGAACCAAAATAGTTTCAGTTATAAAACTGATTCTAACTGACTGTAACTACTTAACTACTTTATGTCACGGAGGTATATGCCTCGGTAACATGTCATTACATTGCATCATGTGATTTGAAAATAAAATAAAAGATGACAAATCCTAATCTAAAAGAACTGATGTTCCTGGAACAGCAACTGATTCAATGATTTCTTGCGGCTGTACGGTCACTTGTGGCTGCTTGGCGGGAAATCCTTTTTCTGTATCAATAGTAAACTTCTTACATTCCTTCCAAAGCTTGTCTTGAGTTATTGGAGCACTTTTATAACGATGATATTCTACTGTGAAGGCAACAATATGACTGTGAGTGAGGTTACTCGTAAACAACGTTTTCACCATCCACAGTAGGAGGAAATGTCTTTGTAAGAAATTGAAGACTGTTTCTCCCTTTAATATCTGCGTCTTCTCATGTCGACCATCTGCTTTGCTTTTTGCAAACACCAACTGATCTTCATAAAACTTCCAGGACATAAATTCACCTCCTTCCTTCCAGCATGATGGCAAGCTAGTTCTTATCAATTTATCAAATGAAATGTCAAATTTCTTAATCACCTCTTTGATTACCTGTAGCCGCTTCTCTGATGCTTTCAGAAGATCATTTTTAATGATCATCTTGCTTATTTCCTCAGCATAAAAATACCTGTCTTGTATCCCCATGTCTTGCAACTCTTCATCTGTTTTGGAATTAATAAAATTCATGAATCTTTTGACCCAATTTGATCTCTTGATTGCAGCTGGCTTGTCTGATGACAATTCCTTTTCGTGATCAGCAACAATGCCTTTCTCCCTGGCAATTACTTGTATGGAATTCCATTTTGCTTGTATTTCAGAAATGATCTCATTCCAGATGAGATCCTTAGCTTTAATAAGGGAAATATTTCCCTTCAATTTCTCCTTGAGTTCCTTAATCTCTTCTTCAGCTTTATGTAGCTTCTGCTCATTTTCGCCTACCTTTTCCTCCCATCCTCGCATTAATCTCAGAGCTGCATCCTTTTCAGACTGGACCTGTTTGCAATCTCTCTCCGCCATTTTTAACTCTGTATTCAATTGAGCAACCTGGACCTGTGGATCGGTCGCACCTGCAGAAAAATCAAAAGTGCAAGTGTGGTTCTGAATTTGATTTTGTAAGGTTATGGCTGTTTGCTTTACCTTATCAAGCTCCTCATCTTTCTTTATCAATTGTTGTTGCAGCTCTTCTTTTTCCTTTTCTACCTCTGCTACTTCAGTTGCCAACGAATGCTCTGAAGCTGGCAATTTCAGCTTCTTCCTTAAGGAAGAGATTTATGCTTCTGCGCCCTTGATCAATTTTTGCATTGCGCTCCTATCATCAGGATCAACGCCAATCTTCTTTATGATTTTCTTTAGTTCTTCATTTTGAATAGTCAATGCTCTGGCATTGGCTTTCTCCATCTTGCACTGTTTAACAACCTTAGCAAGCATATTCTCTGTCTTGACTGATGTAGCATGAGTCTTACTTAAATCATTAACAATTAACTGACCTGTTTGCATATGTAGATTCATCTTGTCCCACAAGGGGATCTTCTTTACATCCATAACAATATTCACCTCCTTAAACCTGCCTGAGGGTCCCAGAGACATCCCTGTCGGATGCGATAGCGCCATTTTGAACTGGTCTTTCTCCAAATCCATTACAGTCAAAAGTCTTGTTTGGTCAGCAGATACATGATGTTCTGCTTGTATCTCTATATTGGCCTTTATTCTTTGATTCTTTTCTTCAATTAAGGAGAACACATGCTTCATAGAAGGAGCTTTCTCTAGCTGGAGTTCTGATCTGCTAGGAGATGAAGCACCCTGTTCTTCACTGACCTGGAGAGTGAAACCAGGTGAATTGGAGGAGTGATCTTCTGCTAATTTTGTCCTTTTCTCCTCTCGAGGCTCTTCCTCATCAATCTCAATAACATCATCTCTCACTCTCTTACCCATCTTCTCCAATATTATAGGAGTTTGAATATTAATCCGCGATGAACTTGGCCCTCCTGGATTAGCCAACTTTTCTAAATCTGGTTTACTCACATGAGTAAAAGCAGCATAACCGTTCTCGACCCTTCTATGTGAAATAATCGCATGTGGGTCATAGGCCCACTTCTCTCCCAATAATAACTGTGTTTCTTCCAACATCCTTGTCACCTCCTCATAAGCTTGCCTTGTATTAAAAACAAAAGGACCTACACTCATGGGCAGCTTGTACATTAGCCCCTTCTTCATTGGAAGAAAATGAATTTGATCCACATTGAGACTTTGCCTTATAAATTCCAGAGCAAACAGTCTCATGGGAACAAATGTTGGAAGCCTATAAGGCTCAACACCAACTCCATATAGCCTTATTTCAGAATGGTCTTCAAAAACAAACCAATCTCCATATCTACAATTAGGTCCTAATTGCAGGAACTCTTGAGCCTTTGGCAAGAAACAGGGAGGCCGAGTTCCATTGAGAATTCTATAAGCGGTGGTCATAAAATTTTCCACAAATTCAAATAAACCGGCTTCATTTTCTTCTCTTCTGACCAAATCAGTCCAAAGTAGAACTGACTGCTTATTCTTGTTGATATCCATTATGTTTAAACCAATACCCATGAATTCTTCCACATTCTGGTATAAAAACAGGTAAACTATTAATGAGGGAAATCTAAAATAACCTGTTAGTGGGACAGAAAGCAACTGAGTATTCACCACTTCTTGCCAAAAGGATGGAATATCTAACACCACTCCCGGTTTCATCATAAGAGTAAACATTCCCAGAGTTGCTTTGTCAACTTCGCCATCATCTTCTTTCCCCAGAATCTCCATAATACAGCTGAGAACTGATCTGTATTGAACATTAAAAACATCCAAACCAAATTTTCCCAAACCAAACTGGGTCTTCTCTGGACTTGGTACCAAAAATGACATGCAGCGGTCAAATTCTTCAATTGAGAGCTCCTCGAAGTATTGAACCAGCGAATCTTCTGAGAATTGCAAAGGAGAAACATTCTCTGGGAAGCATAATGCCTGACGCATTAATTGAGATGAAACCTGCAAAACACTTTCTCCCTGAGAGTTCATGACATAACATTTACCAGGATACATGGACGAGACCAACCAGGAGATGAATTCAGGAAAAACATGGGTCTTAGGGATGCAGGCGAACAGCACTCCAGAACTCTGCATAGCGGAAAACACAGGTGACTGGTCGGTGTTCAAGGTCACTTGATAATGTAAGCGAGGGTGATTGACAGAGGAAGCAGTATCACGGACGTCTTTCTCACTATCTAGGAGAGGGCTCAGATTGGACAAACCAGACACAGACGCTCGTTTGGCCATGGCTGACGAGAATTTTGGAAGCAATTCGGTGCGAAGGTGGCGGGACGAGGTTTGAAACAGAACAACAATCACAAATAAACCGCAACGGAATGGCAAACTCGACTTTATAACAATGCAAACCGCAATTAATGCGAAGGTGACGTGGGACAACACGTAGGCGATTTTGCCAACTGTTTGACACTTCGGAGAATGACGTAATGCGGGGGGTCTGTGAGTACGGCCGAGACCTTCAACCCATACCCCCCGCAATCCATCGGAGCCGTTGATCAATGATTTTCATAGATCTGACTAGTCAACTGCGAGGGGTCGGATTTTGATAACCGGCGAGCAAGTTGACCCCCCGCAGTTGCTCATCCAACAGCTTCTGCACACGATCACGACTTCCGCTCCAGAAATCGCTCGAACTTTATGATTAATAAAATAAATAACAAACTAATGTTTGCCGCTCCAAAAATGAAAAATGTATTACTTCTTCGTATTTCTCCTATACTAAAGTATAAAACCTTATACTATAGCATATTTCGGATCTTTTAGAAATATTTTTTCAAAAACATTTTTTCTTTTTCCAAAATTTCAAAACTTAACATAAAAAGGATATGCGGATAGAATGATCCACAACAACTTCCATGTCATTTTTTGTTGCTCTTTGCGAGAGCAAAATTTGTTGCACTTGCTCTTCTAATTTTGATATGTCATATTGCCATTCTTCATCTTCATAAGTCATAGTAGAGCCTTCTAAAGGCTTAATGGGTGTTGAATTCTTTTTAGGGGCCATTTTAGAATCCAATACTGATATCTATTCTACAATATGCCCTTGGAATCAATTCAACTTGATTCTTAAAACAAGACTTATGCAATTCAGAAAAATAATACACACCTTTTATTTGATTTTGAGGAGCTTGATATTGAAATTGAATTATATCTATAATTGCGGATCCTCAATATCTGAAATTCGGCCCTTTAGTAGCCCTCTTAAGCTTCTTTTAAATGCCACAGGTCTGATATAATTTGGATTCTTCAAGGCAAATTTATGTCCAATCTCCCACAATGACCCAATTATGGACTGGTTCAGTAGAGCGAACTTGTACGACTTGCCATGTGTCACTGTTTCCACCTTTGGCTCTGAAATTGATAGACAAAAAACTACTGTCTATGTACTTGCGGTCACTTTTTACAGCATTCCAATTTGATGCTCAGAGAGAGAGTTATGAATATCTTCCCATGATCATTTCTTTCAGATGAAATTCAGAAGCCTGAAAAAGCCCTAACTTCCACAATTCATATCTCTGCCAATATTGCGAACAAAGATCTAAAATTGTGCGACGATGTTCCTTAGGATTTCGACTTCGCACTCTAAAACGTTCAGCTTCTGAACCTTCGTAGAAACAAATTTATAGCGAAAATGCCACGATGACCTGTTTAGGTTAAATTCAGGAGCTTGCAAAATGACCTACCTTCCACAGATCATATCTCCGAAAATATTGCGAACCAAGCTCTGACATTTTGCGACGATGTTCCTCAATATTTTGGCTTCGCACTCTAAAAATTTCAGCTTCTGAACCTTCGTAGAAAAAACGTTATATGGAAAATTCCACGATGACCTGTTTGGAGCAGTGAAACCCTAGAATCCCAATCTCTGATACCAAATGTTGTGAAATCAACTCCAAAAATAGAAGAAAAGTGATATCAACGCCTTATAAATAAGCCACTTCAAGGGGGTAACCTCCAATACATTACATGAATGCACAATTCTTGGATGATTCAAATGACAAAACCTCCTTCTATATAGGAGTCCATGGGGCCATAATGTAATCCTAGTGGGGCCACAATGTAATCCTAGCCGACCTAACAATAAAAATGTAAGGGCACAATAATAACAATGTTGGGGTTAGAGTGGGCTACAATAATAACAATAACGGGCTAAACTAGTAATATAGGGACCTAACAGGCTTAGATTTCCTTTTTGCAAGCTCATATTCTTTATTGATATCACAACACTATCCTTTGCAATGACTCTATGAGGTATCTCATTGATCTACAAAACAAAGTCAAGAGTAGAATAGTATTCCACCACCCTAGTATGTACTCCACTTGTAACAAAAGACACATTATTGGATTCAAAAAGACCATATGTAGGCAGGGAGGTTGTATCAACAACAAATTCAAGACCTTCCCTATGTATTTTTACTTTACTGGAAATAGGAACATAAATTCCCTATCCATTTTTCCCAATTCTTTGTACTTTTATGCCATTTTCGTCAATATTGGGGGCCAATACCGATAGCATGTTTTTCAAAATAGTGTGACAAAAAATCATGTGATCTGCCATAATCATCAACATCGGCCTTCTGACAAACAACATAGATACTATCATTATGAAGGGTAGAAGTAGGTGAGTGTGGAAACTCAATAGTAGTCTCGTTATGAAGGGTAGAAGTAGGTGATTGTGGCAACTCAATAGTAGTTTGCATCTCAATATTCTGTAGGTGGCTTTCTTCTAGCACAAGGCTCTCTTTGCACTCCTACAAACCTTGAATAATATAATTTTTCTTAGTGAACTCAATGATAAGGAATTAAAATCTTCTTTAAAAGCCTAATATTCATGAAAGCGTTTGTTGTTATCTTCTTAAAGAGTGGTAACTTCTTCACAAAGCATGTGCATGGAGAACTTTAAATAAGAAACCTCTCGAATATGCTCAACGTTTTTCTCCTCCAACTTACAAATTTCCTTTTTCATGACAATAATTTCCGAATACCATAGATCCTCAACTTCCTCCTCCAAATCATCAAGAAGATTAGCCTTAGTCTAAAAAACATATCTAAAAGTCTACAAGAAAATTCTCATTCCTATCTCCAAACTATCCGCCTTGTTGATTTTCTCAACCATAATAGTCTATAATATGTTCTTGAGTGTTGCATTCTCTACTTGCAAAACAACAATTGATTGTAAATGAAAAACCTCTTTATGAAGCTAATCAATGACCTTCTTTTCTGACGAGTATTGTGATACAACACAATAATTTGACAAATAAAATCAGAAAGGAAGAATCATTTGTTAACTCATAAGCAAAGACACTGTAATCGTTTGTGAAAGGATCACATGAAACATGCAAGTCTTGTTCTTTGCAACGATTGATGGTCAACACCAATGGGTATCGTTTCGGCGTCATTTACATGGACATTTATGTTGTTTTATTATTTCATAGTAAACAAAAAAAAATTCTCCACCGTGACCTTGCCATACATAGTAGTTTTTAATAGAGTTGGGATTTGAAAAACTGCAAATATAATTAAAATTATAATATGTTCATTTTTCACCATTCAATATTAGTTATTAATCAAATTTAAAAGCATAATATCTTATTAATCAAAATTAAAAGCATAATATCTCATTATAAACATGTTGCCTTTCCAATTTTAACACAATACAATAAATATTAAAAGATTTAAAAAAATCATTGTGCCATAAAAACATGTGGGTAGGACCCATGCTATACCATTGGAATTACAAGGTTTCACCAATCTTACGGCCATGCCATTCAACGAACAATACGAGGCGCTTCCCCACAACCAGTAATTCTGTGATGAGTTGTCTCTATCACTAACCAAACACCTTATCATTTGTGCGTCCTGTCCAGGAATCCATCCATGATAACTTTGTTCTTGTACTCACTGGATTGAAGATACACCATTCTCATATGATCATTATTCCTATTCGTCTCTTCCATCCTTTCTGAACATTTTCGCAACATTGGAAAAAGATACAGCCATGCACCTGTGAATAGGATTACACACATCCGGCCGTACAAGAAGAAGCAAAGCAGCGTAATGATCATAACACTTGCACCCACCCTGGAATCGTGAGCCATGGCTGAGTTGGTCCTCTTGTAGAAGCTATCTGATCCCTCTACAGATCTCGCAGGTTTGGTACTGTGCCCATTATCCATGGACACAGAACTTCTGAGTTTTTTTGCTTTAGAGTTACGATCATCCTCGTGCTCATGATAAATGCTATTATTTTTTTCGACAGGTCCCAGGATGGAAACCCCCGCAGCACCCTCGCCACTGTTTTTCTTCCCATTTCCCTGATCTCTGCCTCTAATCACAAACGGAATCCATACCTTCTTCGAAAATACGAACTTCACCATGTCCTCTGACACACAAGACTTGCTCGCAATATATTCTCTTTTGGCAGAGAGCTCGGCATAGATTCTCTGGAACTCGTCAAGCCCTCTGGTGGAATAAGGATTCGACTTCTTCCCATGTCTCTGCCGGTATCTCGGCTGCGCGAGACCACGATTTCTTCCCCCTGGCCTTCCACTCATACCCTACTACCACGCATTGATATTTTTTCTCATATATAGACTCAATACATTACCGGATACTGATTGATGCTGTAATAAAATGCACGAAAATCCAAGTCAAAACTGCAAACGCCAGCTGTTGCCCACCTTATCTGGGTTCTGAAGACTTACGCAGTCCGCCATGTAAATTGTCTTTGGCTTTGAATAAGAAGGAAGTATCTAGATAACTGGTTCCGGTCGTTGGTTCAGTTTTATGATACCCACTAGTTAAAATATACATGTGTATACATTCTAGAAGCAGCACATATATTAATGTGAACAGGAAAATAAAATGGATCGTAAATAACGTCAGTTTTGTTTCTTCTGGCTCTTCTAGATATGCCTTGCTTACTTGTCTTACACGCTTATGCGAATTTGTCGGATTTATCATTTTTCGTGTTTTAATTTATTTTTGTATGGTCTGGATAATCCCTCGTTTTCCGTGTTGGCTTGGAGGTGAAGTCTCCAAATTTGACGCTGGGATTTGCCCACGAGGATTCAAAATGTTAGGCACGATTTTGGCAGAATCATATAAAATACTATGCGCACCGATGTTCTGGGTGGAATAATTTAAATTTTTGAGAGATTATAAAAAAATGGCAGAATTTTGAAATTCTATGTTACAATGGTGAAATTTAAAAATTATAAGTGCTTTAATGTTTTTGACTGTCTTAATCTATTTTTACTTTAAAAAAAAACTATTCAAACATTGCAAATACTTGATGTTTTAAATTTTATTTTACAGAATTCTTTAAAACAAACAGCTATCAATACTATTTTGTTGCCGCCAATTTTTAATGGTACAGACTAAAAGTAATCAAGAACCCGGTTCACAAATCTACCAGAAGAAGAAATAAATGCGAGCACAAACGTTTTTACTATGATTGCAAGGATATTTTATCTGGATTGTAAGAATATTCTAGAATTCTATCGCATGGTTAATTGTATAATTATTTAATGGACTTTTATCTATCTGTTTCAAATATATTCAGCAATTCACATAAATTCAGAAAAGAGCGTTGTCAGTTTAAAACACCGTTGATTTTAGGTAGCAAAGTCTATTACTATGTTATTTTATTTTAGTTTAAGTATTAAAATACATTATAATTTATTTGTTAAGTTTTAGTAAGTATATTATTATCCTAGCAAGATATTACCAATTTTAAGTAAGTATATCGTGATTCCTTCAGGAAATTGCGATAATGCGTTGACCCTTAATTAATTCTGTTGATGAAAACAAAAATTAAAGCAACAATTTTTTAAGTTGACCTTATAGAACATTTATTTTTAAATTTTTTTGTAATGGTGTTTATTTAAGATGTGATTGGTTGACAGGGCTAGAGTTTTATTTAGTGATATGATTTTGGGTGGGATGGTATATTTGAATGGTTTATTTTGGAGCAAGCTAACCATTTGATGGAATGGCCTTTGGGTTTTGCATCTCTGGCGACTGGCGAATCTCTCCGATGAACGTGGCCCCACCCATCTCCCCGTCTCCATCTCCGTCCCACGAAATGTTCCAGTCGAAGGAGCCCGTTTAGGAGCCACGGGCCGTTACTGTTTCCTCCTACCCACCTACGCACGAGAGCGCCCATGAATGCAAATTTCTCGTGCCCACTGCGAACAGGTCGGTGAAAACCAGTCGAAAGAAGATGGGGGAGAGGCATGGAATGATCATGTCATCGAGCCGAACATCTCCTTAACCAATGTGTCGATTGAATACGAAAGAATTGTAGCCATCACTGGAATGCTACTGAAAAATCGATTGAACGAAAGTCATTAGATTGAGCGAAAGGGAGAGTCTCTGGACGGCTACTGAAAATCGGTTTGGTCTGTTTTTTAATTCGATGTCTGTGTATTTTTAAGTGAGAATCCCCGTTGTGCCCACTCCACCATTGCGGCACCTCACTTAAACAGATACTCGCGGGACCACTACTGAAAGAAACCAGTTTGTTTCTGTTTTTTTTACTGAATGTCTCTTTTTTAATTCGATGTCTGAGTATTTTTAAGTGAGAATCCCCTTTGCGCCCACTCCACCATTGCGGAAACTCGCTTAAATAGATTCTCACGTAAAAATGGTGAAGCAAATGAAATGGGAATCAATAATTGCCCTTCCGGTGCAAAACCCTAAACAAAAGCTCATCTTCTCTAGGTCGGATTTAGATTGGTCTCTTGTACAAGGAAAACACATGGACTCCTTAGATCATATTACAAAAATTCCTTCAACTAGAATTGGAGACTTTATTAAAGGAGAGAAAATGAACCCAAATGCTCCATGTTCTTTCACTCGGGTACAAAGAAAACGCCCAGGCTCAAGGACTACTGCTTCTTTGGTATATGAAGTGTAAGTTTGAATTACAAATCCTATGTATATATGTTGGTATGAATAGTGCTCAAATAGTTTTCATGGAATCATATGTATTGAGTTTCCAAACTTTTTTATGCAGCTATGCTTGTTCATATGGCCCTGATGACAGAAGGGGACAAGATGAAGTGAAGCGAAAATATTCATTTGTGAAAAAGAGGGGATACCAATGCCATTTCATTGTAAAAATTATGGTTCAATTCCCTGAGGTTGCGATAATAACATACAACATGTATGAGCATGTAGATAGCCAAGGATTGCCTTGTCATGGCCAAGATGACACCTCGGGTCCTGCTAGGGTGTTGCATCAACTAAATTTATCAAGGGACATGGTTTCCTATGTAGAGAGTTGTTTCTTTTTGGATGTGCCAGTTGACTCTGTTTGCAAAATGCATGTTAAAAAATATATTGACATGGATGTTGCAACTCGAGATAGGGATTTCTTTTTGTCTAGAAAAGATGTTGTTAACATTTATAATCGTCTAATGAAAGGAAATTATCAGTTGCATAAGAAGGATGAGATGAGTGTGAAAATTTGGTATAGGAAACACCAAAATGTTTTTTTCTTTTATCAAAAGCCCAATGGTGGAGATGTCCCTTTTATAATTGGAATTCAGATGAAGTGGATGTTGGAGACCATGGTGAAGTTATCGAATAATAGCCTAATAGCCATGGATTCAACATTCAACACGAATAAGTATGGGGTGAGTGTATTAAGAATGATTGATCTAGTACAATAACTTGATTAATAATGATTGATGATCTGAAGTTTATGATCTATGTATTTTGAATTTGATAGTATCAATTGTACACACTCGTCGTGTTTGATCACCAACAAATTGGGCTGCCAGTTGCATGGGTGGTGGCATCACTTTATACATCATAGGACATTTTGCTATGGTTAGCCCAGCTCATGCATAGGTGTCACCAAGTTGATCATAGTTGGAAAGTTAATGCTTTCATGGTTGATGATGCATTGGCTGAAATTGGTGCTTTAAGGTAACTTGAATATTCTTATTTTACAGTACAACTTGTATTTATTACAAAAATAACATGCTTGAGATGAATTGAATGTGGTAGGAGAATCACAAGGTGCAATGCTATCTTGTGTGTTTGGCACGTACGTCGAGCATGGCTAAAAAATGTGAATCGATTGGCCAGTAATCCAAAAATAGAAAAAGAAATGTTTAGTGATTTGGTTTTAATTATAAATTATTGTTCCAATGTTGATGTCAGCACTGCAATTAATGCTTTCTTCAACAAAATTGCGGATCAGGAAAATTTCCTAGACTATTTCCACAAGAATTGGGTTACTGGTGACAAGATTTGTAATTTGAAAAACTCTAAAGTTACATTTCTCTTTTTGGTTTGAAATATGGATGAAATATCTTCATTAACCCAAAATTTATGCAATTAGGGATGTGGGTCAAAGGTTGTCGGGATTTTCCCCATGCAAATGAGGAGACAAACAATGTTGTGGAATCATATCACTGTTACCTAAAGACAAACTTTCTATCTGATAGAAGAAAGAAATGTTCTCGTAGGATGGATTGGTTGGTATATGTTCTTCTAAAAAATGTTGAACCGTGTTATCGATTTAAGGAAATTCTAAAAAAGGAAGGATTTTTAAATAATTACTAGAAAGAGAAACAGTTGGAATCATCAATGGAAAAAGAAAAAAGAATACCAGATAGTGATTGCAGCCCTCATTTGCAAATGTCTCATGCTTTTTGGGTGAGGAGTCAATCTAAAGTTAATAAGAAATATCTTGTCACTTGTCACCGTACAAATTTCATAACTTGTGATTGCCCATGGTCTATTCGTGGAAACATATGCAAGCATGCCATAAAGGTTGGTTGGTTGTGTTCTGGTTCAATGGCTTCAAACCAATTACAAAATCATCAAAGAACAAATGAGTCATACAATGACCCTCCTGAGATAAATATAGATGCAGTATCCAGTCTTCTTGAAGATGAAAACACAACTGCCATGCATAGTCGCAATGTTGATGTAAATGTTGAAGAAATTGAGATGTCCAAGGAGGAGTTATTTGGCTACGTAGACCTGGTTCGAAACAGTCCTCTTGCTACTTTGAACAAGACTGAACAGTTGATTGCTTTAGCTAAAAAATTGTTGGATGACACCAACAATCTTCATATTATGGATTATGAATTCAAGAGTGGATTGGGTGCTTTTGAGTTGTCTTTGAAGAGGAAGAAGAGTTTCCTAAGCCCCAAAAAGAGAAGAAAAACAAGGAAACACAGTGCAAGATTCAAAATTGACTTGAATATTCCAGCAGGTGAAGATGAATCGTTTCAGTTTGAAGAACTCAACAAGCGAGGTCACCACCATGCCAACAATGAATGTTTTTCCAGGTTTCTTGTGCACGATTTTGTTTTCAAATTGATATTAATATTTATTCCTGTATTAGATGTATTTGATGTATTAATGTTTTGTTTACTATGTCCATGTATGTTTGATAGGTGGTGAAGATATGGTTGGAGATTTCTCTAATTCGATGGAATTTTCATTTAAGGTGATTAAATAACTCCATGCATTTACACTCATTCTTTTAATACATTGATTGTTTTGTAAGTCATGGGAGATAGCTTTCAAGTGGTTTTTCATACTTGCATAGTTGCATATATTGGTCTGCAAACAATAATCTGATATATAAATTCGAATAAAAACAATGGAAATGTAACCAAATTATTAGAGGAACAACAATGAAACTGTAAATAAACATGTCAAACACAATTTTACTAGTTTTTTATAACTAACAAAACGAACTGGAGAGTTATATATTACAACATAAAATATAACGCCTTTACTGTATATGAGTTGCAGCAACGGTGAGCCAGTGTTGCAGCAACTCTGACCCAGTGTTGCAACAACGGTGACCCAGTGTGTCAGCAACTGTGAGCCAGTTTGCATAGTTGCATATATTGGTGTGAAAACAATAACCTGATATATAAATTCGAATAAAAATAATGAAAATGTAACAAAATTATTAGAGGAACTGCAGTGAAATTGTAACTAAACATGTCAAACACAATTTTACCAGTTTTTTATAACTAAGAAAACAAACTGGAGAGTTATATATTACAACATCAAATATAATGCATTTACTGTCTATGAGTTGCAGCAACAGTGAGCCAGTGTTGCAACAACGGTGAGCCAGTGTTGCGGCAACTCTGACCCAGTGTTGCAGCAACAGTGACCCAGTGTGTCAGCAACTCTGAGCCAGTTTTCATAGTTGCATATATTTGTGTGCAAACAATAATATGATATATAATTGCGAATAAAAATAATGAAAATGTAACAAAATTATTAGAGGAACTGCAATGAAATTGTAACTAAACATGTCAATCACAATTTTACCAGTTTTTTATAACTAACAAAGCAAACTGGAGAGTTATATATTACAACATAAAATATAATCCCTTTAATTTCTATGAGTTGAAGCAACGGTGAGCCAGTGTTGCAGCAACGGTGAGCCAATGTTGCAGCAACTCTGACCCAATGTTGCAGTAACGGTGACCCAGTGTGTCAGCAACTATGAGCCAGTTTGCATAGTTGCATATATTGGTGTGCAAACAATAGTCTGATATATTATAAATTTGAATAATCTGATGCAGGAGCATTAGGCTCATTAATCTCTTTGTATTTTAATAGACTTAGGGGTTTTGTGGTTTCAAAGGAGTTGGTTTCTTATGTGATGTTTACAGTGATTTTAATGAGAATTAATTAAATATTATGAGGAATTTTGTAAATGTTCTCGAATGTTGGAGAACATGAGAGAATTAGGCTAGTTGAGAACTCATAGGGATTGAGAGATTTAGGAATTAATTCTAAATCCTAAATTAGAATTGGTTCATGATTTTAGGATGAAAGAGGATCCTTAGGGATTAGTTGAGTCAAGTGAGGACTTAGAGGATATTTAGGATTTTGTTGAGAAGATGGAGGAACTAAAACCAAAAATAGTTTCAGAACCTTTTGTATAAATTGTAAGCCTCAAAGCCATAAAAAGTAGTAAATAGGTGGAGAGAAATTCAGGATTTAGATAAATAGGAGTTGTGTTTGTAAGCCTACAGGCAATTTAGAGAAAAGGCCATTGATACAGAAGTTTAGGCCAGAGGAAGAACTCCTATGTAAATATTGGTTTTAATACAGAAAACTCTATTTATGAGTTTGTGTTTTGAGTGTATATTGTGTGCAAGTGAAATTGACAGGAACAAGGGAAATTTTGTCATTTTATATTCAAGCTACATTTTTAAGAGATTGTGTGGTTTGAGGGTGAATATTCATTTATTGAATTCTGTGTGATTTGTAAATATTGATAAAATTAGCATCGATCACAGAATGGATCGATGCCATTAAATAAATTTCTTGGACTTTTAAATTGAGGTATCAAATTTGCTTGGATGTATTTTGCAATTGGATTTGACATCGTAAAAAGAATTTCAAGGAGAAATTACACATTCTGTTGTGTAATAAATAGTGAAGTAAGTATTTGATGAAGAAAACTAAGGTCCAAAGCGTGATGAGTTTAAGGTATTAATGTTTTGCGGATAGACATTTAGGGCTTTGCTGCAATTGCAAACGATGGGGATAGAACTGTTGCCAAGTGACATATGAGACAATAATGAACATTAATTATGAGATTATTTACTAAGAAAGGAGGTTGAATTCAATCAAATTCAGAGTTTCTGTGCGAAAGAGCCAATGGAATGGAATCCATTCTCTACAAATATCAGTGATCTAAGCCTGTGCAAGGAATCGTGGATAGAAGATAGAAAACACGAATCAGAGTGGCACAGAGGAAGGAAAACAGTTTTTGCAAAAAAACAAATGGTTTTCGTGTGGGTGCAACCTGGTAAGTGGTAATTTCTTGTGTGAACGCGATAGTGGTTGTGGGCTGACACATGGTGCCTCAATACCACCCATTTCGCGTTAAAAATAAGCATTAAATATCGGGCTTATTTGGATGCAAAATCCATTGGATTATGCATGTTCAGATTGAAGTGTTGTGACTGTCGTTGGATGAAGGAAACATTGAGTTGGAGCGTGATGAATTGCAAGCCGTCAGATTTGATAAATGATAGACGGTGAATAGCTAAGTTGGATATGCTATTGGTCCGAAAATATATTAATGTTTATCGGCATTCGTGATCATCGAATATTATTGGTGAATGCATATAATTATTCTATAAAGGTAAATTATTAAATGTGGGCTCAGAAGTTTATATGGTTATTTGTTGGCATCTTTGATAATTTTAACCAAAGTCAAACTTTTGAATCAAACGAAATGTTAAGTGTGGGCTGGAATATATGATGGTTGAAAAATGGGTATTTAACGAAGGTTAAATATATTGATTCAAATTTCATGAATGGGTTTTGGTATATGGTTGATAACCATAGGATATAAAAAAAAAAAAACTTCTGCTTATGAGATTACCCTGTCTGAGATTTATTGGGGTTTTAATTTGAAAAGCATTCTATATGTGTAGATGTGGGTTAAATGCAGCCAAGGCTGCGTCAGCCAGTGTTGCAGCAACTCTGACCCAGTGTTGCAGAAACGGTGACCCAGTGTGTCAGCAACTGTGAGCCAGTTTGCATAGTTGCATATATTGGTCTGAAAACAATAATTTGATATATAAATTTGAATAAAAATAATGAAAATGTAACAAAAATATTAGAGGAATTGCAATGAAATTGTAACTAAACATGTCAAACACAATTTTACCAGTTTTTTATAACTAAGAAAACAAACTGGAGAGTTATATATTACAACATCAAATATAATGCCTTTACTGTCTATGAGTTGCAGCAACGGTGAGCCATTGTTGCAACAACTCTGACCCAGTGTTGCAACAACTCTGACCCAGTGTTGCAGCAACAATGACCCAGTGTGTCAGCAACTGCGAGCCAGTTTGCATAGTTTCATATATTGGTGTGAAAACAATAATATGATATATAAATTCGAATAAAAACAATGGAAATGTAACAAAATTATTAGAGGAACTGCAATGAAATTGTAACTAAACATGTCAAACAAAATTTTACCAGTTTTTTATAACTAACAAAACAAACTGGAGAGTTATATATTACAACATCAAATATAATGCCTTTACTGTCTATGAGTTGCAGCAACGGTGAGCCAGTGTTGCAACAACTCTGACCTAGTGTTGTAGCAACGGTGAGCCAGTGTGTCAGCAACTATGAGCCAGTGTGTCAGCAACAGTGACCCAGTCTGTCAATATGAATCTGTGAATGAAGGGGGACATTCATGAATATTGATGATACAATAATCACTATTTCCTGGTTCATCGGGACAAAGATACCCTCTTGTCTCCATAATTACATTCCAGCAATCAAATTCTTATTTTTTTGTTAGCGTATATTTCTTTTTATATACCCTTGTTGGAAGCCAGATCATTGGATACCAAAATCTAAGACCTATCCAATGATTACCACACTGTCCCATAGCAATAATATACTGAGCAACCCTTGTTAATGTTGTCTTTAAGTTGAGGTAGTTAAATGGATCTTTATTTCGAGGTTCTTATTCCATGCTATCCCACCTTGCTTTACATCCTCCCTATGCCTTAGTTTCCAATAATTGAATCTGGTGTGCACAATATGCAATGGTCATCTCCCTATTCTCGGAGATAACCTCTACTACTTTTCAAGAGTTGATGTATTTTTGATGTTCTTTTATCACCTCCACAAGTTTGGGATGTTCTTTTCTAACCCACAGAAGGCTCTCGGAATTATGCAAATAAATGTTCAGATCATCCAGCCAACTGGCCTGATTTCTCAAATACGATACAAATGCCCTCAATTGGACATCCCCTGTAACATAGTTGGGATTCCATTTTGTATTATAAGGTACCTGTTAGCTCCCTGTAATCAGCAAGATTGGCAAAGTCCAATCTCAGGGAGAAACATCATTTCAACCAACTTTGGGATTCTAGGATCTAGCCCTCCTGAATCCGGAGAGGGATCTCTCCAATTAGTGCAAAGATGGATTTGTCTTTGAAATTTGCGGTAATGATATTAGGCTAGTTATGAAGGCCAAGGTTGTTTTTTTTTTGTACGGTTGAGCATGAATACTATTTGAGGTGGAAAGTCCTAAGTGAAAAGAGTTTCAAAGGTGAGGAGTTGCAAGTGAATAGAACAACTAGGCTAAAAAGATAGATATAATGCTGGTTTTTAGTCCATTGGGCTATGGAGTCATAACAGGGCTTTAATTGAGCAACAACATCAAGAGTGATCCAAGGGGCAGGTCATCTACACCACAAGATTATTGAGATTAGAATGATGGAATGGAAACAATAAAGTGTTGGAGATGGTGGAAAATGATAATAATTTCCCAAAGGATTTATAGTCAGTCCAAATAAGAAAATCCTCTTAAGTAACTATTTAAAACCAACCAAGGGCAGGGCTAACCATTGACTTCTTGGGCAGGTTTGTATTAAAGCAGCTTAATTGACAAACAATCTAGTAATCCACATAATTACCTTAAGAAAGTATGAAAACATATAAGAGAAGACAAAGTGTAAACTTAAGATCAGATAAAGTACTTTTAAACCTAGTCTACTTTTAGTTAACACCAAGGGAAACTTTCAGAATCTGCCTTTGGAGAATAGAAACTAGAAACAGGGAAAACCATCACTTTTCTAGTCTAACTTTAATAAGAAAATAAGGAAAATAACTTTCAAGAACAATGTTTAAAGCAAACAATAGGACGAGGAAACTCCAACATTCCTAACTTCTTAAACTCTATTAAATCATTCTTAAATAAACAAATTGGAGGAAAAAATTGAGATAATGCTTTTCAGTCAGAGAAGGTTACTAATGTACAACAGGTCCTAACTCTATAAATGTTGTTCTTTATCAGAGAATAGTGAAAAATATGACATACATAGAAGGAAAACAATAACAAAGAAAGGGGCACTTCACCAGTGATATAGACCAGGATCCCAAGAAACAACTTGTTTATTGATGTCAAACCAGTTACAGTACTCAGGTCCAATGTTTCAGTTCAACAATCATCTTCACTTATCCAGCCTAACTAATCTAACACAAATACAGCTTCAAGGGCCAGTGAACACTATTTACATAATAGAAGTCTCAAGCTCAATTACATTAGAATGTTCAGCAACCTAATCAACCAAAATTTTCTCATATTCTGCAGAAGTATTTATAGAAGGATGAGGAGATGAGATCTGATAAAAGATCTCTTAGGACAATTAATACAGATTCAATGCTTCTCGGCCTTTGAGGGGTTCGATGGAGAAGTTTACAAGCGGTCTGTCTGTATTAACTGTTTTTCATTTATGAATTAAGCTCGGTGGGATCTTTTATTGACTTTGAGGCTCTACGTTACGCTGGAGTAATTCTGCAGATATTTTTTGCATTGAATTCTCTGGAAGAATTAAATCTTCGGCTACGCTGAGGCAAATATCTTCGTTTGATCAATAATTTCGGCCTTTTTTGAATGCTTTAAGGCACAGGTGGTAGTTACGGTAGCTGGGAGGAATCAATTCGCCTCAAATGTGGCGGTGGAGGCATTTATGTCTATTAAACTCGTATGATGTTCCCTTAATTGTGCTTTAATTATGGGAATTAGGCTTTTGATAATCATTCTTAGTCGTAATTCCCCAAATCTGTCTTCAATCTTCTGTTCTGCTACGCTCTATCCTTCAACACTAATACTCTTTTAACTGTGTTTTTAATGAAGCAGTGTCTTGTCGATGTGCAGGGCCACGCTGCGCTTTAAAGGCATCAATGCCCATGAAGCATTGATAAAACGTTGAATCCGACCCTTGCGAATGGTCTCCATTGATAAATCAAAGGCACGGGAAACGTCTTTCCCGGCCTTCGGCATTTCTTTCGAACAAATGGAAAAACCATTAATCCTTGCAAAAAACACTAAATAATAGAAAATCCTGCGTTTTTAGGTTTAACTGCTTTGGAGGCTTTGGGGAGGAGCGTGGCTGTGGAGATTTATTTTGGAGGAGGTTAAAGAAGAGCAAGGAAATGAACAAGACAGAGTGATTTTGGACCGTCCGATTTGGACACGTGGACGGTCCGGATTCAATCGGAGGATCGCAATCGGGGGATCGCAATCGAGGGTGGCAAGCAAGTGCACTGATTGAAACATGTGATGCGATGAAGCACAAACCGTCGATCTAAAGATTATATCAACGATGGAGAATAAATCGGGGGAAAGGCCAATTGGGGAAGGAAACACAACTCAGTGATGGAAAAATGCGATGCGAGTTTGCGCGGACCGTTGATCTGAGGATCAGATCAATGATGGAAAATGAATTGGGGCATGGCCGATCGGCGGGAGAAAACGAGTGTATGCGATGTAAAAATTGCGATGTGATTCAAAACTCCGATGCGATGGAGAGTTGGCCGCTTGATCGGCTTTCGATCAACGGCGGGGATTTCTTTTAGAACGAATCGGTGGAAAAACCCTTGTAATATATGAAAACTCAAAAATTTGAAATAAAACAAAGGTTTTATGCTTCGGGGGGCGGAATATATGTATAAGGTGGATAGGCGCCCGACTGCGGGGCCTTTAGTTATATGGAACGTGATGGGCCCGGGGCATATATTAACAAGGACAAATATGACGGAGCCATGGGCTCGAGGCTTTTGATCAGCCCATTTGGAATTTTACGATGCGATGGGTGCCTGGGATCTTTAACACTTGTTCCCGAATTAATTCATATGTAATAAAGGGGGGGGGGGGGTGGTGTGATTTTACATGTATGAGACCTAATCGCATCGGAGTTTATATGGACGGGCTAATCACATCGGAACTTTCCAAACATGGCAAAGACTTGCGCAGTTAGATTTTTTGTGATGCGATAAGCACCGAGAAGGGTTAGCGCTTGGTTCTAACGCTGAGGCACATGGAGGGGAAGTGGTTAGGACTTAGCCCAAGGGGGCTTAAGCCTTTATGCAAAAACATGTATTTTTTCATGAAAATTTTCAAGGTTTTCAATGGATTAGGGGGTTTCGGTATGGTTAAAGAGTGAGTCTTTAACCTTGTAAAAGTGATTTTCATGAAGGGAAGAAGAGAAATCATGAAAAAAAAGGAGTTTTATGAAGAAAAAGGGAAGCAAATGAAGGTTAGTTTTGAGTGGGAGAAGGGGGAAAATGATGGTTTTTTTAGCAGTTTCTTCTCATGAATTCAGCAGAATTTCTGAGTATAAAATGGGAACAGAAATGAATATTTTGGACAGAGGCATGAGGCCTTCCAGAGTCTTCAAGAGCCAACAATTTTTAGCAATGAAATTTGTTCCTTGAAGGCTAAAAAAGTCTTAGCCACCTTTTTCTATAACAATATTATAGGTGGCTAACAGTGGCTCCACTTGGGGATGATGCATTCTTGAAGCCATCAAGAATTTCAGACTTGCATTCTCTGGGAGGCTGACCTGTGCCACATCCATTATGTTCTCTAGGATGTTGATCTGTGCCTAATCCATTGGGTTTCCCTTCCTTTGCTGGGATGATCTTCTATGAAAACATATTAGCAGCTATGAAAACAATGGACCTTCATCAATACAAACTTTCTACCTACCCAATCATAATGATCTAGCATTTTTCTTCATCAGAGTGCACTTGGATTGGAAAACTCTTTTCACAACATTTTATTCTTTTGAAAGCAGGAAATCTAATCTATTTCTACTCCTTATTTCTCCATGGACTCAGATTAAACAGTTGAGCCCATATGATTCTCTACCTATTCTATCAATCTGTTAGGATTAAACAGTCTAACAGATTTTATTCTCTAATTTCTACAACAGAAATTTAAAAGCATTCAAGTCAGGATTAAACAGTCTAACTTGATGCTGGTCTATGGCATAGAAAACAAGTTGCACACAAACATTTATTTTGTAGAAAATTAAACCAAAATGGAAGGCTTAAGATCTGAAAATTTCTCATCATGGACTTCTCTTTTTACAACTTTGTTTTGGCTCTTGTTTGAGCTGTTTCTTCATTTTTCTCTAGTTCAGATTTTGAGCTGATTAGAACCATATTTTTACATCTCTTGACTTAGAATTTGAAGTAGATTTGAGTCATTTTATTTTTGAAACCTTAGGTTCAGATTTTGATCTTGTTTGAACCTTTAATTTCTATCCTAAACTATCTACTGATAAGCTAAGATTAAACAGTTTGGAAAATCGAATTCACTATCCTATCAGCAGAAAATTTAAAGCTAATTAGTCAAGATTAGGCTGTTTGACTAACTAGAAATGTGTTTTGTAGGAGTGGCATTTAAGCTTGCACACTTTCAGAATTTGTTTCTCTTTTTTGGTATGGGGTCGTACCTTTCTTGTTTTCACAATCTGCCCTCTTTTCTTTTTTCTGTTGTTTTTGTAATTTTGACTTTTCTAACTTTGAATGCAATGGTGGATGAGATATTTATAATGAAAAAGATAAAAAGGCTTCAAAACATAGCATTGATCAAGAGAAGTAATGCTTAAGCATCCTGCCATTGACAGGACCCCCAAACAATTCTACTCCATTCAACTCCTGCAAAAAATGCATTGTTACCAGCAGCTGAATGAATAGAGTAAGGGCCAAGCCATAAGTTGTCAAATTTTCCATGCTTGCCCTTTTCTTCCCTTCTTGAATCCCATTTTAAAACTTTTTCCCCAATCTTGAAATTGCTGGCCTTTGTTCTTCTACCAAAAAGCTTTTTAATGATATCTTGTTTCTGCAATGCTTTGTTATAAACTTCCTCTCTGGTTTGCTGAAGATGAATGGTCTGGTTTATTCTTCTGATCATGTCATTTTCTTCAGTTTGTAACTCTTGAATCAACTTCATTACTGGTACACCAAGGCTATTTGGAAAAATTGCATCAGTACCATACACAAGCTGGAAAGGTGACATACCAATAGATTTCTTCAAAGTCAATCTGTCAGCCCAAAGTGCATGAACCAGCTTTGTGTGCCAAGACTTTTTGTTGTCCTCCAATAGTTTCTTGATTATGTTCACTAAGATTTTGTTTGAGGATTCTGCAAGTCCATTACCTTGAGGGTAATAGGCCGTGGAATGCCCCAATGTTATGTGATATCTATGACAGAACTCAACCATATTCTTTGATCCAAATGCTGCTGCATTATCAGTGATAATCTTGGTGAGACAACCAAACTTTGGAGAGAGAATATGGTCTCCATAAATTTTCGTATTGGAATCATTGGCTTGCCTACAAAGATAGCTTCTATCCAGTTCCACTTAGTGAAATAGTACGTAGCTTTTAATATACATTTGCTGGGCAGAAGATGGGGGATGGATTTCTCCTATGAAGTCAAGTCCCCACTGTTGAAAAGGAGCTTCAACGGTGATTGGATGCAGAGGTAGGGGTAGCAGTTTTCTTTTGCCTTAAAAACGTTGACATTTATGATAGGCTATGATCATCTTGTGCACATCATGGAAAAGAGTAGGCCAAAAGAAACCAACCCTCAAAATTTTGTTGGCTGTTGTTTCCAGTATAAATGACCTCCACACTCTTCTTCATGGAACTGGTGCTTAATCTTCTCTGCATCAAACTCAGGCAAACATTTAAGCAATAGACCACTTGCATTTTTCCAATAAAGACATTTATCAATAATGCAATAGTTTACAACTTTTAACTTCAAGAACCTTGCCTTTGTTTTTGTCAAACCAGGAGGTGTATTTAAATTAAGTAAAACATAAATAATATCAACATACCAAGGAGAATTCATAAAATGAGCTTCAACTATGGGAGTTGAGAATCCCTCTTGGTCATCCAAAGCATCAATCAGATTAATATCAAGAACTTCAAAATTAGATTCAACCATTAATCTAGCTAGACCTTGGCCTTTGATGAGTTTAGTGGGTTTTATCTCTAAATCATATTCAAGGATAACAGCAATCCACTTACCTCTCTTCTGGTCTGGGTCTATATTTATAATTTCTTTAACGGATTATCACGATCTCACGAAACCACTGTCTTAGAATGACAAGGGTTTCGTGGTGTGTCAGCTCTCCGATGTACAAAAACCACGGGGGAATTGAAAACCAAGAATGTCTTTAACAACTGAATTTGGGACAAAGGAAATGATGTGTGAGTGAAGGATGTATACTCTAAAGTCTTTCAAAGCTTTAACCAAAGAAAAATCTTGCTTCTGCATAATGTTATACTTCAAAGGGGCATCCCGTAATTCCTTACTAAAGAATGCAATAAGCTGCTCTTGTCCTTGTGGATTTTTCTGCAGAAGGACAACAACTATGGTATGTTCTGATGCAAATGAAAAAATAGAAAAATCTTTTGAAAAATCAGGACTTATAAGAACCAGTCTTTTGGTTAACGCTTGTTTCACTAGTGCAAAGGACTTGTTTGCTTCTAAGGTCCATTTTACCCCTTGATCCTTTTTTAGCATGTTTGTGATATTCCTAAGGAGCTCAGCCAAGTTGGGGATGAACCTTCTCAAAAAGTTAATCTTTCCGATGAAAGAATGCAACTCTTTCATGTTTTGAGGATGAGATATTTGTAATATGGCCTCAATCCTCTTGGGATCTATCTTTATACCCTCTTCTGAAATAATGTGCCTAAGAATTTTACCTTCTTGGAGACCAAATAGTGTCTTCTTAGGGTTTAAAGATATCCCAAAATTTTTTCATTTCTCGAAAAACTTTCTTAAATGTTCTAAGTGCTCTTCATCTGTTTTTGAAAACATAGTAACATCATCAAGGTATATAATGATGAAGAAGCCCAGTTCCTCCGAGAATGCTATGTCCATGGCTCTTTGAAAGGTTTCTATAGCATTCATTAGACCAAAGGGCATTTTCACATACATGAAGGTGCCCCATGGTGTAGTAAAGGTTGTCTTTAATTGATCAGCAGGGTGAACTAAGATCTGATTGTACCCTGAATAGCCATCAAGCAAAGAAATTCTTTTAGACCCTACCATCCTTTGTAAAATATGATCCATCTTGGGTAAAGGGTAGTTGTATTTTAATGAAGCTTTGTTTAAGTCTCTAAAGTCTATACAAAGCCTGATCTCTCCACTTTTCTTCCTAACAGACACCAGATTAGATACTCATTCAGAATATCTAACAGGGACAATAATACCAGCATCATACATTTTCATGATTTCCTTCTGAACCAATGGTAATTGAACAGGGTTTATTCTGCGCAGTTTCTGTTTGAATGGTTTTTGGTTTTCTTTGAGGGGAATTTTGTGCTGTATAATTTCAGTGTCATAGGATTTAATATCTTCGTAACTCCACGCAAAAACATCAGAAAACTCTTTAAACAGCTCAATGTATTTGAGTTTAATGTGAGTTGGTAAAGTCTTGGACAGGTTAATCATTTTCGGCTTAAGTTCACTGCCAATATTACACTCTTCCACTTCAGTCTCTACAGGTTCCAGTTTTGGTTTATTCGCCACATCGTTAAAATCGAGCAACTCTTCTAAAGGGGCCAGACCCTCAGGCAAACTTTCATCTTTAGAGTGCAGAGTTTCTAACTCCTCTGTTTCAAACTCTGCATTTATTTCTATTTTTATTTCAATTTTGCTAGATAAAAGGTTTATATTAGCAAGTTCAGGAGACGGTTCTTCTTCATCAAGAAAATTTTCTTCATTGCAGTCTGTTTCATAGTCTGAGTCTGAACCGTTTAGTTTGAATTCATTTTTGAATTGCATGAAGTCTTCTATTTGTTTGTCATTGTAAAACACCTGCCAATACTTCTCATTATCAGGCACAGTTGGTCTAAATTTTATCTGAGTTGTGCAGTCTTTGGTGTTATATGGCGTTAAGCATGTTCTAGTTGCAAAGGCTAAATTGTGGGCCGCAATATCTATTTTTCTTGGGACAAAAATCAATTTGGACTCGTTGAAAGTTTTTAAAAGGTCCATGGCATCGTTTTGGTAGGCCCTAAGCCTGGGATGATTTGCGTTATATTCCCCATTGACATGCCTAATGACTAACTCTGAATCCCCATACACGTTAATTCTTCTGGCTCCTAAATTTTTCAATAGATGTAAACCTAAGAGAAGGGATTCATACTCCGCTTTGTTATTGGAACACTGAAGGTTTAATCTATAGGAAATACATTCTGTAATGTTATTTTTAGTGTTGGAAATCCAGACACCTGCACCAGCGTTAGTTCTAGTGCAGGATCCATCAAAATACATACTCCACAGAGGGCTATTCTTAGTTTCATCCTGGTCACTGTCCTCTTCAACTAACGTGCTCAAGGGTTGTTGTGGAAAGTCAGCACTTTGTTGTGTTTGTTTTGACTCATCAGGTTTTTCGTTAAGTGGAGGAACATTTTCTTGAGTGCTGAGGTTTAAAAGCAAAGGACACATGAATTTTATTTCGAGACCTGTGTTTGGTTTGCTAATGTTTTCAAATGTGGCAAACCGTTTTGACACTTCTACGTTGTGTTTCTCTTCCTCCTTGTCGGTCGTTAATCCTGTTAAAATGACTTGTTCACCAAGTGTTTCATCGTTAAACATAATAAAAGAATCAAGGCCTGTAGCTACAGAATACAGGGGAGAGTTTTGTGGTCTGTCTTGACTTGTCACTGTGTATTGCATATGAGGCTCCCTGTAAAGTCTTCTATTCTGATTGAAAACAGGGACAGTCGCATAGGTCATGTCCATTTGCATAGTCCCTTGTAGCTTAGCCCCCCATGATCTTGATAACAACATTCCATATTTGGGGGGAACATCAGCCACAACAATATCCATGACTAAGCATTTGGCTAGAATATGGGCTAAGTTAACACAGAGGTCTTTGATTAATCCTAAACATCTTACTCTGCTTGAGTCAAAGGAGTACAGATCTTTATAAGGTCTGGTGATTTCTAGACCAAGGCTCTCCATCATAGCTTTAGGCATTAAATTATGAGAAGCTCCGGAGTCATGCATAGCGTTGTGCAATATCTTGTCATGAACATTTAAACTCACATAAAAGGGAGGAACAGGTCCCTCTTGATATCTACCTTCAATCTTAGGACCAAAAATCAGCTCTGGTTGGTCATCATTAAGATTGACTGTGTCGTCATTTTCTTCTATTTTTAAAGCCTTAAAAATTTGGGTTCTATATACATGTTGGGAAGCTAACTCAGTCAACGGAACAAAGATTTTGATCTTAGAAATTTCCTGCTCCAGGCTGAAAGGAATTTGACTCTTTAAAACGCTAGTTTCAGCCTTATTAGCTGTCATTCTATCAACAATATCAGCTTGCTGATTTGTCCTATTTACATTTGACAAAATGGTTTTCACAGGAGTACTAGCTGAAGTGTTAGTAATACTAATGTCTGCACTCTGTTTTTCATTGTTTTGAGTGCCTTTCTCTTTACCATTATCAGAATTTACAGCCACTGTTTTATCCTTTCGTTTGACAACTTTAGGCTTGTTTGCAGTGCTATTTTGTGAAGATTTGTCAATGTTTTTGTTGTTAGGGGTTTGTTGAATAGTTTTTCTTCTAAGGTCATATTCTCTTTTCAATTCTATGATGACATTTTCCATGTCTTGATAATAATTTTCATCATCATCTCTTCTGTCATCATAAGGTGTGTATAGACCTTGTTTTCTATCATAATGAATCTCAAAGTCATCATTGTCTAACCCCAACATGTTGATATCATCCTCCTCTGTTATTTCATCTATTTCCTCAACCTCACTTACATAGTTTTGATGAAAGGGAGGAGTGATCTGCTGATAATTTTCCCTAGGTCTGTTTGGAGGTTGGTTCCTTCTAAAATTCTGATTCTGGTTCTGATTTCTATTTTGCGGAGTAGTTTGGTTTTGATTTTCTTGTGCTCTCTTAATTATTCTCATCTCTTTCATCATATCCTACATCATTCTCTCCATATTTGAGTTGTAAGTAGAAGGTGTGGATTCCTCTCTAAAATATACTCTCTTTTCAGTTTTCATTCTTGCCCTCTTCTCCATTAAGTTGACTTCCACAGAAAGAGCACCCTTTTGCATATCTTCAAGAGTTGAAAAATCTCTCTCTCTCAGCTGATAGGTCATGTCAAAGTCAAACCCTGGAAAACTTGTTTAAAGCTGGGCTAGGTTCTAGTTGCGGGAAAGTGGTATACACTATTCTGAATCTAGTGTAGTAAGCTTTGCTGCAATCTCATTTATGAAGTTCTGCTGTTCAGAAAGGACTTGAATAAGTTCTTTAACCCATTTGTTTAAGAATGTTTGATGGAAGGCCTGCAGATCATTAATACTATGGGGTGCTAAACCTTTG
Source organism: Pinus albicaulis (assembly GCA_034641835.2). Taxonomy (NCBI): domain Eukaryota; kingdom Viridiplantae; phylum Streptophyta; class Pinopsida; order Pinales; family Pinaceae; genus Pinus; species Pinus albicaulis. Next base: position 1,602,663,370 of record CM076581.1, read on the forward strand.
AACCACTTTCTCACTTCTCCCCCTTAGCTCTGAGCAAATAACCTAGGCTTGACAGAATCATCATCAATTTCATTTATGTCAAAATAGTCATCCATTTTATCCACATGTTGTGATGCAGTTGTAGCATTTTTGGCATCATATAATGGAATTTTGGACTGATAGTCCTGTGGAAGATTGACTAATGGTGCAGGAAGGACTAAGGGAGCATACCATGCAGCCATGGGAGGAGGTGGAGGTGGATTTACAAGGGGTGGATTAAAACAGGAAAGAGTGGGCTAGAATGCTGGTGTCTGGTTTGAAAGACGATTGGATGTGGGGTGAGCGAAGTGGATGGACCCGGGGAATTGTTTGTTGAGTTGATCTTGGATGGGGAACACCTAAGTTGTGAAGAAGAAATACAAATCCGCGGTGTTCTTTCTCTTGTACAGGATGTTCACTTGTTTTAGGAGATGATAGCGAAGACTCAGAATCTAACTGATCTAAATCACCAAGAGACCTAGTTCTAAATGGATTTTCTAAGTCAGCTTGTGATTGTTGTAGAGCTGAAAGATTTTCAGGGACTGAATTAGCTCTCAAGGGTGATCTGAAAACAGTTGAAAATTTAATCTTAGGAGACTTCCTAAGGATACCTTTTGGGTTATCAACTACTTCAAATGGGTCGAGGTCAGGATGGGCTCTAGTGTGAATCTTTCTAGGAGCCACTATGCTGTGTTTTCCAGACCCAAATAAACAGGAAAAGTATAACCAAATATGACAATCTTTAAGAGGTTAACTAGTTTGTTTTACAATTTAATCCTACAGTCTTCTGACTGAGTTTGAAAGATATTATGATGATAAGGGTTCTTCCCAATGGAGTCTTAAGGTCTGTTCAGGATTTGTGGAGTCACCAAGTAGAAGTTTTTAGCCCCTAAGGAGGTAAAATGTTTTATGGTCCACCACCATGTTTATTGGATACCAATCTGAAATAATTTTTCTTTTTCTGAGTTATTTTTCAGATGTATGGTTTTTAAGAATATCCTAACTCTGTTTCAAAACATAGCTACGGTTATGAGACAAAGACAATTTACTCTTATGGCTAAGCCAGCTGATCTTTCAAGGTTAGATAAAGTCTTAAGAGAATCCTAGGTCTTACCTAGTTTGTCACTGATTCAACACAAGTTTTACCATGATTACCATTACTTGGTAGTGCTTGAAAAGATTGCTTTTTACTCACAAAGGTTTTTGAAGTCTGAGGGGAAAAGTTTCCCCAGTGGAGTCGCCAGAAATGTTAGCTCCCTATAATCAGCAAGACTCGCAAAGTCCGATCTCAGGGAGAAACATCGTTTCAACCAACTTTGGGATTCTAGGATCTAGCCCTCCTGAATCCGGAGAGGGATCTCTCCAATTAGTGCAAAGACGGATTTGTCTTTGAAATTTGGGGTAATCATATTAGGCTAGTTATGAAGGCCAAGGGTTTGTTTTGTTTTTTGATGGTTGAGCATGAATACTGTTTGAGGTGGAAAGTCCTAAGTGCAAAGAGTTTCAAAGGTGATAAGTTGCAAGTGAATAGAACAGCTAGGCTAAAAATATAGATATAAAGCTGGTTTTTAGTCCATTGGGCTATGGAGTCATAACAGAGCTTTAATTGAGCAACAATATCAAGAGTGATCCAAGGGGCAAGTCATCTACACCACAAGATTATTGAGATTAAAATGATGGAATGGAAACAATAAAGTGTTAGAGAGGGTGGAAACTGATAATAATTTCCAAAAGGATCTATAGTCAGTCCAAACAAGAAAAGCCTCTTAAGTAACTGTTTAAAACCAACCAAGGGCAGGGCTAACCATTGACTTCTTGGGCAGGTTTGTATTAAAGTAGCTTAATTTACAAAAAAATCTAGTAATCCACATAATTACCTTCAGAAAGTATGAAAACATATAAGAGAAGAAAAAGTGTAAAATTAAGATCAGATAAAGTACTTTTAAACCTAGTCTGCTTTCAGTTAACACCAAGGGAAAGTTTCAGAATCTGCCTTTGGAGAATAAAAACTAGAAACAGGGAAAACCATCACTTTTCTAGTCTAACTTTAATAAGAAAATAAGGAAAATAACTTTCAAGAACAATGTTTAAAGAAAACAGTAGGACGAGGGAACTCCAGCATTCCTAAATGCTTAAACTATATTAAATCATTCTTAAATAAACAAATTGGAGGAAAACAATGAGATAAATATTTTCAGTCAGAGAAGGTTACTGATGTACAAAAATTCCTAACTCTATAAATGTTGTTCTTTATCAGAGAATAGTGAACAATATGAAATACATAGAAGGAAAACAATAACAAAGAAAGCAGCACTTCACCAGTGTTATAGACTAGGATCCCAAGAAACAACTTGTTTATTGATGTCAAACCAGTTATAGTACTCAGGTCCAATGTTTCAGTTCAGCAATCATCTTCACTTATCCAACCTAACTAATATAACACAAACATAGCTTCAAGGGCCAGTGAACACTATTTACAGAATAGAAGTCTCAAGCTCAATTACATTAGAATGTTCAGCAACCTAATCAACCAACAGTTTCTCATCTTCTGTAGAAGTATTTATAGAAGGATGAGGAGGTGAGATCTGATAAAAGATCTCTCAGGACAATTAATATAGATTCAAGGCTTCTCGGCCTTTGAGGGGCTCGATGGAGAAGTTTACAAGCGGTCTTTCTGTATTAACTTTTTTTCATTTATGAATTAAGCTCGGTGGGAGCTTTTATTGACTTTGAGGCTCTGCGTTACGTTGGAGTAATTCTACAGATATTTTTTGCATTGAATTCTCTGGCAGAATTAAATCTTCGGCTGCACTGAGGAAAATATCTTCGTTTGATCAATAACTGCGGCCTCTGTTGAATGCTTTAAGGCACAGGTGGCACTTACGGTAGATGGGAGGAATCAATTCACCTCAAATGTGGCGGTGTAGGCCTTTTTTCTATTAAACTCCTATGATGTTCCCTTAATTGTGTTTTAATTATGGGAATTAGGCTTTTGATAATCATTCTTAGCCGTAATTCCCCAAATCTATCTTCAATATTCTGTTTTGCTGCGCTCTGTCCTTCAACACTAATACTCTTTTAACTGTGTTTTTAATGAAACAGTGTCTTGTCGATGTGCAGGGCCATGCTCCGCTTTAAAGGCATCAATGCCCATGAAGCATTGATAAAACGTTGAATCCGACCCTTGCGAATGGTCTCCATTGATAAATCAAAGGCACGGGAAACATCTTTCCCGAACTTCGGCATTTCTTTCGAACAAATGGAAAAACCATTAATCCCTGCAAAAAACACTAAATATTAGAAAATCCTGCTTTTCTAGGTTTAACTGCTTTGGAGGCTTCGGGGAGGAGCGTGGCCGTTGGATGAAAGCATCCAACGGTGGAGATTTATTTTGGAGGAGGTCAAAGAAGAGCAGGGAAATGAACAAGATGGAGTGATTTTGGACCGTCTGATCTGGACACGTGGACGGTACAGATCCAATCGGAGGATCGCAATCGGGGGATCGCAATCAAGGGTGGCGAGCAAATGCACCGATTGAAAGTTGCGATGTGATGTAGCACAGACAATCGATCTAAAGATTAGATCAACGGTGGAGAATAAATCGGGGAAAGGCTGATCGAGGGATGAAACATAACACAACGATTGAAACATGCGACGCGATGTAGCGCAGACTGTTGATCTGAGGATCAGATCAACGACGGAAAATGAATCGAGGGATGGTCGATCAGCGGGAGAAAACAAGTGTATGCGATGGAAAAATGTGATGCGATTTAAAACTCCGATGTGATGGAGCATTGGCCGTTTGATCGCCTTACGATCAACGGTGGGGATTGATTTTAGAATGAACTGGCAGAAAAAACCCTTATGATATATGAAAACTCAAAAAATAAAAAATAAAACAAAGGTTTAATATACAATCGAGCGGGTTTATATGTAATATGGCTGGCGCCTGTCTGTAGGGCCTTTGGAATTTATGAAATGTAATATTCTCGGGGCGTATATAAAAAAAAGGTCCAATCGCAATCAGAGCCATGGGCTCAGGCTTTTCAATCAACCCTATTTGGAATTTTGCAATGCGATGGGCGCCTGGGATCTTTAACACTTGGTCCCGGGTGAAAGTCATATGTAATAAAGAGGTAGGGGGGTGGATTTTACATATATGAGACCTAATCACATCAGAAAGTTTGATGTGGCCTTTTTAATCAACCCATTTGTATTTCTCTGATGCGATTGTGCGATCGGGTCTTTTTAATCTAACCATTTTCATTTCTCCACGTGACTTTAGTTTTTTAGATCAAACTTTGGATAAATGGGTTTTTCTATTTTACAAAGGAAAAAATGGATCAGGAATGGATTTTCAACATTTTAAATGTGGAAGGCGGGCCCACGGTTATATATAAAAAAATAATATGATCGGGGTTTTTAAATACAAAGGCTAATCGACATCGGAGTTTATACGTAACACAAAACTCACGCACCATCGAAAGTTTCCGATGCGATAAGCGCTTGAGACTATAACTCTTGGTTTTTCACAAAGGAAGCATGAGATCTGGAGTTCATAACAAAGGGAGCTGGATCGCATTGGGGTTTTATAAGCACAGGATAATCGCATCAGAGCTTTTGAAATCTGGCAAAGACTTGCGCAGTTGGATTTTTGCGATGCGATAAGCGCCGAGAAGGGTTAGCGCTTGGTTCTAATGCTGAGGCACATGGAGGGGAAGTGGTTAGGACTTAGCCCAAGGGGGCTTAAGCCTTTATGCAAAAATATGTTTTTTTCATGAAATGTTTCAAGTTTTTCAATGGATTTGGGGGTTTCGGTAAGGTTAAAGAGTGAGTCTTTAACTTTGTAAAAGTGATTTTCATGAGGGGAAGAAGAGGAATCATGAAAAATAAAGGATATTTATGGAGAAAAAGGGGAGAAAATGAAGGTTAGTTTTGAGTGGGAGAGGGGGGAAAATGATGGTTTTTCGACAGTCTTTTCTCATGAAATCAGCAGAATTTCAGAGTATATGATGGCAACAGCAATGAAGATTTAGGATAGAGGCATGAGGCCTTCAAGAGTCTTCAAGAGCCAACACTTTTTAGTAATAAAATTTGTTCTTTGAAGGCTAAAAAATTCTTAGCCACCTTTTGCTATAACAAATTTTATAGGTGGCTAACAATACCAAAAAATTATGTTGGTACAGTTCACAGTGAAAGTCTTTCTCTTGATTACAAATTGACATATATGCCTCCTCGAAACAATAACTGCTTTCAACCCAAAGAGGGATATTTTGGATGATAGCATTCTTTTCAAATATCATGAATTTTTCAGTCAAGTACGTGTTGTAATTGGTTGAAGGAGCCCTGCAAGCGAGCACACCATCCATTAGCTGTCTGAGTTCTTTCTTATCCTTCTCCAACTTGGTCACTCACCTTTCCATCTTAGCCACTTTTTTTTTATGTCTTCGTAAAACTTTTTTTTTATATTCTTCTTCAAATATCTTGGCAAGTTCAAGAAGTGATTTTTTGTGCACACTGTAACATTCCTCATCATATTTTTTCTCACCAATGTCTTTGGTTAGTTTGATCTCTGGTTCCTGAACCTCTGTTAGTTTTAGTTCAGGTTGTTACTCCTCTGTGTCTATACCCATTTATTTTGTATCTTTGATATGTAATTCTTGTTCCTCTGTATGGAAAACTGTGATTTTGGTATGGGACTCTATAACTTCAATGTCATTAGTCTATTATTTTCCAAGGGGTATATATTTTTGGAACCTGGGAGAAGGAATACATATGTCATCAACAGGTATGGACTCTACAACTTTAATTTCATCAGTTTGTTTCCAAGGGGTATATCTTGTTGGACCCTGGGAGCAGGAATACCTATGTCATCAGTGGGTATGGACTCTACAACTAGGGCCAAGAAATCTAATCTATCAAAATTTTCTTTTTGTCTGAGCTCATCTGTTAGGGTTTTAACTTTGATTTGTAGTTGTATGTTTTTCATCTGGAGAGTCCTATTCTTCCTTAACAATGAAATATCATGAGGAAGATGTTTACAGGTACTTACTTTTGCAATGTGCTTCTTTCTCAATTCTGGTGGTTTAGTTGGTTGGTCCTCATAATCATCCCCAAATAATTATGGTTGTGCAGTTGATTGATCCTCCTGATCATCACCAAACAATTTTGGTTGTGTAGCTGGTTGGTCCTCTTGATCATGCCCAAAAAATTTGGGTTGTGCAATTGGATGGCCCAACACTTTTTCCCTACACAATTGGTGGTACTCCTCTTCATCTGCATACAAAATTTGGATTGAGATAAGGCCATCTAAGTGGTACCATTTACTTAGTCCTGCTATGTATTCATAGTTAGAATTAGGAGAGGTAAGCTTATCAACTTGTTCTTTTGTGTCAGCAAGCTGGCCTAATCCTTCTTCCATGCATCCTTATTTTGTAACAACAGGGAGGGTTTGAGGAACTAGAGCATAATGACCTCTCTTTCCAATGTTCTTCTGGGCTTTTGGAACTACTGCTGGGTGTTTCCTGTATCCTTTCAATCTTCTGGTCCTAGGTTTATTCCCAAATATTTGTACTTCATCATCATCAGCTTGGCCATCTCCTTTATGTGCAGCTTTAGCAGCAGAAACCCTAGAAACCCTCCTATTTTGAACACATGGTGGCTTAGTTTCCATATGGAAAGGTTCTGTGGGAATTTCTACAGGTGGAAGGTGATGGGGCGAAGTTACCGCTAAGGGGTCATGGGGTTGAGTTGCCACTGAGGGGTCATGGGGTGGAGTTTCCGTTGAGGAGTCATGGGGTGGAGTTTCCGCTAAGAGGACATGGGGTGGATTTGCTGCTGAGAGGGCATGGCACAGATTTTCAGCTGGGGGGTCATGGGGTGGAGTTGCAACTTGGAGGTCATGGGGTGGAGTCGCAGCTTCAACATACAATGGCCTTCCGACTACTTCATCCCAAGTTCTCCCTTCCTTTTGCAGCGTAGCAACCACCAAAATTTTAACAAGGCATTGGTGGGAAAGTATTTCAAGTGGCCGCTTTGATTTTTTCACACCTCGGGCCATTTGGTATAGGGTTTTTGCAAGAAAGAAAGGCATGTTAAGAAACCTGCCATGACGCAGGTGGTATAACAAGTGGAGGTGATCATAATAAATAACCACATACCTTCCTTCACAAGTGAAAAATATCTGGACAAGGAATGCAACATCTGACCAGGGTTCTGGTAATGACTTCGTCTCATATCCTGAGCCACTCTTGATCAGTCATTCACCTACCTCAAGGAAATTACTCACAATATTAGGTTGGGGTTTTCGGGGTGCAAACCACTTTTATCCCATCTAGAGTAACCTTTACACTTGAGCAATCACCTCTTCTATCGCATGCACCACTATCCATGCTACCTCTTATCTACCCTCCTTGTAATGCATGGAGAATTCTAGGGCTATGTCATTGTCATGCCCCTCAAACTTGCGAATATAATCTATCCAACCGGCTTGTTCAAATATTTTTTTAACGGGTGGATATGCGTCTAAAAATTATTCGGCACTTTCATGGCGTACTCTTGCACCTCCCATCTCTAGCCAGAGTTTAGAGCGGCTCTGGTTGTGTTACCTATTTGCAAGAAATCAAATGTGAGACAATGGCTCAATGGAAGAGTTGGGGTAATGGGTAAAGTAATAAATTGATAATGGGGATGGGTTATTTATGGTGATGCTCATATGCAGACAAGTGTTGCCGCAAGGGGTCGGGAAATAGATATTCAAGTTTTTTAAAACATACCTTGGAAATAGGAGATTGAAGCTACTTTAATTTAAAAATTAATAAAATTACAATATATAAATATGTATCAATATGCTTGGCAAGATGTGAAAATAAAGAGTTCATGTTCTAACAGTGTAGTCCATTATGAAATTGTTGACCTATCTACTAACACCACATGTGCATTTTTTCATAATCAAAATATTGACTTTTTATCAAAAATTTAGGCAAAGTTTATATGAGATTCTCAAGACAAAAGAATTTCAATATTGAGATCAATAGTCTCTGTATGGCTCGATTTCATATAAACATGTTATGATGGGGATGAATGTTCCCCTTTACAACTCCATGTGAAGCTAACTTTTCAATTCATTCAAATCATAAAATCATATATACCTTAATTCTTTTCAAAGAATATCCCCTGGCATTATTCACTTGCATTGGTACCTATGTGGGTTCTATTCTCAGTACATAACAATGTTAAAGAGTTAGGTTGTCAAGATAAGTTCACTGATTTGGAATTTCTTCATATTATTTTTTCTATTTGCAGGCTAAGCTGTTGTTGCTATCATGGTGTCAAAACGTGCTCCAGTTCAAAACACCTAGCCTTGTGGTTGTAAACGTTGATGATGGAGAAATTCACAACAATTGGATTATTGGTTTGGGTATTTATACATGTCTGCCCCTTAAATGAGGTTGGATATATGGATTGCAAAAGTCCAAGATGTCACATTTTCTTGCATTTAACCATGTATGTATAATGGACAAATAATGATTGATATATAAGCTATCTTGGTTGGCTTGTAACCAAGGGTATCTCACATAATTTATTAATGAAGTTCATAATTTCACATAATAATTAGAGCTCATTATAGTAAAAAAGGAGGCTTTTATAAATTATGGGACCATGTGCTACTCATGGATAATGAATTTTTCAATGTTCATAGAAGTTGGAATTATGAAGGTGTATTGGAATTTGACTTCCAGAATAAAAGGCATAATAAAAGCATCCATCACATAATCTAATGACATATAAAAGGTTTTAAAACAATTGAAAAAGGATGCACAATATCCTTTGTAAGGACATCGAGTAGTGTCAAAGTAAACCTATCCTTCAAATGTGAAACTATCATTCACAAGTTTATTTCTTTCAACAAACTACCATGCTTTGGTCCTATAAAAATTACTTAAACATGTTATAACATGACCATGTTAAATGGTGAACTATGCTAATGTTATTCAAAGTATATCAATTCTACCAGGTTGGCAAAACAATGTTCTTAAGTTATGAAACTATAGGATTTTTTTTCCTCAATGACACCCTACAAAAAGACTTTTGGGTAGTATCGATATATGATTTTAAAATTGTTGATGAGGTTTGTTATAGCCTCAAGGCAGCTTCTTATGAGATATATTCATTCTTGGTATGAGATATAGTTTTAACTAAAAATAGTCATCCTTGGTATGAGATAAAGTTTTAAATAAAAATAACCATCTTTGGTATGAGATATAATTTTAATTAAAAATAGTAACTCACTTCTACTTGTATGGAAATCAATATGACATTTACTTTTCAAAAGATAAATTTATATCTATGTTTATTTTTATTTTTAAAAAATTGATTTTAAAATTGTTGATGAGGTTTGTTATAGCCTCAAGACAGCTTCTTATGAGATATATTCATCCTTGGTATGAGATATAGTTTTAACTAAAAACAGTCATCCTTGGTATTAGATATAGTTTTAACTAAAAATAGTCATCCTTGGCATGAGATATAGTTTAAACTAAAAGTAGTCATCCTTGGTATGAGATATAGTTTTAATTAAAAATAGTAACTCACTTCTACTTGTATGGAAATCAATATGACATTTATTTTTCAAAAGATAAATTTCAAATATGATTCTATTTACATAATCATTGAGAAGTATAATGTTAGCATATTAATTTGATAAGAATTTGTTGCACTTCATAAATCTTGCATTTAGAGTTATATAATTATGAGCACCACCTAAACCTTATTAAATGACATACAATCCCAAATTAATTTTACTACATATAAATTGAAAAGAAATTAAAAATGATTTTCATAAATACAAAAAATAAAGGCATCCATCACATAATCTAATGACATAACTAAACTGTATTAAAAATGTAATTCCATTAATAGTATTACTAAAAAATACATTTTTCTACATACATGTGTTGAGATATAAAACCAAAAAATAGTGAGGCCATCTATAAAAAACAGCTCATACAAAAATGATGGAGATCAGGTTGCTCCAATCTATTTCAAAAAGGATGAACACAATAATATTACTCCCCCCATAATAACCCCAATCCCAATCAAAGAAACAATCCATTCATTAATAGGGAATATATAATGATGCCTATAAATAATAATTGGAGCACATGTTGGCTCCACAAATCTACCACATCCACGTGCTTTGGATGCTGCTTAAAAAAGTATTGAATCACAGACCCTTTGGACATCAAATTGGTACATAATCTCAAAACTGTGGAATTTTGCAGCAATGGATTTTTCTTGTTGGTGAAGGGGCTTTAGGTTAGGTCTTCGAACATGGAAGGTGCCATTCATCTAGTTGATGATTAGCTCAGAGTTAGTGTAAGTGACAATGTCATTTTCACCATAACTCTATGCAGTTGTGATGCCCTCTATCAATGCATGATAGTATGCCTCATTTTTCATTTTAATCCCAGGTATTGTCTACTATTTTGATAAAATTGGCTCAGGGCTTCATTCTGAAGAACGAACCTTATCCGTGCATTCCCTGGGTTTGGATGGCACCATATATGGACAACAAGGATCCATTTTGCAACCATCTGAAAAACAAGAAAATATAAAATAAATACCACTCTCTCTAAAAAATAAATGCAAAATGAAGTTTGCAATATAAATAAAAATTTAATTAATTTCAGTTGTGGCAACACACTTATAGTGGCGGCAACAACGAGTTGCCGCCACTATAATAGTGTGTTGCTGCTACTGTAAATTTTAATTTTGCGCAGTGGCAGCAACTCGCTGTTACAGTGGCGGAAACTCGCTATTGTTGCCACTGTAAGTGTGTTTCCGCCACTGTAAGTGTGTTTGCCGCCACTGTAATAGTGTGTTCCCGCCGCTGTAAATTTTAATTTTGCGCAGTGGCGGCAACTCGCTGTTGCCACCACTGTGAAAAATTAAAATTTACAGCGGCGACAACTCGCTATTTCCGCCACTTCTCAAAATTTAAATTTACAGTCGCGGTAACTCGTTGTTGTCGATACTGCAACAACGAGTAGTTACAGCAGCGACAACACACTGCTCAAAATTTAAATTTACAGTCGCGGCAACTCATTGTTGTTGCTACTGCAATAGCGAGTTGCCTCTCTCTACGAAATAAATAAAAAATGAAGTTTGCAATTTTGTTCATATAAATAAAAATTGGAATTTATAGGAGTTGCGGTAATACACTGTTACAGCGGCAGAAAATCACTGTTGCCACTACTGCAATGGTGAGTTTCCTCCATTGCTCAAAAACAAAATTTGTAGGCAACAACGAGTTATAAAAATAAGGCCATTTCATTGAATAAAAAGGAGGAAAATTTACTTACCTTACTACTGCTATGCTCTTCTCTGCTCTGTTCTACTCTGTTGATAAGGAAGAACTAGGGGCAATGGCTCTGCTCTACTCTGTTCAATTTCACAACTCTCGACGGAATGCAGAAATGCTCTCGACAAAATCACTCGACACAATGGTGGGTCGATGGAATGAATAAGGAGAAGCTTTGGATGCAAAAATTTGAAATAGCATTTGGGCAGAAACTTTGCAGCTCTGGTAGGTAGCAACCATTACTCCCGAGAGAGTCATTTGGTTCAAATTTTAAAATGTGTCACTTCGGCCCTGAAACCGACTGCGCGAGGCCGCGTGATGGCTCGTGTGGGTGTACGCAAGGGTGGCTGAAAATGGGGATGGTTAGCTTGTTACGGGTACAATTGATGGGGCACATTAATGGTAACATTGCGAGACATAGATAGATGAAGACGGTGAGGGGCATGGGGCGCGCATTCACCGGAGGGATTTTCCAGATGGATTTTCTAGTTGTCGAGCGCACAAAACCCAATGCCATTCCATCGAATGGTTAGCCCACTCCGTTTATTTTGGAAAAGTTTATTTTTCAGGCTATCCAACCATAAATACAGGAGTGTAGCATATGCCCATCATTAAATAATGTATGTGCTTTAATCTTATAGAGAGTATATACTGCCCCGCGGACATACTTTTTTTCCTGCAAAATAAAATTCAAAAAATCAGGTAGTTGGATTGTTTGAATTACATTTTTTATAATGGAAATAGATTCAACACTATCAAAAACCTTTAGGGCACCAAAAATATTGAAGTTTAGCCATTGCAAACAAGATTCTAAATCTTTGCGAGATTCTTTCAAAAATTTTACCAAATTCTAAGTCATTCTGTTACTTTTTTAAACTACGACATTTATGATTGGATAGGGTGGGAATAGCCACTATAAACATGGATCATGCATTTACATGCAGTACCATTTAATGACGCACCTTTCGTTGTTATCATGGATACACATGGATCAACTTCATTTATCGGTACCAGCCATAATACAATACGATAATATAAATTGAATGTTTTCATAAATGCATCATTCTAAAACTAAATACATACTTGCAATATTAAAGAAACTAAATTTATGTTGATTAAATTTAGGCTGATTGTTAGCAATTATTACTTGATAATGAAGGAATTGCAACATACATGAAATCTTAAACGTACATTAACAATTGAGTTCACTTTTATTTTTGAATAAGTATTTAGTAATTTCGTGACATTGTATCTATAACATCACCCATAAAGCTTGTAAGTATTTGTTTGATATTTGTATCAGTACATAATTTTCAAGCTTCGAGCATTGAAGCCCCAAGCAGTTTGATTCGATGGTGAATTCTCCAAAATCGTCGAAGATCGAGTAGATCAGAGGTTGTATAACATTTTTTGGTCATCTCACATGAAAATGTATGGCCTTAATTTTTTTTTACAAAACTTATGTAACACTCTTTTCTCACATCTATCTAAGTAACTAGGGTAAACGTGTGACTAGATGCTACTATAATGGGATTCAACCTTTTAGGTGAACTTAAGGAAGTTGAACTAATAGAAACACACCATACATACCTTATACATTATCAATGACACCTCCAAAAGCTAACCCAACCATTCAGGCCTATTAACCCTGGGTCACACTTACATTTTGACCTCCTTCAACCATAGACGCAGGCATAGGCTTGCATTCTAGTGTCGAGGAGGCTATAGCCTTAGGCATAACACTCCATGCCAAGGTCTAGGGCCCCAATTACTAAGGAAAGTTCAGAGATGATAAATAACCACATGACAATGACAAAGAAGCAACAACATCAATAATAACTCATATGGACCCCTCCTAACCATGAAATAATTTTTTTCAAAAATGTCACAAACATTGAATCTATAGGTGTAAACAACGAAACATAGCAAAGGGGTCTCATACTTATCTGAGAATCGCTAAGAAGCATTTCTCCTCTAAATCATAAGCTGCAATACAATCTATTTGACTATAGATACAATGCACATTTATTTATAAGTAAAAACATGGATAGAGCCATACATCATCACTCATAAAATACATGCTTATAACCAACATAATAACAAAATAAATACCATGCATACCACAACAATAAAATTCACAAATAAATAAGTACATTTTAATACCAAATACTAAAGGAATGAGCTTCTCATTTATGATTGTAAAAACTAACCAGAGATGGGACTTCCAAGTTCCACCCCACCATAGATTTGTTCAGCCAAATCTCTCTTCATCCAATCACCCCCGTGCCATATTCCAAGAATGAATATGGGACTCAAATCGAAAGAACCAACCAGGGCATCTTGATGCTAAACTACCTCACCCTCATCAAATAGAAATTAGACTTTAGTATTATCTACACTCGATCACTAGGCCAACACAAACATGGATTTCACTGGATTCTCTTCTCCTAAACCATGAGGAAATTTCTTGTAAAATAGTCTCTTAGGCTTCACTATAACCCAAAGTCTTAATCAGGGGTCACAATGCCCTAAATCGAGATATACTCTATAGGATTTACCGTATATCCCAAACTTGGGATTCCTAGGACTGAATGGAGAGAAAACCACCTCTCACGCTTTATCGCAATCCAAACCTAGATTACAGACCCTACATCAAGACAACATGGTGGATTCTATATCATATCATTTGGAGATCCACCTCACTCAACTTCGAATCAACTCAGAAAAATCGAGCTAAACCAAAACATGAGAACTCACAACATCATGACTATCCAGAAATGAAAGGATAGGTTGGAAATATTGTCACACCTGGAGAAAACCATGCCAATGACAACAAGAGAACCAATAGTCCACATGCAACACCATGCATAACAAATATAGCAAGGAAAACACACATGCAAATCGATACCTGTAAAGAATCTTGTTGTAGCTGCTTGATCCTGCTCTTTCTTTCTTTCTCCTTCCTTCCTCTTTCCTTATTTTCCTTTCTTGATCCAATGCTAAAGTGTTCCAAGAAAAATCTAAGTGTCCAAGAGTGTGAGAGAGAGAATAGAGAGAAAGCTCCAAAATTGAACTAACAAAAGGTTTCAACCAAAATATTTCCAACTCATCCTCGGTTGTTGTGAAGAAACTTAAAGAGGAATTTAAAATTTGAGTGTTCTCCCTTTGGCAGTACTTATATTATTTCTTTCCATGTTTCATATAAATTGTTGTTAAAGTTGTCTTGGTGTCTTACGTTTTATTAAAAGTGAAAGAAGTTTTAAAATTCTCTATAATATTGATTCACCCCACCTCTAGTATTCTCCTAGTTTCTAACAATAACGGTAGTCGAGTTGATTTACGGGATGGGGATCCTATCCAAAATGGTTTGAGGCCTAAATGATACTTCATTCTAGGGATACCCCTTGCTTTGTTGGACTTATAACACCGTCAACATAGAGGTTACAAGGTAACAAATTTTATTTTTCCCGTTTACTAACTTGACAATAAGCTCTGATAGATCTTTATCAAATACCACTTCCAAAATTTATCCTCACCACAAAAAAAATTCTATGAAATGAATGATTAAACCATTTAAGGATTTCTTCAAAAAATTTGAATGAAAACTAATAAAAAAAATTATTTTCATGCAAATAGGAATATATCAGCTACAAAAATACTCTCATGCAACAATACTATTCCCATCCTCAAAAAAACATTTTCATTGGGGCATTTAATCAAACAATTTTTATTCAATGAATCATTAAATCATTTAGGCATTTCTTCAAGCAATTTTAATGCAAACTAATATAGAAAAATCCTAAACAAATATCTCCTAAATTATAGCATTCCAATTTCTAAAAATTAAATCGAATGATTAGTCGGAGTTTCCCTCAGTACGGTTCAAATTTTAACCTTTGGAACTTCTGAGATAAACATTTATGGTAGAAAAGCTAACATGGTCAATTTGAGTCACATTTTCCCGAGCATTCAGGAAGCTCAACTTCCTCTGGTCATATCTAATACAATATCGCAACCCAAGATTTGAAATTTGGATCAGATGATCAACATGATTTCCCCTCACTAGTCCAAGCTTAATCTTCTCAAACCTCCCTGAAGAAAAAATATAGGAGAAATGTCAACATGACTTGTTTGAAGCACAATTTTCAGAGTTCTCAAGAATCTTGACCTCCTCTAATCATATCTCCTAAAATATTGCGACCCGAGATCTAAAAGTTTGACCAAATGATCAATTGAATTTTCCTTCACTATAGTCCATGTTTTAGCTTCTGGAATCTCCTAGAAGAAAATTTATAGGTAAAATTAAAATATGACTTATTTCAATATGAATTTTGTAAGCCCAAATTTCTCTAATCATATCTCCTAGAATTTCGCAACACCATATCTAAAAGTTGGACCAAAGGATCAACAAAATTTCCCCTCACTATGGTCCAAGTTTCAACTTTTGGAACCTCCTAGAAGAAAAGTGATAATAGAAAAGTGAGCAGTAGTAATCACAAAGCCCTCATTGTCAACATCAAACATATTAAATTGCACATAAAAAATAATACATCTTTCTTATAGCCTCAAGGTAGAATTTCAATATAATCCACATAATAGTCAAGGATTTTTTCCTATCGATTCCACACAATAGTTTCCTACAACCATGCAAAACTATCATATAGATATACATTAATTTCAATAAATAATTAATCATGATATTCATATCTCACAATTAATAACATTTATTGAGATCTAAAAATGGATGAAACTGAAGGTGGGACTTCGATTTTCGACCCAACCATAGACTAGCTACAACCTGTATTTCTTATCGTACTTACCCACGACCCATATCCATTATCCAAGGTTCTTTTTCAACCAAAATCAACTGAAATTCATGTTCACATGTTTGGATCCTTGCCTAGAAATAAAATTTTGTCCACAAACTTCTTTCATTCAACCAAAAACCTACCATCTCTTTTCGTTTCAATGATTTTTTATCCTTTTTCTTGTGTGTCTCTTCATGTTCCTCATGCAAGATTCTCTAAGATATTTCTTGCTGGTTGCACATTTGACTAAGTAGTTGTGCCAGCTAATGCCAGTTAGGTTATTTTAACTTTTCCCCTTTGATAATGGATTTGTGGACCCACTATTCATGCCATTCAAAAATAATTATAATAATTTATAGTCACAGTAAAATTACATCACAAAAATTAGGGGGATTATAACAAGAGTGTTAGACGCTTCAAGAGGTTCCTTCTTTCCTAAGAGGGAATGCTTATGATTGTAGCATCAAATAATAAATTCCACATAGGCCTAGTGTCGAATGTATGGAAGTCATCCTAAAATGTCCTCTCTATTTTGTAATTTAATTTTATTAAAGTTAATTTTTCAAGTGAAGAGTCTTTCATCACTTATTTGATTAATGTCAAAAAATTAAAGCATTTACATTATTGGTTTATATGTAATATCCACTATTTATGGGTATTTAATCTCAATTATCAATGTTATTGAGTGATTAGGGTTATGGATACTTGATCATCAACTCAATGTATAAAAAGGACAATGTGAAAGGAAAACACACTGAGAGTGTGACACATATACTATTATAAAAAAAAAAGTGAGAGAGTGATAAAGGATTTTCAATTAGTTTGCAATTCCAAAAAAGAAAAGAGGAGATATGTTTATCATCAAAATAATATTAACCCATCTCTCCGAAATTAAAGGGTTTGCATACATAAGGTGTAGAGGAAACTTCTGGAGGCCATACATCCTAGAAAATGAAAAGGGAAAAAATAAAAATTTATGGGATAAATTTTAGTGACAATAAGAGGGTTTTATAGTAAGTTTTGGTAGGGTTGTACAACTTGTAGGGTGCACTAGAATAACCAATTTTCCTCTATTTTTTTATTGTTTTCTCAATGGGATAGTTTCTGAGTTTGGGAGTCTTTATAAGATTGTAGTAATTTTAATGAAAATATGATATTTGAACATAATAAATTTATAGGCATATCTTGGAGATTGATTTCTTATGGCTTTCACTCATTCTATTTTCTAGGTAAATTTCACTTTCTATAAATTTAACTTGAAAAAAAAAAATAGTAGAAGCTATAGGAAACCGATCTCCAAAATACACCTAGAAATTTCCACCCTTCAAATTACAAATTTTTCATTAATGTTACTCCAATTTTGTAAGGGCTTTCAAACTAGGAAAATATACCAGTCACAAAACAATAAATAAATATAGCAAAGCTCGGCTATTCTAGTGCACCATACACCCTGTATGGCACTGCCAAAATATATTGCAAAACCCTCCTTCTGAATGTATCCATAAATTTGCAAAACCATTGTTCTATTTTGTTGAGTTGTACAATCTCTCAAGATTTCCTCTACATGTCCTCCTAGATATTGTGCAACATGTTTCTTTCCATATAATTTATCAGTATATGTTTTTATTGTCTTTATATTGTTATTGTTTTCTTCATTGTTTATTGACTATCTGTTAAGAGTTATGATAACCTTTTCCACCTTCAAGAAAAAAAAAACCATCTAATGATTCATAAGTAAAATATTTATTACAGAAATTGAAATATTAATTGCATTTAGATTATTAAAATTATGGAGAAGATATAGTTATAATATCACTAAACTAAACATAATATCATGCTACAAAACATTAAATAAAAAATATTTGTTTCTTTCTTATTTTACTTCAGATAGTGATGTAGTGATTATATTATTTATAATATATTAATGTAATTTCTTAGTGCTAGTGCATGTAGCTCTTAATAAGATTGAAGCTCCACGACTTGGTGAGATATTCCACATATGGGAAAAATCATAGATCATTATGTCATTTTTTTGTTAGTTGATTCCAAAAACAATGGATGAAGAGAGGTTATGAGGAATAATATTCAATAGGAACCAACATATAAATTCAGGATGGATCACAATATAATTTATCATTTTTTTTGGTACTTTCTTAGTGGAAAGATTATGGCCATGGATTTGTAGGCCTTGTTTTATAGGTAGGTTCTGTTTTGATTATTTAAGGTCTTAAACATTCTAAAAATTATTTAGGGAATGTGTAATCAGTCATAAATTTTCTTTTGGTTGTAGGAGTGAAATTCCTAAGTTAACCATTCAAACCAACTTGTAGATTGAAGGCTAGCCCCTTCAATCTACAGAGGGCTCTCTCTGACCTTTACACGGTGGCTAGATATTTAGACATATTTTGTTGATGTAGGGTTTGGTCCTGAAATAAATAATTCATTAGCTTATGGAGTCAAATAGCTAGAGTTTAGATGAATTTACCAAGATAATTGGTTGTCTTATTAGGATTAATAGAGGAAAGGTGGATATCATATCCTGGACCTTTGCCATTTGTTGTAGATGGATGAAGAAGAAGGAAAAAAATACAATATAATAGGGCATACACAATGAATCCTATAGTAGCTTTAGAGGATCAAAATGAGAAAATTTGAAAAACTCAACTCAGAGCATCAAAACAGAGATGAATTATGAATCAATTAAACTTTTTAAAATACTCAATAGACATGCATTTATGAGATTGTAAAGAGGAAACTGTAAAAATATACAAAGAATGCATACCATTAGGGGAAATTTGAGGTCTAAAATGGGCATCCTAAGGAAATAATAAAATAAAATTTGATTACATCATCAAATTTTAGAGGGGAAAAATAAAAAAAAACTACTTTTTCAACTCATATTTTCAACTTATCTCCCAAAGTTTTTACTCAAAATGAAGTTTTTTGAATACTTTCGATGCACTCTGCTATACGAAAAATGAGAAATACATGAAAAACGTGTTTGAAATCATGTTTTTTTTCATGTAATTCTCATTTTTCGTGTAGCAGTGTTCATCGAAATTATGCAAGATGGGTAATCCTTGGATGAGGAATTAAATTTTGAATCCAACGAGTACTCATTCTCAAAATTTGAGTAAAAACATTGGGAGATAAGTTGAAAATACGAATTGAAAAAGTAATTTTATTATTTTAGTTTTTAATCCTTTTACCATTTTACTTAAAAAATGGTGAATCATCCCCCGTGGTTGACATCATCATCTTAAATCCTATTGGTTTTTGTAAAGTTTATTTTGGTTGTACATTTTTCTTAAGAGGCCCATTTTAGACCTCAAAATTCCCCTAATTCTAAAATTTGGTATCAGATAGATATGTATATTAGTTCTCAGAATGTACTGGTATTGGAAAACTAAAATGAATAGGTATTCAAAGCACAAAGAAAATGTCTATTTCTCTTCAAAAAACCAACCCATTTTCCATATTTTTTATGTTTTCATATATAGGGAAATACAATAGAGATCCAGATCCACAATTTGTGGAAAATGTCAATTACATTAATAACTATTAAGATAAAAAATAAATGAATCTTAAACCTATATTTAGTATGATTCAAAATTTGAATTTTATGAAGTGGGCTTCAATTGTTGACTTAGAACTTTTATAGAAAACAAAATTTTGAAAAATATGGCAAACTCCTAAAAATAGGTTCCAAAGGTGCATTCATATCTTCTAAACCATGACACCTGTAAGAAAATGGAGTGAGGTTCTTGTTATTTGATCCATTATTTCAAAAAAAAAAGTTTTGGTTTTAAAAAATTCATCTCCATATTTTTGGAAACTTATTTTGAAAACATTACGAAAAGAGGAAAACACATAATTATTACAAAATATGTAAAAATAGGCCACAAACATTGCTCTGTAGTTTCTAAACCATGAGGTATGGGTAAAATATGGAAGAGGATTTTTGAAATCAGCTCGTTCCCAATAAAAAATAAATATTTTAAAATTCATCCCCACATGCTTGGAATATTTCTTTAAACGAGGTTACTAAAACATGAAAAAACATAGTGTTCTCATTTCTTCTTAAATCACTTCTCTCCTTTAGTTGGTAAACTTGTTCCATTTCAAGGTTATTTTTCCTTATGTTAAATTGTATTATTTTCACTCCCTTAGCCACAAAAACCTCTAATATATGACCACAATATATTAAAAAATAAATTATTGCGTAAAGGTTAAACTATGTAGGCCAGAATGTTGAGGGACCATTAGCGTTTGTGCAACAAAACTAGGGTTTGTGTAATACTCTACCCCATGAAGTAAACTAGTCATTTTTCTATCTTCTACAACCTCATCAAGGATGTCTAGCATGTTCTGACTCCTTATTACCATTTTAGCGGGTTTTGTGTACTTTTGTGAGTTTCTAGGGTTTTTTCCTTCTCCTTTTCGACATGCTTTGTTTTCCTTTGTCTCTTTCTTCCAACCATTTTTTCTTTTTGCTGCTCTCTGTTTTATTTCTTCCTCTTTTACTACAATTATCTGCCAACTTCTAGTCTTCCTTTCATAAACATTACTGTCTGGTACTTTCAAAGGGGTTTCACCATGTTTTTCAACATGAAGGTGACTATATTATTGCTTAGTTTCCCATCTTGAAAATATTTTGGTGATGTAAACACTTATAACAACTTTGAAATGCACTAACTGAAGGTTGTAAGTCACTCAGCAAGTTTCCTACGCAATAATACTACAAATTCGGGTTTGCTCGAAAATACTGTTTTAGGGAAAACATCAAAAATTAGGGTTTGTTTTTTAATGACTCTATTGGGCATGAAAATGCCAGAGGTTGTCACATCATGAAGAAGGAGGACTAATAATTTATTAATAGACACTTGAGTGCTCAAAATAGTGGTATTAAAGGGTCAAAAACCTTTTTTTTTTTTTTGGAAACACACTATGAAAACATTTTGTAGCGCGAAGCTACAAAAATATTTCATAGTGCCACGCTACAAATATATTTCGTAGCACCAACTAAAATTTCACTATAGGTATAAACACTACGATAAATTAAGAATAACTTATAGGGTTAGGTGAAGGAATTTTAATGACCCATTTTCCTAGGCTTAGCTAGCAAACTTTGAAAAAACTACAATACCTCATTTACATAATCACGACCTTGCAAAAGATGGACTAATAACATTTCCTTGAACTGAAGGTGTAAAATTGATGCTAACAACTAGCTCCAATGGGGGATATTTTCTCCCTAGGAGGAATTAAAGAACACATAGACCCTGTTCATGATCCATTGGGTCACTCCCAATATCTACATTGCAACCTGTAACCCGAATTTCAACTAAAACCAAACTGAAATCCATGTTGTACACTACTGAAAACTAAAAGAACTTACGAAACTGAACTCAAAATTTCTAAAATAAATGCTTTCCGAGACAAGGTTATTGCACAACCCTATCTAATATTATCTATTGAAAGTTATTCTCAATTAGATGATACACAATTTCCAGTGTAGCCAAGCAAGGAGATGACCACTCGCTGGAATTATGCTCACACCTTCTGTAAGTAGACAGAGAAATGTAAATGATGGAAACTCAAAATGAAAATTGAATCCAAAACCTTAGCTTCTGAACAAAAAAATTCCACCTTTACAGATGACTGCAATAAAGTTTCCAAAGGATGACGGAAAACAGGAAAAATCACCTCTTTTTGATGAACAAACATAGGGGAGGAAACTTCATTGACAACTATTGGTTGTTCTTGCTTTATACATTGATTCTCATCGTCATTATTTAAAAAAATGGGAGTACATTATTGATCATTCTCATCTAAAAAAGGCTCTATACCATCTAGAATAGTTTCAAATATGATAGCTACATCATGTGCATTATAAACACTATCTTGCTGATCAAACAATTTTGATCTTTCCTCATTAACCTTTAATAAATTTGTTTGAAAATTATCAATTTGAATTTCATATGAATGAAAAGAAATAGGTTTTTGTACATGATTCTCTTGTGAATGGAGAAAACATGAATATGATCACTTTCACAATTCTGATTTTTAGTTTTTTCATCATGAAACAAAAACTCAAAAAATGATTGATTTAAAGAGGAAACTATTTGAATACCCTCATACTCATGGTCACATAACAGTTGAAAAACATGCTACATATCTTTGTCAATTTCAGGGGATGAAACAATGTCTACACCAAGAAGTTTTTCTATTTCATTTTTAGTCAATGAAGAAGATCTAATTTGTCAAAAATTCTTATGATTATCACATCAGCTATTTCTACTGTTTCTTGTTGAGAATAATATTCATAAAGGGCTTCTATAATTTCACCATACATATTCTCATTATCATCATAAATATCTTTCAAGTACATCATAAAATTATCACAATACTCACAATAATTTTGGAACAGTGACAAAGAAGGATGAAATGTTGCATAATACTCCAAGAATACTGTGTGGAAATATTTAATATACTATAAGCTACCTAATTTTAATCTCTCATAGCATGATCTATATTTTTCTACCAGGGTATCCAAAAACATATTTATTAAACAATCCTCATGAAACTAATACCATTGTTATATATATGTCTATGAAACTTAATCAGATGCAAAATTGCATCATCTCCTTCCTAATCACTGAGGTTCGGGAGATATGTTTTCCATTCTATGCGAGGAAAATGGTTTGGAAACCAAGAACATGTGAAAAGTCCGTAGGAGCATACCTTATAGATATGTAAGCCTCCATGGAAGCCATATTCGTATTGTGGAGTCTCCAGTGACACTTTAAATTCTGGATCTCGCTAACAATGGAATCACTATGGATGTTCTGAACTCTATAATGTTTGACAATGGATTTTATAGAACAAATTGAGCAACCAATTTGTTATCTAACATTCTATTTTCCATAATAAAGTATGTATGATCATTAAAAATAGTTCCAAGGAAGATATACTTTTGTATCCAAAATATGGTCGCTAATATGTTATCACTTAGAAAGGTTATCTTGGTTGTAGGAGAGAAATTACTAAGGTAACCATTCTAGCCAACTTTCATATTGAAGGCTTGCCCCTCCAATCTTAGAGGGATATCTCTAACCTTTACAATATGGCTATTTATTTAGATAGGTTTTTTTGATGTAGGTTTTGGTTGGGCCTGAAATGAATAATTCATTGGGTGATGATGTCAAATAACTAGGGTTTAGATGAATTTACCAAGATAATTGGTTTTCTGAGTATGATTGATAAAGGAAAGCTGGATATAAAATCCTAGACCATTTCCATTTTGTGTAGATGGATGAATAAAAAGGAGAACAATCCACTACAATAAGTCATACACAGTGAATCCTATAGTATCTTTAGAGGATCAAAATGAGAACATTTGAAAAGCTCAGCTGGGAGCATCAAAACATAGATGAATTTTGAATCAATTAAAATTTTCCAAACACTCAGAAGACATACATTTATGAGATTATAAAGAGGAAACTATAAAAACACACAAAGAATACATATTAAAATATGTTATCGCATGGATATTTATATCACTGCTTAAAATATATTGATTTTGGCAAACTAAAATGAATAGGTCTTGAAAATACACAACCAACGACTATTTTTTTTCAAAAAACAAACCTTTTCGCCATATTTTCATGCAATATAGAGGAAAATACGATAGAGTTTCAGATCCACAATTTGTGGAAATTTTTAATTACAATAAACATAAAGTTAAAAAATAAATGGATCTGAAAACCCATCTTTAGTATTATTCCCATGTCTAATTTAATGAGGTGGCCTTCAACTGTTGACCTCACATTTTTATAGAAAACAAAATTTTGAAAATTCTAGCAAACTCCTAAACATAGGGTCCAAATGTGCATTCATATCTTCCAAACCACAGCACCTACTAGAAAATAGAGGGAGGTTTTTTTCATTGATCTATTAGCTCCAAAAATGTATTTTGGTTTTCCAATTTTCATTTCAATGTGTTTGGAAATGTATTTTCAAAAAAATGTGTAAAACAAGAAAATACAAAATTACAAAATTTGTCCAAATAGGCCTCAAACATTTCTCTGTAATTTCAAAAAAATGATGTATGGTTAAAATATTAAAGAGGTTTTTTTATACCAACATTTTCCCAAGATTTTTTTTTTTGTTTTTTAAATTTCACCACCACTTACTTGGAATATTTTTTTTAACAAGGTTACTAAAACATGAAAAAATAGATTGTTGTCATTCATCTTAAATCACTTCTCTCCTTTAGTTCGTAAACTTGTTCCCTTTCAAGGCTATTTTTCCTTATGTTGACTTTTATTCTCTGCACTTCCTCAACCGCAAAAACCTTTGATATATGACCACAGTATATCAAAAATAATTTGTTTCTTAAATATTAAACTTAGTAGGCCAAAATTTTGAGGGACCATTAGGGTTTGCGCAACAAAACTAGGGTTTTTATAATACTTTGCCCCATCAAGTAAAATGGTCATTTTACTATGTCTTCTGGAATTTGAGAAAGGATATCTATCTTGTTCTCACTCTTTATTACCCTTCTAGCAGGTTTTTGTGTACTTTTGTCATCTTATAGGTTTTTTCCTTCTTCTTTTTTTCATCTTATAGGTTTTTTCCAAGTGTCAACCTCCTTTACGTTACATAAATAAACAATTCTCGGATGATTCAAAGGAAAAAACTACTTTCTATAAATAGGAGTCCACAGGGTCACAATATAATCCTAGCCAACCTAACAATAATAATGTAAGGACACAATAATAACAATAGTGGGGTTTATTGGGTAAAATAATAACAATATGGGGGCTACAGGGGTACAACAATAACAATAAGGGGGATACACTACCAACAATAAGAGGCTACACTAGTAATATAGGGACCTGACATGCCCCTCTCCTTCAAAAAAATGTTGTCCTCAATGCTTGAGTAGTTGTGGATGCTTCTATATAAAATTCTCATCCTCCCATCTCGAATCTTCAGTGGGTAAGTTCTTCCATTTGATGAGATACTCAAAAATTGATAGATTTTGTAGTTGTCGAGTTCTTGTTTCCGTGACTGCTTCAGGCTCCAATATGATTTTTCCTTCCTCATCAAGTTCTAACAATATTGTTTGAATTGGAATTTTGTCACTTATAACCTTCTCTAAGCATGAAACATGGAAAACTAGGTGCACTCAAGATGAAGTACGAAGTTCCAATTTGTATGCCATAGTACCAATATTTTGCAACACCTTGTAAGGACCATAGTACTTTGTCGATAATTTTTATCCTTCTTAGCTTAATTGAGGGACATTTTTTTGTATGGTTGTAGCTGTAAAAATACCTAGTCTCCTACATCAAAAATTCTCTCGCTGGTATGTTGATATGCCTGTTGTTTCATTCGATTTTGTGCAAAATTTAGGTTATCATTTAAGAGTTGGAGAACTTATTATTGATGCTCGATGTGATCTTCCACTACTTGAAACTTGTAATTTTCTCTTAACTATGATGTGATGGATGGTGGATGATATCCATAAAGTTCCATAAATGGGGTCATATTTGGTGCAGTATGGAAGGAAGTGTTATACCACCATTTAGCCAGAGGTAACCACTTGACCCATTGTGTTTTTTTATCAAATAAAAAACAGCGAAGATATCCTTCCAAAAATTTGTTCACTATCTCAATTTTCCCATTAGATTGAGTATGATAAGATGAGCTATGATCTAGTGTAGCACCCAAAAAAGAAAATAATTCTACCCAGAAATTTCCAGTAAAAATGGGATCTCTATCGCTTACAATAATCTTTGGGTTTCCATTTAGCTTTTGAATTGTTTCCATAAATGCAGTAGCAATTGTACTTGCTTTAAATGGATGAGATAATGCAAAAAAGTGTGCATACTTGGTAAGTCTATCAACTACCACCATGATGACACTCTTTCCTTCGAACTTAGGTAAACCTGTGATAAAATCCATTGAAATCTCCTCCCAACGTTGACCAGGAATGGATAAAGGATGTAGAACACCTGGGGTCTTAATTGTCTGAACTTTATTTTGCTGGAAAACCAAACATTCCGCCACAAAATTTTGAATATCATATTTAAGGCCATCCCAAAAAAATTCTTTCTTCACCCTGTGGTAAGTTTTCAAAAATCCTGAGTGTACTCCTAAGGGAGCTGTGTGCAATTCTAAAAGAATATTTTGTTTTAGTTGGGAATTCTTACAAATATATAAGCGATCTTTGTACCATAAGGAATCATTTTTCCAACTAAATATATCTGATGTACTAGGATCTTGTTGCAACTTTTGAATGAGTTTCCACACTTATTCATCATTATTCCATTCATCCCTTACTTTGGTTATCCATTCTGGTTCGATAATATAAATGGCACAATGCAATGCTTCCACCTCTTCATCCTTTCACGAGAGTGCATCTGCAACAACATTTAGCCTCCCCTTTTTGTAGATGATTTAAAAGTCGTAACCCAACATCTTTATGAACCAATTTTTCTTCTCTTCTAAAGATAGTCTTTGTCCCAAAAAATATTTTATACTATCATGATCAATTTTTATCTTGAAGTGTCTTCCCATTAAGTAAGGTCGCCATTTATTTTGTACATGTAGTATTGCTAAGATTTCCTTCTCATAAATATCTTTCTGTAAATACTTTCCTCTGATTGGATGAATTTCAAAACCAATGGGTCATCCTTCTTGCATTAAAATAGCACCAATTCCATTTCCTGAGGCTTCACATTCCACAATAAAGGTTTTTGTGAAGTATGGCATAGCTAATAATGGTGCTAGGCACATTGCCTCTTTAAGATGTGCAAAGGCATTAGATTCTTTAGGATTCCATGAAAATGCATCTTTTTTCAATAATGTTGTTAGAGGTTCTTTTATTCTCGCATAATTCTTAACAAAATTGCAATAATACCCTGTTAACCCAGGAAATCCTCACAAATTCTTTATGGTTGTGGGAGCCTTCCATTCCTTAATGGCTTTAATTTTGTTAGGGTCTACCTTAAAACCCTCGTGAGATACAATATCACCCTGTTATTCTACCTCTTGTACTCAAAAGAAACATTTGGAGGTTTTCACATATAATTGCTTCTCCTCCAATAGTTTGAGCACCCTGTCAACATGTTGAACATGATCCTTCCAAGACTTGTTGTAGATTAGTATATAATCAAAAAATACTAACACAAATTTTCTAAGGAAGGGTTTTAAAATGGAATTCATCAACCCTTGAAATGTAGAAGGTGCATTGGTAAGGCCAAAAGGCATGACCAAAAATTCATAATGACCCTCATGAGATCGAAATGTGTTTTTCAGAATATCTTCAGTCTTCATTCTAATTTGATGATATCCTAAACTAAGATCCAAATTGGTAAAATAAATTACTCCATGTAATTCATCCAATCATTCATCAATCATAGGAATGGGAAATTTGTATTTAATAGTGAGTTTATTGAGCTCCCTATAATCTGGACACATGCGCTATGATCCATAATTCTTGTGTACCAATACTAATCGAGCAAAGAAAGAACTTTGACTAGGTTGAATTATACCAGCCTCCAACATTTCTGCAATTATACATTCAATTTCGCTCTTTTGGAAATAAGGATATCTGTAAGGCCTAATGTTCGGAGGAACACTTCCTGGAATCAAATGAATAGCATGATCATGACCACGAATAGGTGGGAGGCCTTTCGGATTTTCAAACACCTTGGAATGATTGTCCAAGACTTTTTGGAGATATGGAGAAATAGATGGTTTTCATGTTCGAACCTCTAGTGAGCATAAGTATGTAATTATTCCTCATTTTTATTTCTTCATAAGCTTTGTAATGACATTAGAGCTTATTATCTTTCCTGATTTCCCTTTGATGCCCCGTAATTCAACTTGCTTTCCTTTTGAAAATAATTTCAAGAAAATTTCTTGAAAATTAAAAGCTACCGTACCCAAAGACTGTAACCATTGTAATCCTAATACAACATCAACAATTCCCATTGGAATGGAAATAATTGGACTATTCAATACATATTCCCCAATGTTTATCTTGATATTATGGCATTTTCTAGAGAAATTTATAGTTTCGTGATTCAAAACCATCACATGACACTCTGGTGTTGGGTATAGGAAGAAATTCAATTCCTTGGCTACATTAAAATGAATAAAATTATGGGTACTACCTGAATCAATCAACAATATCACCTTTTTCTTCTTGATATGTCCTTCTATCTTGAGAGTTTGAGGAGTGGTAATTCCTGCCAATGCATTACAAGATATGGTTAGACTCATTTCTTCTTTCTCTAGGGTTGGTTCCTGGTGTACATCCTCTTCTTTTGAAGTTTCTTCTTCATTTTATTCCTCCTCTTCACAATCTATGTAAAATAATTTATTTTTAGCACACTTATGACCTTTAGTGTATTTTCTATCACAACTGTAGAAAATTCCTTCTTCTCTTTTTTATTCCAATTTTTGTGGTGTAAACCTTGTAGGTTGTGGAAGTCTAGGAGTAGAAATACTTCCATCTTTATAGATGTAAGTGGTAGGTTTCCTTGTTTCCATAATTTACATTCAATTTTTCTTGCCAACGTGAATGCCTTCTCCAATGAATCAGGTTTGCAAATATGAACCTCATGTTGGATGTTATCCTTTAAAGTCCCTATGAAGACATCAATCATGTGTTCCTCTGCAATATCAGCTACCCTTATATTCAATTTTTGGAAGATCCTAATGTACTCCACCACTGAACCCTTTTGTTGATATTTATCAATTGCCTAAAGAAGGTGTTGCTCTTTGTATCCTCATAATGTGCTATCATTTCCTCCGTAAAAAATGACCAAATGGCATTTTTTTTATGGGATAAAAGCCATCGATACGATAGAAATGTATTTTGTTCTAAATATAAAGTTTCAATGTGTACCTTTTGTGTGTTTTTCACATTATTGAGATCAAAATATTGCTCCATATGTCGTATCCACGTTACAGGATCCTTGCCATAAAACTTCCTCATATCAATCTTTGGAATATGGTGGGTCTTCAATCCATAATTAGATTTTATGAAATCACGATTAACATTTATTTTCTTGCTCTCATCATGAGTTTCCTCAATTATATTTTCTCCATTAGGAATCATTTCTTGTATCAACTTTTTCAAACCTTCCTTCAAATTGTCCATGTCTGCTTTTAGACCATTCTTCATGTATTCCATGTTGCCTTTCATTTTTTCATTGATCTGAGCTTCCATGTCATCCATATTAGCTTCCATGCCATCCATCTTAGCTTCCATGCCATTCTTCAAACCATCCATCTTATCTTCCATGCCTTTCCTCAAACCATCTATCTTTCCTTCCACGCCTTTCTTCAAAACTTCCATTTCATTTTTTGTTGCTCTTTGCGAGAGCGAAATTTGGTGCACTTTCTCTTGTAATTTGGATATGTCATGTTGCACTTATTCCTCTTCATGAGTCATAATAGAGCCATCTGAAGGCTTGATGAGTGTTGAATTATTTTTAGGGGGCATTTTAGAACCTAATATGGATATCTGTTTTTTAATATGGCCTTGGAATCAGTTCAAACTGATTTTTCAAACAAGACTTATGAAATTTGAAAAAACAATACACACAGTTTTCTTGCTTTTGAGGAGATCGAAATTGAAGCTGAATTATCTCTGTGATTTCAGATTTTCAATATCTGAAATTTGGTCCTTTAGTAGCCCTATGAATCTTCTTTTGAATGCCACAAGTCTGACCTGATTTGGACTATTCAAGACAAAGTTATGCCCAATCTCCCACAATGACCTAATTATGGACTGCTTCAGTAGAGAAAACTTGTATGATGTGCCACACATCATTGTTTCCTCATTCAGCTCTAAAATTGATACACAGTAAACTACAATCCGTGTGATTTTAGCCACTTTTACAAAATTCCAATCTGATGCTCAGAGAGAGAGTTATGATGATTTTCCCAAGGTCACCTCTTTGAGATGAAACTTGGGAGCTCGCAAAAACACTAACTTCCACATATCATATCTCTGCAAATATTGTGAACCAAGATCCAAAATTGTTACATGATGTTCCTCAAGATTTCCGCTTCTCATGGTAAATTTTTTAGCTTCTAAACCTTCGTATAAAAATTTTTTTAGCCAAAATTCCACGATGACCTTTTTGGAGCAGCGAAACCATAGAATCAAAAGCTATGATACCAAATTTTATGAAACCAGCTCCAAAAATAGAAGAAAAGAGAGTTCAACGCCTTATAAATCAAACACTTCGAGGGGGAAACCTTATGTTATCACCAAATTGATTCTGATAGGCTGCTCATCAATCAACTTAATGTAACTCTTTCAAACTACTTTTGACTGAATATTAGCCTCTTTAGTTTGAGAGGGCTCTCTCAAGGTAATTTATGATTTTTAGTGGAAATTTAGATGGCTAGCTCTAAAACTGTAACTCGATTTGATTGATTGCAGGCTGAAAATGTAAGGAATTGATACCATTGGGATATGGGGTCAATATTAGTAAAATCAATGAAAGAATTTTTTCTTATGGAAACTGAGGCAATGGAGGCTTCAATGAAATGATAGTACACACAACATAGGAAGAAAACAACAATTTAACCTCTAAAGGAAGAAAAATCATGTTATCATGAGTTCTGATTAATTACACATAAAACTAACTACAGGTATTAAACATCAAACATATAGAACATATAACACATTAAACACCTCCTTTGAATCTCAGGTAAAGAAGAAAATATCACTATATATTACTGAAACTGAAAAAACTATTAACGGTACAACGATTTGACACAATATTCACTTCGCATGATATTCGGTTTATCTCTATAAATACACTCATTTTTGGGACGGATGGGATCTTTGAATCTCTAACCCTGCTACGTGACAACATAACTAAAAACTACTAACCTTAGAATGAAAGAACAGCAGTACAAAGACTTGGGCCTAATAGAGCTCTAGCTATACTATTACGTTACTAACAAGATACATAATTACATGAAAAGTAGTTAGGTGCTCAAATGCTTTTATACATGATCAAAATAATAAATTTCATATTGAAATACAAAAAACATTCACTTCTTTGGGGAAATGAAGACTGCACTTACGGCAAGTTGCTAAATGTTGAGTTGGATAAACTTTTCCTGTGTTGTGTTGTTGCTAATATGTTAATATGGTAGGCGATTTGGGATGTGGACCCCAATTCAACGATATGCGGCACTGCCAGAAGCTCGAGCTGTGATTTGTTCTTGGACGAGTGTTGAACAACTTTTCACAACATCGAATTGCAAAACATTGTGTCACCAAAATCTTCTTGCTATGTGAGAAACCATTTTATATACAAAATAACATGAAAACCAATATGGGACTTGAAATGTTTTCGATCTCGAACACGAACTAGCATCACATCCTGAGCACTTATTTTGCCTTTGTAACCTAAATAATACGATCGGCGGTCTTTGTACGAGGGTGACGGGGGAGGGTCGGTCGGGTTCGACAACATCGCATCGCAACTCTTGGCATTAAGTTGTAAGTGTGGGGGATGTAAAATTTAAGCACGGCGAAATGTGACACACGGGGGGAGGGATGAATGATGTGGCATGAAGTGGAATAGTGGGACTGAGGCTGGGTGTAAGATCTTGTTTGCGCTTTTTAAGTATAATATGTAGAGTTAAATTTTATAATTTGTAGGGTGTGCGGGGAAGAGGGGACCCAACGACATGTGGCTAAGTTTTGTAAGATTGGCAGTTTTTAAAGCGATGATATTGTGGAACTTTATTTGATATCATGATATATCAAAGTATTTATAGCAGGTTAAAAGTGGAGCGGGCTATTTTGGGGTGGGCCCCGACTTGCTTGTGATAAAAATATCTATGTTGGGCGGTCAGGAAACGTAAAGCCAATGTCGATACGATATGATACCGTGCAATGATAAGAGATAGAAATCGTTGAAAATTATAAGGTGGAAGGTAAGTGAAATTAACAATAGAAATAGAAATGAAAAAAGAAACATGGTGGGTAAAATGGGTCACTTCATCCTTTGTCTTTAAAAGGTTTATGAAGATGGTAATGTAAATGTTGGATTTTGGTCTCCAGGAAAAATATTTTGGGTACATGGGATAACCTGAATGAGAAGGAAGTCCAAAAGGAAAACAAAAAAGAAACAAATACTTTACTCCTTTCATTACACCAGTAAATTCTAGGTTGTTCCAGGTGGCAGCTAACACCATATAGGTGTCCATGGGAGTTACAATATAATCCTAGCCGAACTAAAGATAATAATGCCTGTAATAACACAACCATAACAATAGTGGGGTTTATGGGCACAATAATAATAATATGGAAATACAGTACAACAATATGGTGTTTGAACTGCTACCAACAATAGCAGCTACATAATAATACTGGGGACCTAAGATTTTTTCTTTTGTGATATTTATTTTTTTTCTTCATAATCTACTATATTATTTGTTGGCTTATAATTTTACTTTTCATAACTTTAATCTCTTGTACGTTGCAAAGGCTTCATCATGTTTTAAACATGAGAGTTACTAGTTCTTCATGTAGTTTCCATGTACACCAAAAATTAGTGCTATCAACCTTCTACTATACTTTAAAAACACTCTAATTGAAGGATATGAACCTTATCAAACACATAAGTAATATGAGTACCAGTTTGCTTGAAAACATTTTTTTGGAAAACAAGCGATTAGGTTTTGTTACTGTGGCCATCTATTGAGAATGAAAATTCTAGAATTTTTCCCATCAAAGAAGGACTAGTAATTTATTAATAAAAAAATGAGCTATGAAAGATGGGACAAAAGATGAAAAATAGATTTTTAAATTTTTTGAAACACACTACGAAGTTACATGAGTGCCTATAATTTCATTGTGGAGTCAAAAGCCCTTTCGAAAAAATTCTAACATAAGCGCTTTAGGGTTTTGTGAAAGAATTCCTAATGACATTTTTCTATGCTTGGCTGAAATTGTTTTAAAAAATATAAGTACTCACCATAATCATGACACGTTTCCAAAGATGGATTGATAACATTTTATTTCATGGGTATAGCTTCGGTACTATAAAATTTTAAAAATATTTTTGAGCTTTAAAATTTGCAATTAAAGATTTGCTTATACGTTATTTTGTCATTGTAGGTTATTCGATGGGTATAAAATGATCATGATCTCAAATAGAGTTTGTGAAAAGTGACTGCCCAGAATTCACGCTATCGCACAGTACCACAATTCTAAATAAACTTTCTGTAACCCCATTCTCAGCACATGGAGCTAGTCACTTGTAGACTTTAAAGAAAATAGAGGTCCTTTGCATAACCCTAACGTTATAGTTAACGTATGAAAAAGCCTAACCATGATCCTAGATAGATAGAGGCCAACATGTAAATAAAACATTTTTAAGAAAGGGATGGATTATATTCCTATTTTATTTATTAATAGTTCTAGGACTAGAAAAATAAATGATTAGGATATTATGATTTATTTTTCATCTCATTTTAAGATCTTGGTTTAGGTTTAAAAAATTTTTCTTCAGTTTGGGTTTGAAGCATTTCTTGGAAGCAGAGCTAATTTTAAGCAATTGTTTGCAGTTCCCAAAAATTTTTTGGAAGACATTTCTTGGAGGGCAGCTTGATTTTGGCAGTGAACTTAAAAAATTTCTTGGTAACATTAAAGGCATTCTTGGTATGTACGTGTTTTTCAAGTTGAGTAATCTTTTTTAGCTCGCTTTTTCATTTTCTCGAACATTTTTCTAAAATTTTTTAAAGTGTTTTGAATTGAGTGTATTTTTTAAAAATTAATTTGAATTTTTTAAATTAAATCTTTTTTGATATTTTTTTTGTAATCTGAAGTTATTGCTCTAATTTTTTGTCGGGTACCGAACTTCCTTCCCCTATTATCAACGATAGAAGAACTTGTGCAGAAAATGTGATCGAAAAAGATACTGAGGAACGTAGTGAAGACGAGACAATCACAAAGAAAGTTAGAAACCCTCTACGAATGTTAGAGAAAATGGCCTCAGTAGAAATTAGGCAAGGGTGTGTAAATGTAAATATTATGATCTATTGATATATTTAAAAATTGCTACAATGTAAAATGTCAAACACGTTTTTATTGGTGGCTAATTTGAAAAATATTTTTGTTTAATGTAAAACGAGACAAGATATTCCTCGAAATATGAAGGTAAAATCAACTTCTCGACGGTCGGAAAACGGTGTAAATGTAAATATTAGTCTATTGATATATTTAAAATTTTCGTAATGTAAAATATGAAGCTTAATTTTATTTGATGAACCTAATTTGAAAAAATATTTTGTTTAATGTAACCCAGAATAGAATATTCCTCAAAATATTAGAAAAGGAAAATCAACCTCAAGCGAGAAATTGAAGCGGTATGTCAATATAAATATTATGATCTATTAATATATTTAAAAATTTCCCTAATGTAAAATGTGAAGCTTAATTTTTTATTTGATGAACTAATTTGAAAAATATTTGTTTAATGTAAGCAGAGACGGAAGATATTTTATAAAATATTCAAGAAGAAAATCAACCTAAGCGAGAAATTCAGAAGCGGTATGTAAATGTAAATGTTACTTGATCTATAAAATGTATTTAAAATTTTAATAATGCAAAATATGAAGCTTAATTTTTATTTGATGAACTAATTTGAAAAATGTTTAGGTATAGATATATTTATTAATTTTAATTTATTTATTGAATGTATCATCTTATTTTTTTGAATATGGATAAATCACTATACGATAGCAGTATTTTAAATGTTAGCGCCCACACCGCAGGATAAAAATACAAGCAGCAATATGCAAGTATAAGTATTATTGCCATTTTTGAAAAGTATTTCTTAAATGAGTAGGTAGCCGATTAGAACTCGAATTTTGGTATCCTATCATTAAGGAAATTAAAAGAAATACGACCTTTATTAAATTAGAAAATCAACAAAAGATAAAAAAATGAAGAAGATGTGATAAAAATATGAGTAGTGCTATAAGAAAGTCAATTAAAAGTCTAGAGAAAGGATGTTTCCAATTGTATGAAAATACGAATGGCAATAGTTTCATCGAAGTATAAAGAGAATACGTTTGACATCATAGCATAGGCACTAAGACAAGTTTTTCTGCAAACCTTAAAATTGTTTTAAGTAAATATGATGATAGAAATACACTTGTTGGAGGCTATTTAAAAAACTACTTACGAATAGACTTGGAGAAAATATTAAAAAAATAATATGAATATTGGAGGAACAATTAACGTGTTTAACGAATTTAAAGGCATATGATGAAAGGCAACGCAGAGCGGTCTGAAAAACCATGAAAAAAATGTTCTTGAAACCATCGGAATGAAACATTCAACAAGTTCAAGAAAGAAGAATCGTCAAATTCATGTTTATCGATTATTTTGTTCAACAAAAAACGTAGTATATAAAACCTGTAGTACGCGAAGACTTATTCTTTAACGCATTATCATGTAGATTTAAAATTTATATTATGACATTCCTTGATTTCGGTGTTGAAGATTAACACGGAAGGATCACCTCTTGTTCCACTATCCATGATTTCATGTCTAAATTCTATATGAAGAAACGGGTAAACTTTTCTACAAAAAGGAAATGTGTTGGTGGTAAAAATACGATGATTGTGGAAATTTGACTAATTTCAACATTAAAATATCGTATTTTGATATAAATAATCAATCATTCAACGCATGAAAGTGAAATGGAAGAGATATGAATATCTCAATACATCGATTCAAGGTGCAAATAGTGTTAAAAGATGGTTCCCCTAGAAGACAAAATTTTTACAGTAGACATTTGAAAAGTTGAAATGAAGATTTAAATATGACATTTATGAAGCTCAATGGCAAAGACTTTCAATTCAAAAAATCTTCACGAATTTTTCCACCAAGGACCATTTTATGGGTGATTGATTTTGGAAAATTTACACATTTGTTCACATTCGGAAGTGAATACTATCCCCATTATGTTGGTCTCCATTGTAAATCACACTTATTCCTATATAGACATGCTAAACAAAATGTCGATCATATAGAAAGCACGAAGGTGAAAATCAAGAATATCATTAAATAATATCACTTTTATATAGGTGATGACCATTGCACATGATACATGTTTTGTGCAACGTTGTTTTTGGAAAAATTTATGATTCATTGAAAAAATCGTGGAGTAACATTCAATGAGAACATTGGATGTGAGTGGAATGGATCATAAGGTCAATTCAGTACATGATCATTCTTTGGTTGTGTTGTCTTATAAGAAAATACAGTATTAAACATTCTTGGAATTTCTTTGAAATGCAGCCATGCAAAGGAGAACATGACGGTAAGGAACGTAGCAAAACGAGCATCGAAGATATGGAAATGAAACCATTCTGCTGAGAAGCCAACATGAACGATGAAGAAGTTGTTCAATGGTGCTACATACTCTAAGCCATGGAAAACCCATAGAAAAGTGTGAAGGTGGGCTAATTTAATTTATATTGCAAATATAATTTTAAACATTGTACATTTATGTTGGTAATTGTCTTTGATTGTATTTTGATATCATATTTCAAATTCTTTTTCTAATTTTCCATATAAAAGTTTTAAATATTGGAATGAAGACGTAGATAGATCAATGAAATGAAGTTGAAACAATAAAGAGACCTAGAAAATTACATTCAATTCAAACCAAAATAAATCCGAAATGTATTTTGCATTGGATAAAGAAAATATTCTTGTTTTTGTGATGTTTGCATGAACCTTTGAAATCAGCCAGCGTTGCTGAAAACAAGAATACCATACACTGTGATTAGAAACATCACAAAACTAAATACAAAGGGGAAAAATGTTCTTATTTTAATGTTTGAAGAAGTGCAATCAAAGAAACTGTTATGTCGGTGGTGAACAGGTTCCAGTCTTACATTGAAAGAAGGTAACGTTTGGTGCTACAACAGTTTAAAGATCTAAGAAATAAATTTAAATATGCCTAATTTTATTTAAATTTATTTTATTATACGGAAGTTTTGCTTTAATTGCACTATTGAGAATAGTGAAAGTACAAAGTGTTATTTGATGTATTTGCTAAAAC
Organism: Pinus albicaulis; assembly: GCA_034641835.2. Taxonomy (NCBI): domain Eukaryota; kingdom Viridiplantae; phylum Streptophyta; class Pinopsida; order Pinales; family Pinaceae; genus Pinus; species Pinus albicaulis. Next base: position 1,602,700,692 of record CM076581.1, read on the forward strand.
GAAAAATGAAATTATTTAAAAAACTATAATGATCATGGATTTGATACAGAGGGTCTGTTATCTTGAAAGGTTATTTTAGGACAAACTCATAAAAGTGGAGACTTTTTTTACTTTGAGGCTATGAACCTAATTTCATAAGTTTGTCAATATAGTCTAGTAGTGTGTTACATACTTGTAAAAAATTGATAGAGTTCAATCGAAAAAAATACAAAAGTTAAGAAGATGAAAGCTGTCAAAATCAAATTAACGACAATTCTTAGGGATGGAAATTCCATTAGAATTTTTTGAGTGAATTGTCAACTATTTATTATCTGGATTAAATATGTTTTAGAACTTCAGTCCTACAGCCTAAAAATTGGGTTTCTTGTATTTAAATTTTAAGTGTTTGCACATGTACAAATTAATTTGAAGTCTGACACGTATCTAGTATCAAGCATTAGTTTTTCTATACATGTGCATTGATAGAAAATGTTATATATATATATATATATATATATATATATATATATATATATATATATATATATATATATATATATATATATATTCTAGAATACAATTAAGTGGAACTAGTTTTTTCATATGTGCATTGATGCAAAAACTAGTTGGATTTTTAAATAAAGTATGGACACAAGTATAAATAAATCATACGCAATATAGTTTTGTACGAAAAATTCCTTTGGGACAAGAGACTTGAAGCCCTTCTCTTGACTTTTAATTGAGGTTGACCACATCTCTAATCTGATTGAAAATCTAGTACAAAATATGTATCCAATGGTGGGATATATTCACAGTAGGTCAGTGGTGCTGCATATCTTGTATAGATATGTTCTAAAATTTTAATTAATTGTTCCAAATAGATTTTCTAGCAAGTGATGAAAAACTAGTTAGATTTTTAGTAATTTTTAAGTTCAACAACAATATAAATAAATAAACAAAAACTACTATTTAAGGTGCATTAATGACATTGAGCAAGTTAAACAAACATATATATATGTACTAGACTTATATTTCAATCAAAATTAAAGAGATAATTTGTATATATCCATACTGAAAAACTATTTTTCAGTTAAGAGCTCAATTGATACATGGTTAGTATTTGGTAAGCTATGTTCTTCTTCAGCTGGAAATTTTTCATTCAAACAAAACTACATGGAGAGATCAAAAGCAATAACAAAAATTCAGATATGCTTCAACCATCCAAAAGGGATTTGTTGCAACATTACTTGACATACCATTGGGTATAACGTGAACAAATATCCAATAGAAACATTTTAACATTATGCTACCACATGTTAGAATGTGAATTAGAAACCATCCAAAAATTTAAAATCTTAAAAAATTTTGATAATGGTAACATTAAAACATTAAACATCACACAATACGAAATGTAGATTGAAACCGTTCAACTTGAGTTTAAAAAGACTTTAAATTATGTGGATACATTAGCACGCACCATATAAATTATAGTTGAAGTAGATCATTGGAAAACATTTAACATTATATACCATATGTAATTATGGTTAGGCCATCAAAACTTTAAGTTTTAAAAACATTTTGAATTATGCTGTTGTGCAACATTAAAACATTAAACATTTAAAGTTCATTAAATATCACATGCAAAATGTGGTTAGAAACCATCAAAACTTGGTAAAAACTTCACATGCCATGCCAAAATTTATAGTTCAACTATCAACAATAAATTTAACATTAAATATCACACTTTTAAATGTAGATTTGAAACCATCCAAAACTTTTAACTTTTAATTATTAATATGAATCACAACATTGCTTACATATGAGTATCCCAAACGTCAAAACTTAAATTTTAAAAACAAAACAAATTATAACACATGTCGTTATAACATATAGAAATGATTCAGATGACAACATTAATTTATATGTTAACATTTAACACCATTCACATGACTTAAAAGTACTAAACCATCGAAATTAAATAAAACAAATTATGTTAACAACGTAATAAAATATGTCCAAAAATTGTAAATCTGGTATCAAGGCTGTATCAAGTTTAACAAATTTTAGAGGTCATCTAAATTTTACAAAATCAAATCTACTGTAAATCATGTCATCAGGTAGGTGGATCTAGCGTCTTCCCCACTAGGGTCCTGGTCCAACGCCTAACACAGCAAGGACAAAACCTACTTACGATGCACATATGTGAACATTAAGTTTGATGTTTTAAAAATGAATGAGAATATATGTATCTAGAAATTCATGTAAAGCAAAATAAGCAAAAAAAATCATGCAATACCTCTGTAGGACCTCTCCATTTAAGTGAACAAATTCTCCCATGGTTCTACTGATAAATTATGTATTGCCTTATACGATTAAATTTATATATTAAAAAAACTTTCAAATTAAAATACACGTATGCATATAAACATTTTCAATAACTATTGAAGAACTAAAGACAGCATTCAAAATGTTGTGGATATTTCCTATCTCTGTCGCTAAGTCAACGATTAAAAGAAAGTCTTCTTAGGAACCTAAATTTAAAATTTTTTAAATAACTCAATATATATATATATATATATATATATATATATATATATATATATATATATATATATATATATATATATATATAACTTTTAAACCTAGATTTTTAAACTTGTGAAAAATTGCTTAGCACTTGTAGCTCATCTCCCGAGTGACAGAGGGCCATCTCCCAAAGGAAGAAAAGTGCCGCCATCCCAAAAACATACGATTCAGAAATCGATGCTGTTAAAACATTTGTAATTATATATATACATACATGTGCATGTGTGGCAACAATTATTTATTTTCGGTCACTTAAAAAAAACATAACATTTTGTAACTATTGATGGAACCCATAAAACTGACATTTTGAACAGAGGTCCAAGAACGTGATATTAGTTTTAATCCGCATCATGCACAAGAGCTGTGGTGGTATTTTAACATATAATCATACATTTTGTTAGTTAATACACACATACAAATAAATATATATATATACATACACATATATTTATTAAAAATTATACACACATATATATATGCAAAAATATTTTCAGGCTGGATGCTGTGCATTAGGTACGATGCCCTCTTGTCTCGCAAAAAAATTATGTCTTGCAAACCATTGCGACAACATATGTTGGAGATCTTCAACATTAAGTTGTCAGCTAATAATACTTTACAATAAACAAAATTGGCACCTTGTGCATTTCCACCGTATACTGTCGATTTAAAGAAAAGATTGACTCCACTGAACTCCGTATGAACATTCTAAGTCTGCTTGTCCATATGCAAACTTTGATCACATCATCTCCCAAATCGCAAAGTTTCGACTCAAAATAGTCAACTCACAATAGCGTCAGGGCGAGAGCAACTCCATGTCCGCTTGGCCGCCCTTGTGGTCATATAAATAAATACTTTCACGGGCCGGGGTTAAAAGAGAAAGATCATTGTAATTGGGTTTTATGCAAAAAAAATTCTACATAAAACATTTGTGCAAAATGGCAGAACCTCATCGTTCTGGAAGCCTTCCACAGGCACCAAAAAAATTTCTCAACAAATAGCAGGCTATGTTTGGGTGCTTGAAATCACCTTCAGCATTTCTTTTTTTGGCCTTCCTTGTAGTTAAACATTGACTTGGCCATGTACCTGCTTTTGTTTTCGTCATCCCATTCTTGGGTTTGTCAACATTGTTTATTTCTCTTTTCTCATGTTTCTAAGAAATGAATCGTTACGTTGACCCAATATTCTTTACACATTACATTTCATAGGTGGATATTAACTATTTTAGGGCTTTAATAAACTCTTAGCGGTGGGAACAAAGCACGAGATCTCTTTTACAGTTTTACACCAGGTGCTACACCTTTAGCAGGTGCATTCCGCCATGTTGGTTTCCCCATGGTATATAGGTAATCTCGATCCAGTTGTCTGCAGAGTTTAAGCAACCCTGTACTTAAGATATTTGTTGGGCTGCCACTGTTAATACTGACCACTGCGTTTGAACATTTTAAGCCCTGTGCATAAATATATATAAAATTTAAGCTATTAGAAAAAACACGTGTAAAAGAGTTCTTGCAATTCCTTGAAAAAAAATTGAAATTAGTGGCAAACAAAGTATTTGGTTAAGATCTTCTCCCAACATGATACCCGAACCAACAACAACGAGAACATGGATGGGGCATTACTGTTGAGAATGATGATGAACAGTTGGCTTGCCAAATATCACCCCCTTCATGGCTGTACCACTCATACCTAGGCAGTTGAACCAACATACATGCTCATGGATGAGTAGAAAACACTTCTCCTCTTCTGTCCAAAATTAAAATAAAACTTGTTAAAGCTAGTTATCACAAAGTTAATAAAAAATCAATTCCATATGTACATGTGGAGATTTAATATTATATAATTTTAGTACCCGTAGACATCACAATCCACAGACGTATCCATGGGACTGGGCGAATCCTCATTATTCATCCTCATGATACTATCAACAGCATTCGACATTTACAAAAAATGGATTTACAAAAAAATCAATTTGTAATTTAGTATTACACCAAATTATATGAAACCACAACACTAGAAAGCAATAATTGATTATGTGAAACTAAGTTGTGCGAAAAATAATTATAAAAATGATAAGTTCTTCAAATTAAGCACATGGTGCAGGGTACAACAAATGTAAAATTTACCATATACACGTGGTTTGTTGAAGGCACTTACATATACATAGTTTACACTTCAGGCTATGTTTGTGGATATTCAGGCGAAGAACACCTATTTTAGATCCATAATTAAAATTTATTGTAGGGGCATTTATTTGATCCTCACCTTTCATAAAAAGATGGATCCGGAAGGCTTACTGTTTTAGGACTCTGGGGCTGTAGAGAAATGGTGACCTGGGGGGCTGTTTAGGCAACAAAGAAACATTGTTATAAGGACATGAGAATGTGTGTCTCTTTCTACGCTAAAAAAATGAAATTAAATTAATTCATCTTCATGAACACGTCATCAAGGCAGGTGTTAGTCTCACAACACACTGTGAAATTAGGCTTGGAATCTGTCTACAACCTCGGAAGTGGATGAGTTGAATGAGCACTAAGTCAAGGCCTTTACAAATACATGCTAGTGAATAACACTTACTAGGTTATGCACCCGACAAATAAAGTGGAGAAATGTTTTCTCATAAAGGTTATCCAATTGGGTGTATAATGTAACCACGCTATAACGAGTTTTCTCTCTTAGGTTTTAAATTTATTCACCCTTATTAATTTATCATTTTTCAATTTCCATGGATTGCAGAAATTTTTCTCTTCATCTCTCTCACTCACAATTATTTTCCTTAAAACCTTGCAATGTGGATGGGAAAATGTTGCACCATGCATAGAATTGTCATTGTATATTTGGAGCCAAGTCATGTATACTATATTGCTTGCTTAAGTGGCTCTTAGCAAATATCAGGATGGGTTTGCAGCATGGTGGTCATGTAGGTTGGAAGCTACTTGGTATGAATTTTCCTTAAATATTCAAAAAAGCAGGAGAAAAATGTCATTTTTAGATCATTTTTATTAATACATCTGACCCGGATATTATCACGTTTGTTCACAATCATCTTCACCAGGCATGAGTATGAATGTGATGGTTAAAAATGCATTCATTTTAGGCAAAAAGCTATGACATTAAGGTCCATGCTAGAAAAAATTATGCAAATAAGGTTGCTAAGTCTTGATAACATACATATGTTTCAAAGCTATAACGAAGGTTGGCTTTGAGTGTCCTAAGCCACATGTGTCTTGGGAATGAAATTTAATTCAATATCTCTTCTTAAGTTCAAGGTGGAATTGATAGAACTATTTGATTTCTTTACCATAGATGGATGTCTCCTTTCTCTATACCTTTCTCTACCACTGTTATTTCAGAGTAAAATGGAATTTTCACATTTGAAGTATATTCTGTGTAATTTGATGATACCTTCTTTAGACCTATCAAAATACAAGGTTGTCATACCAAACTGTTCTGTCATCGCTTGGCTGACCATGAATCTCTTTCTGGCACCACTTTGCTAATATCTTCAATTTCTTTTATCACGCAAAGTTAGAGTTCTAGGTCTACCTATTAGGTAAAGTTACATATTTATAATAACAGTCCTTAAATTTGGAGATGTTCCTGCCCTAAAAAGTAGGCATTAAGTATTAACGGATGAAAGAAAGGATTTTTTTAACTTTGATAAGATTTCCTCGTGGAATTAGATTTATACGACGACATCATGTAACTGTGGAGAAAGAGTTTTGGAGGATAAACTTTGATTAAACTTATTTTTGGCATTTGAAGTTTGATATAGTAGTTTTGATGACTCATTGACTTAACAGCAGCCTTGTAGAGAATTTGGTACACAGTAATGACTTTAGAGATGGTTTTAGAAGATGTTGAAAATTTGTAGATTTTGGTGTTATTCTTTGAATGTTTCTTTGTTGTTGAACAATCAGGGCTTCGTTCTGCTTTACCATCGGTTAGAGACGTGTAGAGGGTTTTAGATTTTGTTGTTCTCCTTTAGGTTTTTGTAGTTTTGTTTCCAAACCATCATTTCCATGAGAAGTTTTTGTTGAATATGTTCTTACGACGCTTGATGAAGGTTAATTTTGAAGGGCTACATACTTTGGTAACGTCACTGGTGGCATATGTCCTTCTGTTTGTTAAACAGCTTGCTTGTCTCATTTGGGCAAAGCAACTCATATATTGTAGGGTTTGGGGCAATCAGCAAAACTAACATTGAACACATAATTCAGGTAGAAAGACATTTGGTAGCTATATGTCTTCTCGTTTTAAAACTCAGAATTTTTACAAGGAAGGATTTAAGCATACCTTTCCAGAATCACTAGAAAGTTGATAAAGAATATAGGAAGACTAAAAAACTAACAAATTGGTGTAATAAATGGATTTCTTGGGAGGTAAATTGGAATATTAGTTTTTGGTATCAAAGAAATTTTCAAATAGGTGAATTGTTTACAAAAGCAAACCTATAGTTTATTTTTGGTTTTAGAGAGTCTAAATTGCAAAAAGTGATTCCTCTTTCTTCCTCTTACCTTGTCAACAGTTGGAATATGGATTGAGGAAAAAGGATTGCCTAGAAATAAAAATTTTGCATTTTATAAATGTTGTAAACAAAGTTTTTAAAAGCTAATTAACTCATAAATTTACAAAATACACTTAAATATTGACATATCGCTTGCCCAATTGGTAACACAGAGCGATCCTAAACACATTTTACTTTAACTAATGGAGGAGATGACAACAAACTAGTTTTGTCCATATTCAAATCAAGTTGGTGTCAAAGTACAATTTTGACTCATTTTAGTCTTGAGGTTGAATTGGGAAAATTGCTATTGGTTTTATATTTGTTTTATAAAAATGAATGTGTACATGCTTTCAAAATGTAGAATAAGGTCCAAATTTTTGATAAAGTAACTACTGAAAATAAAGGGTTTTAAAGTAGCGTATACAAAGGCATAATAGTTGGTACAAGGCATAAATTTGAGCCAAATATTCTTTAGGAAAACTAATTATTTACGGGTCTTAATTTATGGAAAACATGAAATACTCAAGCAAGGGCCACTAGGCATTTGTTCAAGAAGGAATTTTATTTCGTGTTCATTACCTCAAGCTTGTGAATTTTGTATTTCTGTGATGAATGGAAGAAGTTTAAGCACCATATGTAAAGAAGATATTAATAATCATGCAACTAATGAAATGTAAAGAAGGGGATGTTGAAATCTAGGTCATTAAAATTCATTTACTAGTATTTAAGAAACCACTGCCTCATCAGGTTCCTCCTAAAGGCATTAACGGTGAATGTTGAGGGTATAAATTTGCCTCTGTTAAATTTCAAATTGTGATAAACATGATAAATATTCACATAGTTTGGAAAAAACTTACATGTTCATTTTTTGGTTGAATAATCATAATGTTTATAGATATTTAGTATCATACTGTGAAACTTTCTAAATAAATAGGGCCAAAAAATTCGAGTGATGAATGAGAAAATAGTATTGAAAATAAGTTGAAAATTTTTTATTACTCATTTCATAAGAAAGGTCACCTTGTAAAATATTTTGCTACATACAACCATGCACATTTTAAAACATAAACTATGCAAAAATAATAATATTAAATTAGATTTAATTGTTTGTGTAGTTGAATTAGTGTACATATTTGAGAATAGAAATCTTTGATAAGATACAACAAATGAAAAATATTAAAAGATAAATCAATCTACATAAAACGGAGAGAGTTATTTAACTAGACATAAATGCCATATAGATTTAATTGATGGAACTGATCGAAAAAACATGAACCAATGGTTTATTTCAGCTCTACATCAACGTTGAAAAATCGAACTATTCCAAATTATTATTTTAAATCATCTTGCCATAGGAAATGTTTCGTTGGCCAAAGAGTAATTCTATATATTTATATACATATCTATGTCTTTTGATAAAGAATAACTAACAGAAAATCTCTGAAAAATAATTTCTGATTATTACTGTGAGATTAAGTATGAATATGTTGATGGGCTTTCGATTATTGAGTTTAAGAGTTTGAAAATAGTATGGATCTGTTGTTAGGTCATCTTTAGGCAGTTAAGCGAATGATATAGTGTAAGCCAGTTAACTTATAGTATTGACTTAAAATTACAAGACAGTCTAAGAAATTACCAAGTGCTGGAAATAAATTTGTGGATATCTGCTGCAGGATGCGGCTAATAATATTTGATAATACGCTAAAAAAATAGAGACGAGAGAAACAGTTGGGTTTAACAAAGCCTACTGTGTCAAGAGTTAATGTTGTGGATAAGGTGACAGAATAGAAATGGAAGAAACAAACAGGGTTTCAAAGCCACTGCTATAAAAGAGTTGATCAAAATAAGAAAGAAAAAAACAAAATGGCAAGAAGAAAACAATAAGATGGCAGGTGGAAAAGAATAAGTTTGGCTTGATTTTGTATGTAATTCTCGACAAACAAAGTGTTGAAATACAGTATTTGATTTTCATGAAAACTTATAGAAAAATTGACCAGGTAGAAGCTCTTATATAGTTTATTGTAGGCAGATGTATGGTATCTGCAAGGCGTTGCGGAGGGACGAAGTATGGAACCAAATGCTTTCCAAGGTTATACAGTACCACTACGTACAGATAATCTTTTTATGCAGTATTTGATCATATGTTCATTCACTGGGCTGTAATTTCGGTTCACATCTTTTCTGTCAATTTCATGTTTTCTATGAGTTACTTTTCTAAATAGGTATACGATTTGGTATTTAAGGAAGTATAAAGGTTTGAAAAAAGGTGAAGAATAATAAAAATACATAAAAGCGGAGGTATATCGATGAAGAATTTTTCAAATACATGTGAAAAATTTGAAAATGGTAAGGTCTAACATAACCGATGAAGAGCAACTTGGCAACACGATGAAAAGGGCGCAACGAGGGCGTGGATGGGAGAGAAACAACGCGAGATGAGAGCGAAAACGCTGAACAACAACGACAGGTGACATAAATTCGTGAGAATAATGAAACCGAGTAATAAAAACAACCATACAGGCACAATTTATTTATAGAAATTAGCACAGCGAACTATTTTAGGACTCAAAAAATTAATGTGTACGTACTTTTAAAGACACACTAGAAGGAATAAGGTCCAAATTTTTGATGAAAATGTGCTATGATAAAAACAAGGGTAAACATATATATGTGCATGAATGAAATTACAAAGCATAGTTGAGCAAATGGCTGTTGAGGAAGAAATACTAATTATTTGGGTCTTGGTTATGAAAAACATGACAGAGAGAATGTCCAAAGCCAAGGAGGAACATAGGCATTTGTTCCAAGAAGGAATTTATTTGGTATTTCATTACCTATAAAGCTTGTGATTCGTATTCATGACAGATAGAAGGATTGTACTTTGAGAAGATGTTAATAATCATGCCACGGCTGTTGAGAATGTAAAAGAATTAACTGGAAAACTCCTAGGTCATTGAATTCATTGCTAGTATTAGGAGGAGAGCCACTACCTTATCAATTCACCTCCTAAAGAAGCAGCAGTGGAATATTCAAGGTATAAATTTGCACTCTAATCAAATTTCATGATTATAATAAATGTGCTAAAGTATTCACATAGGGCTTGGAAAAGAACTTGCATGCTACTTTGTGGTTTTTGAATAATCATAATGTTTTATAGATGTTGAAGAAATATGTCCATGCATGAAAATTTCTAAATAAATGAGGAAAAAATTCAAAACCCATTGGACTAAGAAAATGATATTCAAAATAAGTTTCGATTATTTTGTTGTCATTACTGTGAAAAAGTCTGCCCTTGGAGCAAATGCTTGAACTTTGTATCCAATTGTCCACAACATTTAAAGAAGGTGGAAAAGAGGTGGTAACAAGAATGTAAAAGGATTCATAATAAATGAGGTCAAGACCAGTTCACATGATGATGAAGGTAAATGAAAACACCATTAAAATGGTTTGGTAACGATTAGTTGGATTTCTTGTCCAATTAAAACCCTTGCATGTGTATTTTGATATTTCATGAATTTCTTTACCAAATTCAAAGAAGTAGCAAAGCGCATATTGCATGAAGCAAGATGTTAAGTGAAGTTATGTTATTTTCGTAAATGCAACAAACTGGAAATTTATTACATGAGCTATTATTTGACAGAAGTCAATTGTTTGAAGAAACATGTTTTTTCAACTTCTGTGTTTGGTTGATGGTTTTATACACCAATATGTAAGGTACATGGGAGACATTCACATGATGTAGATCTTTTAAGGAGAAAAATGATATATCGGTGACTATGTTCTTGCATGATGTGTTTTTCCAGTTTTAAATGGTTTTATTTGTGGCAAGACGTCACGAAAAGATTTTAGGAAAGTCCCACTCTTGAAATAGCATAGACCAAACATGTTATTATATTGAGTAGTTACATCTCCCAGTCATTTCTAAATCACCCATATCATGAAAACACTTTTAAAGACATAATTTAGTGGGAAGGACCTTAGGTCATACAGACACATTATAGTGTGAAAAATTAATTGATTTACAAGAGTAAATTTCAGATAGAGCAGGAAAAACAAAAAATCTTAAAAGTAAATAAATGATTTAAATAGACTAATTAATTTATTTACCAACATAAGTTCTTCAGCATTTAGCAACTAAATGATAAGTATGTAATTATGGTTTGAAAGTTCTACATAATCTCAGAATCCATTATTTTCAAAAAAGCATGTTAACAAATGTATAGAGAAAGAATATACGAGGTGTTCAATGAATTAATATATTTATTTAAATTTAAATTATGTTCTTATCATAGTTTTTAACCAATTATTGTTAATGGATGGATGAAAATTATATTATTTGTCACTGTGGCCTTATAGAGTGGAAAAAAGCTAGAAAAGAATCAACTTGTGAATTTAATTTAATGGTAGGTGGAGAATTGGGGTCTAAAACATGCCAGAATCATTTTGAAATCCTTCAGGCTGTGTGTTACGAAAGTCAGCTTGGAACATACCACATGCGTCTTTAGTATTCCTTCATAAAGACATATCCAATGAGTACGAAAAAACATCATTCAGTTCATTCAAAATTTATGCCCACAGCGGGATAAGACCTATCGTAACCAGCCCACCATGGTACAGAGAATGTCATTTGGCTTCCATGCCATGGCTGCACGTGTTCACCATGATTTAACAGAGACTCTAAAGGTCTAAATCCTGAAGCACAGTTAATGGTTAGCAGTCAGAATACACCTGGTTAACCCTCACGCTGTTAAATGTAATATGGAGGAATAAGATTTCCATTTTGTGTTATTGTGTTTTATTCCATAATTTGAAAAATGCAACTAAAGTGTGAGTTCAGAAAAAAATGTATGAGTTAATTTTTTATAGCAACCTTACAATATTAAGTGTAACAACTCTAGAAGTTACACTCTTTCTTTGTATATGTACACAGAAAAATGGGCATATTTTACATTTTACAGTGCTTATTTCTCATAAAGTTTTACTAGGGAAAAAGGAGTCTAGAAACATCTTCTTTGCAGTGTTGCTTGTCTCCCATAAGAATTTCTAGGCAATTTATGTGGTTGTGTACCAGAGATATATATGTGTGTGTGTGTTCCATTATGTTTATTTTATATATTTGTTTATTCTGTTTATATTTCTTACATTTACCTCTACTTTTTCTGCTATGATAAGTTTATAAAGTAACATGAGAGCACTTGTGAGACTTGGAGCTGGTCATTTTCATTATCTATATGGAAGGAAAAAAGGATTATATCCCTTAAGCTTAGCTTATGTGGTTTTGTAGAGAAACTGTGTAGCAGGCACATAAAAATAATTTTCTAAAATGATAACGTAGACAGAAAAAATTGAAAACATTAATCAAGATATTGAACAGTGATATTATGATGAGTGCCTTCTGTGACAAAATGAACTAAGACATTGTAATAAAGGATTACAACATATAGGCTACAAGGTTTAAAAACATGTTCAACACAGGGATATCTCAAAACACAGATACATGCAAGGCAAAACTGTAATAGAATATTTTGCTACAGCAACACGCATTTTTAAAACATAAACTAACTTCTAGCAGAATGATAACTTATTAAATTAGATTTGAATTAAATCGACATAAGTCAGGAAAAATTGAATTGTTATTCTTGGTTTAAAGAAATAAATGTGGGTTATAATGGTTTAGCGAAAAATTACAAGAATGTTGGTAAAATTAACATAACGGCAATTTCTTGAGCTAAAATTAAATCGTTTATAGATATAACGATTAACATTTTCTAAGCTTAAATACATATTTAATTGTAGGCATAGGGAGGTTAAGGCATGGTACGAATATGTGTTACAGGTTCTATGTATTAAAATTACCATGTCATGAATTATATAGTTATCATATTAAAAATCTGATTTGAAGATAAATTACTTGACAAAATTTATCATATTTTAGGGCAAATTATCTACATGCAATGTTAAGAAATCATAAGCGAGGCAGAGAAAAAAAGAAAAAAACACATTACATCCAGTAAGCAAAAAATCAAGATAAACTGTGTTCAAAATATTTGAAGGAAAGAATCAATAACAGGGATTACCATAGGAACACGTAATGTTGAATCATGAAAAAAAAATAGAAGAAAAAAACTTTCATGGAATACATTTCCTCATAATAAATGAACGTGATAAATTTAATAGTGCAAAGAACAAGATTACGCATTCTTTTAAAAAGGCAAACCTTGGAAGCATTCCTCACAAAACCTGTGAGAATAATGATGCAAGGGACAAAGAATTTTGAACAAATAAATTTAAAAAGAAAAAAAGATTAAATGGCAATTTTAGAACAAGCTTAATCAGAAAGGTGTAATTGTTCCACGAAGATATATATATATGTAAATACTTAAATTTAAAAACGAAGAAAACAGGAGCGAGTTCCTGCCAGTATGAAAGAAAAATAACGTATATGGAATATGTTCAACGGTTTTTGATAAAATTACAGGCGGGTCCCACATGAAGCGCTGAACATTTTATAACCTGATTTCAAAATGGCGATTTTTATCGTTGGAGGTTTAATCTCATATGTAAATTTTAATAAAACTAGAACTCAGGATCTAAGACAAGTGCTCATGGGTAGAACCCCCATATTAGACTAGTAAGGTCGAAACTTAAAGAAAGAAAGGATACATACCCTCAGCAACACAGTAGTAATTTTTTTTAATAGGTACGCTCGAAATAATTTTCATGTTACATTTCTAATTTATTCGATTGGCTATGGGATAATTTCCTTGTCATAATTCACTCAAAATAATTTTGTAGTATCCTAGAATATATATTCAGTTTTGAGAAAAAACATACCCGATGAAAGCAAAACAACAAACGCCTACGAGAGGGAGCAATGTTGAGGAAGAGAGAAAGAAACGCCGAACAACAACGACGCGGCCAGAAATTCAAGGAATATTCGACCGTGAAATGAACAAACTGTGGGCGAAGTTTCTTCTGTCTGGAATTAACTGGCCGAACTATTTTAAAAGTAAAAGTTGGTAGAACTCAGGTCAATGACTTTTGTTGGAAGTTAGGGTCGAACTTTTGTTGTCGGTTTTGATGCGGCAAAGTTTTGTTTGCCTTACTTGTTGAACATAAGTAGCTAAAAAGAATCATGAGTTTACAACCAAAATTTCTAAGAAAGTTAGGCACGAACTATTATAGAGTTAAGCCGAACTTTGAAAATATTCGCTTCGAACTATTTTGAAAAAATATTTTGTGCCTCAAAATTCTCACCAAAAAAAGTATACTTAGAAAACTTCATGTTTTCTTGTAAAAAATAATAAGATTAATTTCTTATGAGAGCCATTGAGACACAACGCGTATTGAAATTCATAGTAATTCTATCTTTGTTTGTAAATTTGTTTACATATAAGAAAAAGAAAAGAAAGGTATAGTCTCACCTTATGGTTAGGATTTCGTATGTACTTTCAGATAATTCATATGTTAATTATGTGTGACATATGTTTTAATTCTTTTCTTTTATTACATTCTCAGTTTATCCTAATAATTTGAGTTCCATGCTTATAACATTAAATCATAATAGACCCGGGGGGACCCACTAGCTCTAATGGTTAAAGCTTGTTTTAACTTCATTGAGAGGCCTCAAAGTTGAACCCAATACCCTTCATAATCAATTCCTATGGTTACCACTACATAGCATTATTAAATTAAATTGTGTAGTTTCTTCATGATATCTCATGTTTTTAACTTAATTATCATAATAAATAAAATATACATAACGGTGATAACTTCACAATTGTTTATATTAAAACATTATAGGATATCAACCATGACACATCATACAGTGGTATATCCACAATTGAGTATAAAATACAGTATTATGGATTCAGAAGTTTAAAGGGATTGAAATTGACATAAACATGGGAAGGTGCTATTAAGGTTTTAATAATATGGTTTAAATTGATCACGTAAATTCCATTTAATAGGAGAGCGAAATAATGGCACATAGGCCTGGTTAGGTAAATTAGAGTAGAAGTAGTTCTTAAAGTTAAATGGTGGTGAAAATTCTTTAGAAATGACATATTCAAAAATATATTAGTCCTACCTAACTCAATATGGCGATTAAATTTTATTAGAAATTGAGTCTTAAAAAATGGATAGGTTAAGTATCGAAGATATAACACGAATGTTGGACAAAGGTCACTAGAAATATATATTCCAAAGATGTAGATAAATAATCCATGTTTATTATTAACATAGGTGAACATGAACACATATGTTTCTCATTGTATATTGTTGTTCTTCAGTATATGTAACCTTAGTGGAAACAACATATTTTGAGTAATTCATGTCCTAGTTTAATACACATCATTACCCTTTGTCTACTATCTCCAAGTATTGTTCACCAACACATACCTCATCCTACCACTTCTGGGTTTGAAAAAACATCACTTGATTTTGTAGATGGTTGTATGGAACCCCCAAATACTTGAAGAAGTATGTTTGAATTTTTGGGGAGATACTAACTTTATTTCCATATTCCTAATAACTCTTACACTCTGTCTCTCTCTTTTCCTAAAGTAATTACACTAGATACGGTGATACTTTACATACTATGAATGGAGTAAAAATTTAACAATTTAATGAGGATTTGAAATACACCCAATTAGATTTGCCTGAAGAGATCTCCTCCGTCTAAACATACATGTGGATTTCTCACTGGTTAGGGCTTTCTTCCTCATTTTAGCTAAGGAAACCAAGGTACATTTCTTCCTCTGCCATGACAAAAAAATAAACAAACTTCCTAATTGTCACGTGAAGTGACTTAACCAGAAAAGTGCTCAGTATTTTCACTACAGATTTATTTCAACATGCTACCCATTTGAATAGTATGTTTGGATGGATCATGACACTCATTTGGGTTATTCCTTTTTATGTTCTTCTCTGCACCTTACCCATTCCCTCTTTAGTTCTTCCTCATAGATTTCCCTTTAGGTTTGTTTAACAAAACTCCCATATTCTTCCAATAAATTGATTTTATTAGTTAAAAGCATAGCAAAGATGTCCAATTTTAGTTTATATTTGTGACTTGCTCTTTGATTCTGTTGTAAACCCTCACCTCTGAGAACTTGATGGTTGTTAAGTAGATTATTTGGCCATGAGTGGGGTTATATGACTTTTAATAACACCAATATAGGTCCTTACATCTCTCCAAAAATATTGCAAATACTATTCTAAGTACCAATATGGTAGTACTTTATTTATACGACCTTTCTTAAAAATAGAAAGAAAAGATAGATCAATGACTTAAGAGTTACTCCATAGAAATTCAAACCATCCTTTCAAATTACATAAATGAACCATTATTGCATGATTCAAATGAAAAAACCTCCTTTCTATATATAGGAATTAAAGAAATTCTGGCCTATAATCAAAAGTTAACATAATAATAATGTAGAGGGCATTAGTGTTAGGCTTCTGTGGGGCACAATAATAACAATATGGTACTACATGGGAACAAAAATAGCTATAATAGGGCTACACTAACAATAAAAAATAAAGAGATACACACCGTATTAGGGACCTAGAATTCCCCCTATCCTTGAAAAAGTGTTTCCTCAATGTGATAGTTAGATGGTCTGTGTAAAATTCTCATCCTCCCTTGCAGATGTTAGTGATAAGTTCTGTAAAATTGTTGAAAACTTTCGTTAGGCCAGTTTCATAGTTTATGACTCTTTTTCCATAGTTTCTTCTGGGTTCAATATAGTTCTTCCTTCTCGTCAATTTCTGCAGAAATATTGTTTTGGTTAGGAACTTGTCACCTATAACCTTTTAAGAATAGAAACACTTTGGAAAATTTGAGTTATAAGGAAAATCGAAAACTCAGTTTTTATATCCATGTTTGCAATCTTTTATAACATATGAAATATGGTAATTTGGTGATAATTTATTATCATTTATTAAACGCCAGGGATATTTGTTTGTATGGTTGTAGCCGTAAAAGGTACCCAATAACCTACATCAAAACAGAATTTTGCTATGATGTTGATCGTCCATATTATTTCATTAGAGTTCTGCATAAAGACTGAAGTTATCCTTTAGTTTGAAGGCTTTTTATTCTGACATTTGATGTATTTATTCCACTCCCCTTGAACCTTATAATTTTCTCTTTAAAATGATGTGATGAAAAAATGGATGATGTCCATAAAATTTTATAAATAGGGTTATTTTTGATGTGGTGTGGAAAGAAAGTGTTAAACAACCATTTCAACCATAAATAGCAGCATTCCATTGTATATATTTATGTATACATAAACAAGTAGACCCTTATTTGAAAATGTTTGTTCACTGTCTCAAGATTTCCCATAAGATTGAGTGTGATGAGATGAGCACCAGCCTAGTGGGTACGAGAAAGAAAATAATTTCATCCAAAAACTTCTAATTGAAAACATGATCACTCATACAATAATATTTTGAGTTTCCATGTAGATTTTTAATTGTTTCCATAAGTTAAATATCAAATGTATTGGATTAAATGGATGAGATAATGCATAAATTGTGCATGTGGTAATTATATCAACTGCCACCTTGGTGACA
This sequence comes from Pinus albicaulis, assembly GCA_034641835.2. Taxonomy (NCBI): domain Eukaryota; kingdom Viridiplantae; phylum Streptophyta; class Pinopsida; order Pinales; family Pinaceae; genus Pinus; species Pinus albicaulis. The sequence continues at coordinate 1,602,718,345 of CM076581.1, forward strand.
CTCTTCCTTCGGTTTGGGTAAACATGATAAAATGCATTTGAAAAATCCTCCCAAAGTTAACTTGGAATGGATACAAGTTTATAATAGACTTGGGAGTCTTAATTATATCAGCTATTTTGTGGGCAAACATTCCACCACAAAATTTTGAATATCACATTAAAACATCCCAAAAAAAATTTGTCTTGACCACCATGATAGGTTTTAAAAATCTTGAGTTTCCCTCTAAGGAAAGTGTACAATTCAAAGAATATTTTTTTGTTTTGAGTTGGGAATTATTGACAAAGATAATCGATATTTGTACCTTCTGAATCATTTTCAACAACAATGTATCAAATTTAACGAGATCTTGCTATAACTTTTGAATGATTTTCCACACCTCTTCATCATTCTTCAATTTCATCTCTTGGCACGATTTTCCTCGGAATTCATAGATAATGAAATGTCTGCGAAAATGCTTACATCCTCATATTTTCTTGGAATTTCATACTGCAACAGCATTTTACTTCCTTTTCATATATGTACAAGGTCATGACAACATATTTTAGGCTGCTTTCTCTTTCTTTGAAAGATCATGTTTGTTCGAAAATTATTTAAGATTATCATGATATTTTTACCTTAAATGTCTTCCCATTAATTAAGGTCACAATTTCATTTAGTGCCTTGTATCATTTTAACATTTCCTTCTCATAAACAAGTTTTGTATAAATAATTTGCAACTGATTAGGATATCTTTAAAAAAGCAGTATTCATATGCATTAAAATTGCTGACTCCATTTCACGAAACGTTAAATTCCATAATAAGAAGTTTTTCACAGTCTATCATGGTAAGGCCGATTACTTGGAACATTTCCTCTTTAATAACTTTAAAGACCTTAGTTCTTCCAGGGTCCAAAAAATGTGTCTGTCTTCGATGACAGTGGTAGAGGTGCTTATATTCTCATAATTCTTAAAAAACTTGTGATCCCTTGCCCTTTCTGAAATCCTTAAATATGCTTTATGGTTGTAAAGTTTTCCATTCCTTAATGGCTTTAATTTGGTTAGGTACACCTTTACACTACGCAGATACAACATGACCCAAATGTTTCACCTCCTGTAAAGTCAAAAGAAGCTGGAGGTTTTCACGCCTGTTATTTCTCCTCAGCATGAGAACCATCATATGTGGACATGATCTTCCAGCTTCTATTGTAAGTTAATATGTGATCGAAAATGCTAACAAAAATTTTTCTAGGAAAGAGGTTTGAAAATGATTGTGAACCCTTAAAATGTTAGGTGGTAGTAAGGCTAAAATCACGGCCAAGGAAAATTCACGTGACCTACGGAGGTTCTGAACAACACAGAATTTGTTTCAATCTTCATTCTAATTTTGATGTCCTAAGCATAGGCCTCCAACCAAAGTGATAAATTGTTCCATGTAATTCATTTTAACAATTCATCGTCCAGTGAGGATGGAGAAACTTATCTTTAATAGCGGTCTTCTGCAGGCACCCTATAATATAAGGCATACGCCCATGATCTTATGCTTCTTGTACATGAATACTATAAAATAGTGAACTTCCTTGTTGCCATGCTTGCCTTTCTTTTATTTTTTATTTATACCCTAAATACCTTCTCCAGCTGAATAAGGTTCCCAAAGTGAGCATGCTTGTGGATATTGTCATACAAGTCCCTATAAAGACATCCAATCATATGATCCTATGGAATATATATTACACAATATTTAATGGTTTCTATCGTTGATCCTCCATTGAACCCTTGTTTTTAGATTTATCGATTTGTTAAAGAAGGTATGTTCTCTTCACATAACATCTCATAGCATGATATCATTTCTACGTAAAAATTATTGATGACAAGTGTTATCTGAGAAAAAAATCCATCAATATCATGCACAATGATTATGAGTTCTAAATATAAAGTCGTAATACGTACCATGAGTGTTTCGCACGATGGAATCAAAAATATTTCTCCATTTGTAGTATCATGTTACTAGGTCATACCATCAACTTCCTCTGTGTCTGATATTTGGAATGAGGTGGTTCTTAAATTGAATATTAGAGTTTCTAAAATGATTCATATTCCTTTCCTCATCATGATTTTCATGCCTTTGTTTACCACCATCGAGATCATTTTTTTCAACAACACCTCAATAATTCCTTCAAACCTTCAATGTGTACTTTCAAATCACTGTCTTAGCTTCATTCCATCCATCAAGCAATCCATCTTCCTTGCTTCATCCTTGGGCCACATCCATCTTGACTTCCATGTTTTCTTTTAAACATCATATCATCTTTTAGTTTACCATGTTTTTGTTGTTTTTGTGGAAAGGGTGACTGCATGGTCCCGTGGTGCAGAATGTCATATTTTGATTCTCTTCATGCATCATAGTGAAAAGTTACCAAGGGCTTAATAGGTGTGTAATTATTTTTATTTAAATTTCTCAATATAATACTGATATATGTTTTTCAGTAACGCTTTAGAATCATAACCCAAACTTAATTTTTCAAACAAAATTTTATGAAATTTAAAAAACAAAATACGCACATAACACCTAACACTGTTTGAAATTTAGCACGGTCTTGAAAAAAATACTGCTCTATAATTTCAGATACGCAAGGTCTGATGTTCGGTCTATTGTATTTGGATATTTCAGCAACCTTCATAAGTCAGACCCGATGCTTCAGAATCTTCAACAAATAGTTATTTTAGATGCCCCAATGACACAGATTATAAATTAGTTCAAAAAGGAAAACTTTTCTGATGTCGGGATGCAAACCTTGTATACCCAGCTCTACATTTTCTACATGAAAAAACAATGTTCGCACACTTTCATACACCTTTTTTATGATTAAAATCAAATTTGAAATGAAAGTTATGGTGATTTTACTAGTTTGTTAGTTTTAAGGACTGGAATTTTGCTTTGAAAAAAACCCTAACTTACACATGAATCATATCTACGAAATTGTGGCATTCAGATCTAAAATTTTTGCAATGTTCACCAATATTTTAGCTCCATGTTATTAGGTTCATAATACGAGTGCCGAAATGTTTTATAGATAAATTCCGATTACACCTTTTTGGAAGCTGGAACCCTAGAATACAAAGATTTCATTACTACCAAATTTATGCCAACTTATCCCAAAATAGAAAAATATAGATCAACGACTTAAAAATTATTCACTTCAGTAGGAAACAGCATTGCATTACATAATAAAGATAATTCTTGGATGCCCTCAAACAACAAAGCTTCCTTTCAATATATAGGAGTCTGAGGGTTAAAACTAATGGGAGAAACAAACCCATGTGATAATAATGTAAGGGTACAATAGTAGGCTATTAGACCTGGTAATAATATGGGGACTACATGGGCACAAAAAATAATAATAAAAGGTAAACTAACAATACAGATTAAGGGGATACTATTATTATGGCAAAGACCTAACATCCTTAAAGTATCATGGATATTGCACATCAATAGTTGTTCACAACAAATTTGATTAATTTGTCACAGAAATCTAAAAATTGTATTTATAAGTATTTATTTCCCATGGGATTTACATTTATTAAGTTAATATTTTCGCATGTGTAATATGGAAAGGAAAAAATTAGAAAAGGACAGAATTAATATCACAGCTACGTGTGAAAATATCTTGGAGACCATTAGAGGGAGAAAAGTTGCATTTTGGTAGATAGAGTTGTCAAATCTCTCTTTCTTCAGTAGGAAATGGGTAAAGTATAATTAAGTGTTAGCTTGTAGCTTTGTAAATGCTGCAATGCACAGCCCTCTCTCTTTTCTCCCCATACATCACACTCTCATACTGATAGATATTAGGATTGATTGTTTTCAGTGAATTCGTTCTTTGGTCCTATATTATTAAGTGTGGTCATATTATATTTAAGTAACATTTGTGTTATTTATTGTTTTACTTCGTAACTCAATATTTTTATTATTGTACCCTTAATTTATTATTATTAATTGACTAGGATTACATTGCAGCCCTTGGACTCCTATATATAGAAGAAGTTTTGGTCATTGTATCATCCAATAATTGTTCATTATGAATATATTAAATGTATCCTCTCCAAGATTGATTATTTATGACATTGATATCTATTTCGCATATTTTTGGTAGTTTCTGACATTTGTTATCGAAACTTTGGTTCTAGGGTTTTCTTGTCTCGTGGTCATATTCGTAAATTCGCTATAACGACCCACCTACGAAAACTTAGGATCTGAAATTTTTAGGGTATAAGCCCCTTTAAATCTGGGGCAAATAGTTGTAAATTTCAGATATTGGTTCAAAATGTTTGGAGATATGATCATGGAATTAGTGCTTTTCTGCAGTTTTAAATTTCATCAAAGAAATTGATCGTAGGAAAAATATTCCGTAACTCTCTGCGAGCATCGGTTGGAGTGCCATAAAAAAGTGGTCTATGGTAAACGCTATATGTCTTTTCTATCAGTTTGAAGGGACAAGGATACCGTGTCCAAGTTTGACAAGCTCACCCTACGCGGGCAGGTCCATAATTAGGTCATTGTTGGATATTGAACATAACATTCCTTGGAGATTCCCAAATTGGGACAGGGCTGGCGTTCGAAAGAGGGATGGGGAGATACCTGGGTTCAAATTTTGGATATTAAAGACGCAATCATAGAAGATAATCCAATGTCAATATCAATCTCCTCCAAAAACAAGAAAATATGTATGCTATTTTTCCGGGTGGGCCAAATCTTGTTTGAGAATCAGGTTGAATTGATTCCAAAAGGGCATATGAAATATATATCATTATTGGGTTCAAAAAATGCCCCATACAAAAATAATTTGTAACACCATTAAGCAACACAGAAGCTCTCTAAAGCTACGAAGATAAATAATTGCAACATAAATCATCAGTGCAAGAAAAGTACATAGGTACCTTGCTCTCTACAAAGAAGGCAAAATCAAAATGGATGTTTTGAAAAGGCAGCAGGCAGATGGATGGTTTGAAGAATATGGATGGATTTGAAGAAAGGCATGGAATCTAAAGGAATGAATGGCATGGAATTGTATGAAATCTAAGATGGATGACATAGAAACTAAGATAAAGTGAAAAATGAAAAACATGAAAATGATGGCTAGACATGGAAGAGTTTAACAAAATTGATACAAAAAATGTTCCTAATGGTGAAAAGATATTAGAAACTCATGGTAAGAACAAAAAATAAATGTTAATCATGATTTCAAATAATAATTGGAAGAACCACTGTAGCGCTAAAAAATGGATATGAGGAAGTTTGATGAAAGGATCCTCTAACATATTGGATACTACAAATGCAGAACATCTTCAGTCTCATAATGTACAAATACAAAAAATCTGTGCTATGAAAACACCATTTAGAAAAAAAATACATTTGTATGGTATCGATGGATTTTTCTCCCATAAAAAAAAATTGTCACTTAATTCAATTTTTACTGAAAATAATGTACATTATGAAAAGATGTAAAAAACCTTTCTTCTTTAGCAGATTGATAAATCTAAAAACGAAAAGGGTCTAGTGGTAGGCACAGTAAGTACTTCAAAAATATTGAATATAAGAAATAATATTGTGGAAAGACACGGATTCAGTCTCTTCCTGGGTACGCTGGGCAACATCAACCGGTTGCGTTTTGGGCAGTTCGTGGACGAGCATTCAAGTTAGCGAGAAAAATTGAATGTGGAATTATGGTGACAAGGGTCTACCACTGCTTCTATAAATGATGTTACTGTACTAGTTTCACAACTTTAGGAAAATTTTGTAACACACCATAGCAATTGGAGAGAAAAAAGGCTTAAAGAGCATTATGGGTGTGATATAAATACACTAAAGGTCATAGGTGTGATGATAAATTATTTACATATATTGCCAGGGGGAAGAAGAAAAATGAACAAAGAGAGATATACACCGGGGAACAAACCCTAGAAAAGAAGAAAGAAATAGGTGAAATACATATCGCATAAATGGTGGCGGGGAATTACCCACTCCTCAAACACTCAAAGATGAAGGACATATGAAGAAAGAAAAATGTAATAGTGTTGAACAGTTGGGTAGTACATAATTTTATTCATTATAAGGTGGCAAAGAAATTGAATTTTTTATTCATTTAAAATTTAAATGATGGTTGTAAATGGAGGAACTATAATTGCTACAGAAAAATGCCATAATATCAAGCTATCCCATGGGGGAATATGTAGCGAATATTCCAATGTTTTCATCCCAATAGGAAGTGTTGATGTTGTACACTACGGAAGTACAATGGTTATAATCTTTCGGGGCTAACAACTTTTAATTTTAAAAATTTTTCTTCGAATATAGGAAGGAAGGAAATAGAGATTACGGAGTATCAAGGAAGCCGGAAGGTGTGGCAATATCTAATGTCATGACAAATCTTTAAAGAAAGAACAATGGGGGCGTAATTTCATGATTGTATATAAGTTCCAACGTAAAATCATCCCAAACTCTGGGATCTCTAGAAAGTCTTAAAATGATCATTTCCAAGGCTGGCTAAATACTCTGAAGACTCCCACCTGTTCCAACGGTCATGATCATGATGTTAATTTTATTAAAATTGCTCCTCCAAACTTTCGACCTTAGGATATCATATGTCCAAAGGCAAATTAAACATCAGCTGCAGTATTTAAGTGGTATAATTTAACATGGGAAATTCTTTCTCTTATCACATATGTATGTTAATTGCACAAAAATATGGATCTGTAGTGCATGTTGGATTATAGGGGCTGAATAAGCTCTTTTCATGAATAAATTTCTCATTCACCATGATCGTCGTTATTGGATGAATTAGGGCAATTTATTTCACAAGTTGGATCTTCATTCATGATACCATCAAATTAGAATGAAAGTGAAGATATTCGTAATTTCGAACTCATGAGGTCCATTGTGAATTTTTGGTCGTAGCTTTTAGCTTACAATACCTTCATTCAAGGAGTTGATGAATTCAATTTTAAAGCCCTTTCATGAAAAATTGTGCTAGTAACTTTTGATAATATATAATCACATCGGTATTGAAGGATCATATTAAACGTAATGACGAAATTATCAAACTAATAAAGAGAGAAGCAATTATATGCAAAAAAATCAAACATTTCTTTTGGAGTACAGGGGTGGATATCGGGTCATATTGTCTGCGGGGGGTGTGGTGAGCCTAAAAATTAAAGCCATTAAAGAATACGGTGCTACAACATAAAAAGCGATTACTGATTTCTAAGGTTAACGAGGGTATTCATAGGTTTGTTAATAATTATACACGGGGAGGTAACAGCACTAAACAACACTATGAAAAAAGATACATTGTGGACTCCTAAAAAACTAAGGCCTTTGAACATCTTAAGATACAGTATCGTACTTGTCCGTCTTAGCTACGCCAGGACTTACAAGCCTTTATTGTGGAATGTGATGCCTGGTAGAATTGGTGCTGTTTTAATGCAAGAAAAAGGAAGACCACTGGCACATAAAGTCATTCAATCAAAGGAGTATTTAAAAGGCTGTTTATAGAAAGAAACATTGGCAATACTACATGTACACTAAAGAAATGGAACCTTACCTAATGGAAAGACACTTCGAGTAAAAAATGATCACATGATAAACATTTTTGGAATAAAATTATCTTCGGAAAGCGATAAAATGGGTCACAAAGATGTTGACACAGCTTTGAAATTGTGCTTCTACAAAAGGCTAAATGTTGTTGCGGAATTTGCTCTAAAGTTAGAGGTGGGAAAAGCATTGCTTTGTACCATTCAATTATCAGCAGTTGGATAGCAGGCAAGGGATGAATGAAGGGCAAGTAATATGGAAGTCATTCAAAAGTTGCAGTGAATCCTGGTACATCTGATACATGACCCAGTTGGAAAAATGATTTCACTTGTGGTACGGATATCATATGTATGTTTTCAAGCCAATTCTGGGCCCAAAAACAAAAAAGAATCTTTTGGGACACCACTTCTCCTTTAGGAGGACATAAGGATTACACAAAAAACTTACCACGGGGGTGAAGAAAGAATTTTTGAGTTGACGTAAATATGATATTAAAATTTTGTGGTAGAATTGCAGTTTAAATACAAGAGCCAGTTGAAAGAATTAAGAACACGGGTCTTCTACGACCTTTATCCATTCCAAGTCAACGTTGGGAGAAATTTCAATGGATTTGATCCATAAAGGTTTACCTAAGTACGAAGGAAGAGTGTACGCAAGCGGTAGTGATTGATGGAGCCTTACCAAGTATGCACATACTGACACGTTATCTCATCCATTTAAAGCAGTACACAATTTGCTACCAAATTTATAGAAACAATTTTAAAGCTGCCGAAACCCAAAGATTGTTATTAGTGGCCAATTCATTTTTAAGAGGAAATTTTTTTTGGACAAAATGAGTTTACCTGTTCTTGCAGGTACTCAACTAGCTCATACCTCATCTTATCATCACTCAGTACGGTGAGTCAAACGGAGATGATGAATAAATGATTAGGATAATATCTTCGTTGTTTTATCCAGTAAGCAAAGCACCAATGGGTCAGAAGTGGTTACCTCTCGTCGAATAGTGGTATAACATTTGTTATACTATGACCCCATTTACATGGCCGCCCTTGGGTATCATCCACCATCCTTTTGTCTTATTTTAAGGAAAGAGTGTAGGTTCAAGCAATGAAGGATCTGTGAGCCTCAACGAAGTGTCAACTTTCAAAAGGATAACTAAATTTGGCACAAAAATCGAATGAAACAATAGAGGATCAACATCGTAGTGAGAAATTTTTTTGATGTGAAATTTGGGTATTTTTTCTGACTACCATGTGGGCAAATGTCCCTGGTGGCTACCGAAGGATAATACGATTATAGCAAGTGCTGGTCCTTACAAGAGTTTTGCAAAATTGGTATATAGCGTACACAAAATTCAGAGCTTTACTGTGTAGGTACGTCTAGTTTTCATGTTTGTGCTTAAAAAAAGGTTATGGGGGACAAGGTCCCAGTTCAAACAATATTTCGAACTTGACCAGGAAGGAGAAAAACCATATTCGAAAGACACACAAGCCGATCACGAAACAAGAACTCAAAAACAAAAATACGATCAATTGAGTATCTCATCAAATGGAAGAACTCCTTATGAAAGATTCATGGGAGGGTAAAATTTTCAACAAAAACACCCAAAACTACGACTACATTGGTACAACACTTTGAAGGAAAGGCATGCTTCTGGGTCCTATGTTCTGTGTCTGTAATCATGTGTGTTGGTACTGGCTTGTATTGTTGTTTTGTACCCACAACAACTATTATTATTATTATTGTGCCCTTAAATTATTATTAGGTGGCTAGGATTACATTATGCTTCCTGGGATTACATTGTAGCCTTGAGATATATGAAGGAGGTTTTGGTCATTTGTATCATTAAGGGTTATTCATTTATATGTAATGTGTTGGGTTTCACTTAAGAGTAGCTTATTTCTAAGGCGTTGATATCTCTTTTCTTCTATTTTTGAGTGGTTTCCCAATAGGTGTATAACTATGATTATTTGAAATGTAAATAAATAAAGGAAAAAAAACTCTTAGAATTACTTGTTAGTCACACAAAAATGTCAATGAGCGTAACAAAAGAAAGCAGGCAGATAAACACAGTGTGATGATGGATTTTGTCCCTCCTGAACTTCATCCTAAGGTCTACACATTCAATTAGGCGATTGTTATTAGGAAAGTATGTAGTGCTGCTGATGAGTTGTTGAATAGTGCCACTTAAACCCTATTTGAATAAAATGAAGAAAATTAAACTAAACATAGACAAAACAGCTTACAACAACAGCGCTAGGGTGAAGAAAAAATATGGAAGAATTTCTTTGTGCAAAAATTTATCAGAATAAGCTATTTATAGAAAAGGCTGTTGGATGTTTGTGTAAATATGCCTCTACTAGTTGTGTTTACTGCCGCTGTCTCCTCACCAGTTTAGCTTCTGACATTAATTTATGCAAAATGAAAGGCATCACACAGCGGAAGAGCAATTTCAACTCATTAAAACAACCTCAAACATCTCTCTACGATGGCTCTCAAATCAGCTCTCCAGAAGTTGGCCTGGAACTGTTTATGCATGAAAACTTCACTTTATTGCCCCCTTAAGTTAGCATAATTAGGTGGCTGTAAGTTTAGCTTTGTTCTAAATTTGGTTTATTGTTTTTTTATATTAAATGATTAATAACAACTATATCATATGGTTATTAATACATTAATATTCAACAAACCACTAAAATTTAGCATATGGTTTTATTTGTTATGTTTGTGCTGATTGCCACAACATACACACCTCTAAGCCATGTCATGGTGTCTCACTTTGAACCCATTCAAGGGTTTGGTTTCTTCTATCCACGTACATGTGTGCATTTTGTTGGGTTTAAGTAACATACTTGTTCTCGGCCCCCATGACATAATTTTATTCGTTTGGTCACTTATCACCATAATGTCCAAGCATCCATGATGGGTCCCGAGACCCATACATTTTCAGGTATATCAACAAACACGAATATACATGCATTGCTGTTGATTTAAGCCATGCTGTTGTAACATTTGTTTTATACTTAGGCTTTACTTTGTAGGTTAAATACAACATAAAATTCCATTAATTAAGTCTGGTGAGATAGGTTTATAGGTTTTAGGCCAAGTGTAGCGTTAAAATTGATACTTATTTTTTAACCAAAAGAAATCTTTTGCTTTTTACCATTTATAAAATGATTCTGTAGGCACCTTGCATTAAGTGCTTTGTTTTCACAGTAGCTCAACTTCAAACTTTGGCTTCAGTTTTCTTCCTCATATGAAATCAATTTTACGAATGTAGTACATGAACTAGTGTGATAGTGCTACTTTTATTTATTGTCATATTTATTGATTTAAAGACAAGTAGTTTGAAAATTTAAAAACTTTTTCTTTTCCTAAGTAATCATTAAACTTTGATTTTGGTTACTTACTATCACTCCATGCCTGGTTTTGAATGAAGAAATTACTTAATTTCAAAATGATAGGATGTTTATAGGTACGTTTAGGTTCCATGTATCTAAAAATTTTATTTTTTTGACTTTAAGTATGTCGTAAGGGCACAAATACATACATGTTGTTTTCTTACTTAAGTGCTTGATGAACTACACTTCCTTCTCCTTGGGCATCCTTGAACCATAAGTGTCGAATTTTTATGCCATGGGCATGAATTCTAGATGTATTCTTATGCTGACTCCATCAGTTACACTTCTCATGCCTTTGTCCTTTGGTGTCATAAATTATTAAGATTATTTAACGTCTCTCCCAAACCTATAATGTTAATGTTTAAAAACACATGCATATTCATACAATGATATGACTTAAATAATTCTGTGGTTATGAGTTTATCATACTCTTTGATTTTCATCATGACTAACATCATCATTTAGCGATGAACAATGAAGGGTTTTGTTGTCTTGGAAAGAAATCATTATCACATAAACCTTCTGGTTGATATTCAATCGGTGTCCTATGAATAGACTTGATGTATCCATTTGGATGAAACCTCCAATGAAAAAACCTTTGGACCTCCAAAATTATTATTACACAATTCAACATATTTATTAAATCAACTGAGAAACCATTTTCATCTTACGGACTCAACAAATTTATAGCGCAGTGGCTAAATAACATATAGCTATACATAAGACAAAATTTGCCCAATTTAGTATAGGTGATTTCTTGAGACTTCGAATTCTATTTATATGTTTTGTGATTTTATCTCTTGGTGGAAACTGATATTGTTTCCTTCTGATGTAGCACGGGACATCGTTCTTTGAATGTCTGCAAAGAAATTTACCATTTGTACAAACGCTCGCTTTACTGAGTTTGTCCTTTGTCTTCTTTTTCTTATATTTTTCGGTCTTATTGATTCAAAAAATCAACACAGATTGATTCAAAGTCATCTAATATGTTTTCTTCTCAGTGCTTGTCTTCATGGGCTGTTCTCACTGCTTTTACAACTTTTTCTTTTAAGTTTCTGTTCTAGCAATCAGCTACAATAGTTGTTACTCTACAAAGGTACATGAATATAACCTTTTGAATACTTATACATAATAAGTTTGCAGTTAAAAAAGACTCCCATTGTGAATGTGTCATAAGTTGTTATTGTTTTACCTTGTGATCTGCAACATAAGTTTTAGGATGAAAGGCACCAGCTTGTAAATACGGTGTAAACCTGTTCCACTACAATATCCATGTTAATTGGTCTAATCCCAGGTCCTTCATATCTAAATGTTCTTTTACTAAGATTGGTTGGAGTTTGGCCCTGTTTACGAGCCCACTTGCCACAAAGTATCCCATCTTGTCTGTCTGTCTCAAACCTATGCCATTGGTATGATTTTCAAAGGCTCAATTCCTGCAGTCACTTTAAACATCCTCTTATAGCACGATTCATTTATGAATTGTTGAGGTGTCTGACAGTTCATATAAGGTATGAAAAAGATTATAATGGACTCTTCCTATCATTTATGTTTGAAGATGATGAATATGCCTGCTTTTGTCGGATCAATGAAAAACGGAAAGTCTGCATCATTTTACGATAGATGGACTTCAATCCCGGACTTCACGCTCTCTCAGAATTTCTTACATAGCTTAATAATTTCTTTTGTATTGTTGTTTCTCTCTTGCAATGCTTCGCGTAAATACGATAAGCGTTCTCCTATTGATATTGTTGAATTATGTCAATTCTTGTAGGCGTGTATGTCTTTGCTTATATATTGTGTTGGTATTAATTTGTTGCTTTGAAATTTCTGAACATATACGACTTTCCTTCTCCATATACCTGACCTAGATACGGTCAGCATTCATAGCGAAATGCCTACATATAAAATTTCAACGTTATAATACAAAAATATATCCTTGAACATGAGTTGGTTATTTTCAAATCGAATTGAACATATAACACACTATGATTGTATTGGGTGTAAAGAAGCTATTACGAAGAAACTTGCACATACGAGTATTAAATATCAATAGTATCAGCAGAAATCAAAGTAAACAAACTCAAACACGATGTGATAAGCGAGTTTGTCCTCTAAACTACATCTGCGTTAACAGTTGAAAATCTTGTATTTGAGATATATTGAATTTTACTACCAATGGGATTAAGCACAAATGGTACTTTGTGTATTGGACTATGTAAAAATCAAAATTCTCTAACTTTAAAGCTTTAGATAATGAAATTAAGCAAAAGGAGCGAAGAGAAAAACTATGGAATATTCATTGTAGAAAAATTTATCAAATGCAGCTATTGCATCGAGGCACTATTGGATGTGTGTAAATACGCTACTAAATCATCTTTCCATCACCTATCTCACTTCAATTTGGTTTGTGATGACAGTTGCATGGTACAACTCTTGTTGTGTGGAGAAGAATTGATTTTCATCTCTCTAAAATAGCTCCTCGAACAGCTCACTAAATCGGCTCTCCAAAGCTTCTTCTTAAATTATTGTGTAGCTTCACACTTTGTGCCTCCTTAATTTGGTGTAATTGAGTAGCTTATGTAACTTTTAGCTTATCTAAATTTGTTTTTTTAGATTATGTATGTATTTATATCCTTAATTTATTAATACTAATGTTAAACAAACCACCTTCAATTTCAGCATTATGTTTCTAGTGCTTTTATTTCCACTATTGCATGTGTCTGATAAACATGCCACCTTGAACGTTCAAAGTTTGTTTTATTTACCTCCATCCTGTGTCCACATTTTTTGGGGTTTAGAAGCATTTCTGTAACTTTCTTCACTTTTTTGTCTTCATAGGTTGTTTTGAACTTCATTTCAGGCTGAAACCACCTTACAATCACCGTATGTCTCTTAAATTTAAACTTTTAATGCACATTCATGCACATCTCCATGAACTTCACATTACTTCTTCCCATGACCTTCGTTAGTGGATGGAGCCACGTAAAAATGCTCATTTTCTGGAGTTTTAAATGCACCTTTGCATTACCATTCTGCAACCTTCGTTGGTGCTGCAATCATGTCACCATAATGTCCCCCACGTGATGCATTAGGACAAGAGCTGTGTAAGGATAAATACCCATAAACGTGGGTTCATATTGGGGGATATTTTGTAGAGAAAAAATGACACATAATATATTGGGGATACATAGGGGTAAAAGGTTTTCATTAGCGGTATAAAAAGTTAAGCTCCTAAAGTTAATGAAAAAATATAAATGGAAATGTAAAAATGTTAGTGAAAAAATGGATACTATAAATATATAGTGAAAGTAGGGACTTTTTATGTTAGGAAGTGTATTGAGTTTATAGTAGAGTTTAATGTATTTTTTAGAAACATTTTTTAATATATGTACATAAATTAAGGGTATTTTTAATATATTATGATCACGTGATATTTGAGTTCATGGTGGGCCCCTACAGTGGATTCAAACCTTCGTTGGTTGAATTCACTTTTGGATTTGAACCTTTATGCATTATTTTTCCTTAACCATATGTATTGTATGCACACTTTATGTAGGCTTTTTCACATAGGTTAAATACGGCATAAATTAACATGGTAGGTGGTGAGATAGGACACTGGGTTTATGATGGGTCTGGTTCCACGAGCAATGCCTATTATTGTGAAACTAATTCTTACTTTACCTTTCTTGTTTACCAGCGATTCTTTGTAAACACGTGTCGCTGAGTACGCCTGACTTTCCTTGTCCTCATTGAGCACAGCTTCGTTTGTTTATGTCCCGGTCAATTTTCTGGGCTGTGGGTATCGCCAAAACTAGTGCAACGATTACTTTCATTAGTAGCTGGTTTGGAACATTGGGCCAACTCTTCCAAGGCGTTTGAAACTTTGTCTTTATCCGTCATCCTTCAGAGTTTGGTTTAGTTTTATCCCTTATAGAAGACTCAAAACTTTGAGTAAGAGCTAATTGTCATGTTACATAAGCAACGATATATTTCTGGATGAATTAGGGTTCACGCTGTCTTGTTAACTTCAAGTTTTACACTGCACATCGCAAAGACTTTGATGCCTTTTCTGTTCTTCTTTCTTGCATTCAGGTTTCTTCAATGAACTTCAACTTCTCCTTCACCTTTGGCTCCTTGGAGCCATAAGTGTTAAGATTGTTTGTCTTGTCTGGAAGCATGAATGCCTACCATTTGCGTATTCTTTGTCACCCGCAGGCTTACGTGATATTGTCTCCTTCACCTTTCTACTTAAGGTCATAAGTGTCGGTATTACTTCACGTCTATCATAATTTGTAATCGATCTCACTTAGATGCATGAATAACTGATAAAAATGACTTAAATAATTCCTTGATTTTGAGAGTTTATCACATAATGTCTGATAGGGGTTCGCCTGAACAAAATAAACTATTCTCATCATTGTCGATGGACAACGAAGAAGATTTATTTTATGTATCTTCGTGAGAATTTATTGTCGACTTTTGACCTTCATATTAAACACTCGATGGGTGAACAATATGACTAGGCATAAAGTGTATCCATAGATCAACTACACTTTCTCATATGAGACCAGGAACATGGGTAGAATGAACCCCTTTTCCTCTAGTGGCTCGATTTAACATAGAAGCGATAGCTTTACTTGGGATTGAGTTTATCTGTCAAAACTTAAATTTAGTTCTGATATCAAATCTTCTCGGTTTTTCTTCATCATGATTGGATAGTCAGTTTTTAATGAATGATGGGCTAGTACACGTAATACGCTGATGGTGAAAACAAATGAAACGACATCCAAGGTGGCATAATTTTTTCCATACGGCTGCGGGAGAAATTTTTGTTTATAAATTTATACATGTATATTAACGTTAAGGTGTGACATAGCAATAGCATCATTTTTGCCCAAACAATTTTATTCTGTTATTTCCAAAGAGTTGGAGCCTAATTCGCAGAAGCCCAAAATGCCCCCTAAATAAAAATAGTCATGTATATAATCTCATCCCATTTTTCCACTCTAAAAAGCATAAATATTGATAATAGACAATGTAACAATACAATTTAGATCTTTTTGAAACCATTTGTGCATTACAATTTCATAGAAAAGGTCAATCACCATTGGCCATGGCGTCCAAACTTATCGGCCACATTACATAAACACATCAACTCACGCCAACATGATAATGCATCATCAACAGTCCAACAACCCAACATGCCTTCATGGCTATGCAATGACAATTGTGTCAAACCTTTGTCAAAAGTTTATACATTAGTCAAACAATGTGGCTATATAAACCATGAATTAACAGAGTGAGATATCAGCAGTACGACATAACCAAGCATATTTAACATAGTTAAACATCTTCAAACATGGTTTCAATTTTAGCCATGATACGACATTTGTTGAACAATGTATCATAAATACATTGCTACGTTAATGATTTGACCATGAGTCCCTTTATCGCTATATCTATCAAAACGATGATATGGTTATAATTCTTTCGTGTAACATCGACATGGTTGACAAACACTAATATTAAAAAATTTATTATTAATGTAACATAAGTAAGCTAGCCCATTATTGGTCAGCCGCAATAAGCAATGATCAACGCTCCTTAATAACGGTCAAGTTTGTTAGCGGATAGACCATGGTGGAAATCCCTTTCTCAACCGCTGATGGGCTTCTGTTTGTGAACCTTATTTACCCGTGGACCGCTGTCAGGTTTCTTCCTCAACAATCGTAAGCACCGTACCTAACCATTATCGCTTGTGCGAACAAACGCTATTGAAGTTTACCAACGCCAGCTGAACAATATCAATAAGTAACAAACATGGAAAACATGGACTACTGCATGTTCATGGTGAAAATAAATTAACACTGTTTAACCATGGTAAACCATTTCGTTGTTATTGAGAGGGTTAACTATAAGCGAGATGGTCGTAGCGAGTTTAGCTAATTAAGCGTTGTTCAACAATATTAACATTAATACATACGTTACGTTAATTGTTGACCGCGTTAATCATAGTAAACGCCTTTAGCCACTCGTAACCATTATTAACAATATTAATGTAGAAATTAAAAATCTAAAATTTATATTACTTTAGGTAACATCAGCCTTGGCTAACCATGGTTAAAAAATATTAATATAACGTTTATCGGCATTAATGCTTGTAACTACATTCTTCATTGTTAGTAAAGAAGGTCAACCCTAGTTAACCATGAAATGCGACTTCCTCAACGAACGTTTTTATCAATGAAAATTGAACCATAGTAACTCTCCTTGATCATGTCTTGGTTCTGGTATTCTTTCAACAACCATTAGCATACCTTTGAAGCCATGGTTAACTAACTGTCAATAATCAACCCCCATGTCGATAATTTTTAATCATATTAAAACAATTTCAACCATGGTCAACGCGGACCACCATCTTTCATAGTCAACGCCATAACTTGACAATATTTAACCATAATTAACCATTTTCAAACGCGGTCCATTTGGGTTAATAGTCAAACGTATCATAAAAATCTTTATGTGGTTGTTAGCAGCAATCATTTAATGTAAATACATTGTTACATTTAAGAGCTAATCATGGTGATCATTTTATGTATTTTCTGGGCCCCTCTTGAACGATTAATGTAACATTAGCAATAACATAATATAACATCAACCGCATGTCAAGCCATAGTTGAAAAACATTAATTAAAAATTATCAGCCAATGAAACATAAATACATCATTACGTGATATATTTATACATTGTCCAATCGCAATTCACCCTTGTTTTATTAATATAAAAATTAATTGTAACATTAACATTAAAAACAATATAACAACTTTCTAATAATGCGATAATGGTTTGAAAAACATTATTTTAAAAATCTCAACACTAGTTGTATAAATACATTCAACGCACGTTATTGGTAAACCACAAGGTCAACGTTGATCAACTGCAATAAACATTTTCAGTGATCAACTATAAATACGATGTTGTGGTATTTAGCAACTCGCTTTAACCCTCTTGAATCATAATAAAGCATCATTAATTATTAACAACGCCAACATACATCTGTGTTGTAACCATGAAATCAATCATTGTCAATAATTTTAGTCATAGTCATATGATGTCGTCAGGGTCAACATGGACTACCATATTAATTTTCAGCTTCATAAGTTCAACTTAAATCACCATGTTTAGCTCTCACCATTTGTTCAATAATATTACGTAAATACATTTTACTGCCACTAATTTTTCGTAGTAAATGATATTGACCCTACAACACTATTGTTGTTAACGTAAAATTAACATTAACACCAATGTAACATCAAGCATGACCATCATTTATAAACATTAATGTAACAAGACTAACATTAATATAAGATAAACTCAGTATTACATCAACGAAATTCAATTAACAAAGATAAATCTTCCTCAACCATGGTAAATCTTACCCATTGTGAAGGTCAACTATAGTTGCTTATCAATATGTGAACCATAGTGAACCATTAGTATCATTGATCAACAACCCTTGACAACTATTACCTAACCATTATCAACAGGTCAACCTGCTTGGAGTAATTTCCAGCCATAGTCAAAAATATATATACCATAATGCTTGTGGTCAACATGGACTACCATGTTGTGGTCAGCCATAACAGGCATATTATTACATAGTTATCATGTTAAAAACATGGTAAAAATAATGTTATTGCGAATCAAAACATGAGTATGAACCCTAGCAACGTACGATCTTGTTGACAGAAAATAATCGCTGAAATATTACTTTCAACGATGGTTTTAATACGAAACCGCTTTCCTTTCTTCTCTAAGTTTTATGTATACGAACGCTTTCTAAAATTGTTGAACGATGGGTTTGGTTTTGTTCTTGATCGAAAGCAGTCTTTATTTTGAAAAATAGGCTTTTTTATTTTGTTTGAGACAGGTCTTTGTTTTTTTGTAAACAGTGCCTTTATGTTTATTTTTTTATACACGAAGTTTCTTGCCTGTATACGGCGATTTTACAACCATGTGGTCCCCAGGGTACGGTGTCTTGTTGATGTGGCGAGTTCACGCCAGCGAAAGAACTCACTGTATTGCCCATAGCCCGCTTTTTTTGGGGCGGCCGCAATAACACATCACAATCGAACCTTATTTTATAATAGCACCTCCACCCACCTTGTACGGAAGTCACGTCGATTCACGGTTCGCAGCAGCCGGTTCAATATTCAATCACAAATTTTGAATTGAGCAATTTGCTTATGCTGCCCGATTACTATCAAATAGCGGACCGATCGATTATGTAGCACGATTTTATAGTTAGTCATAGTAAGTTTAATCGAAATCTTGTTATGTTTTGGCCGATTCGCATAGTGTTTCTCTGGACCCGTCTGTTGTATAGGCGATTGTTTGCCGATCGCATCTGTTGTTTTTCAGCAATCGCGATCGGAGATTTTACAGCAAGGTAAGTATGATTTGTTATAACACACGGACCCGGCATTTCATATAGGCGGTTGATTATGACCGCCATAGGGTTTATGACCATGATAAGATTTTTATGTAGTTCATTTGTTTGGTTGTATGGTAACGGACCCGATGAAGATTTAGATTGATTAAATGTTTTGATCGCGCATTAACGCTTAACATGATAGGCAACGGTTATGTTGTCGCTTGATTTGGTTTTATTAATTTATATGATTGTGTGTTTGCTTCATGGCATATAAAGAAAAGCCCGAAACCTATTGTATTGTAATACACGGTGAGTATGTTTTCACGGTGGGTCGAAAAGAAAAACACAACGGTGTTAGAACAAAAGTATTTTTGTTTTTATTAAACGGTGAAGTTTTATGACGTTTCGTCGATCGACGATTATAAATCCATGTTGTGGAGAGGAAGACATTGCGCTAATAGTTTTTTTTAAGGAATAGGTTGTTTGAAATTAACGAAAACTCATATGTCTGTCAAAAATTTTTATGTTCCTACTGTGTTTGAAAGAGTATTACTCTCTCATTATTAGTAAAGTTAAATTTCAACACTTAAATGTCCGAGCTATTCCAGGCTCTTTGAGGTCAAGAAGAGCCAGAGAGAAAGGTTCTTTGTTACGGCACCTTCTCCTTGAGTGAAGACTCAGCAAAAAGAATTCAGGTATTTATCTATAAAATTTATTGTGTTATTGTTACCGAACGTTGAAGCTCTTTAAATACAGGTCAAGTGTTTTTTTGAATCATAGTTAAAATTCTTGGAATGGCTGAGGCCACGACCTTTGGTATGGGTATAGAAATATCCATCTCCCACTAGCTGATAAGGAAGAATTAGGCTACGGAAGTCGGCAACATGAGAGCTTTATTTTGTCTCCCAAGACTTGGGGTTGTTGAGGGATGGCTTTGAAAAGGCCAACAAATGAAGAAGAGTTTGAAGAATTTTACTCAACGAGAAAAAAAGGTTGTTGAAAAGCATTCGGAAGAAAGACTCCAAGGCTCTCTTCTTATTGTGTCGACGGATGCATGAAGGTCGCACCCTAGGACACACAATGGACAAGGAAATCAAAGGAAACATGCAAAGAAACTCTCAAGGCCTATCAAGGAACGTAGAAAAAGTAGAAGACAACAAAACTTGAGTTCTTTGAGGAGAGACTTTAGACTCTCTTGCGTGAAAAAAGTGGATACCTAACAATACATTTCTTCACTCATGTGATTGAGTGGTCTCACATAATAAAATCTCCTTGAAGCTTTTGAAAGACAAGAGGATTGTGGAGAAAACTCTTGAAGTCCACCTCAAGATTCGATGTGATTGTCCCCCTGCCCACCATGAGGATACGGGTCTCACAAAGTTCACGGGTGGACAAACCATCACGGTGACTCATGGTAGAAGATTGGTGGAGCCGGCACATCGCGTACGGAACATGCCGCCTGAACCCAAATGTCTTTCGAAGAGGGAGGGAGCAGCGGAGGAAACAAAAAGAGAAGCGAGAAGCCAAGGCATGAGGACGGAAGAACAATCCATCGAATGCTCGGGGAAAGGGCAACAATCCAGAGGAATGGCATCAAGGCCGAGCGGTGTTGACCAAAGTAGGTGATGGAGTATAGTGATGTAGTACGTTCAGTATACGATGTATCACTCTTCTGTAAAAAAATGTACGTCATTATACTAATGAATGTAGAAAGAAGCGACATGATATGGAAGTAAGGAGAACTAGTGCAAATTTCACTGAAAATATCAGCAAGGATAAAAAGAAAAAAATTAGCTTATCAATAGGTAGAAAAGAAGGAAAGAAGTGAGGATTTACGGTTTAAACTCACGATTTACAGTAACCATGTGGCAGAAACTTAGCAATGTTTTCTATGTTAGATGAGGTAACAAAATACAAGTCACACTATAAAATGATAACAAGGTTGTGTTATGAGAAGAAATATGTAAATATTTTATAGAAAGATGCAGAAAATCCACTGTGGATCTCTATTATGTTCCAAAAATGAAGTATAACCTCTTAAGTGTTGGGCAAACATTTCAAAGAAATTATAATGTATTTTTGAGGGTGATGTTTGTACCATCATGGAAAAACCTCCCGGCAAACAATGTATTGTTGAAGTGAAGATGAAAAGGAACAAGGATGTTCCTCTTAGAATGAAAACAAATTTGAAGGAATGAAAAGAAAAAATAGCAGTGGGTGGCAAGAAACTCAAAGAAACGAACAAAGATAGAAATTGGTTGTAGCATGAGATTTGAACGTCTCGTAACTTTGGAGAGTCTAACGACGTGAACGAGAAGGAATAATGAAGGTTTACCATTGATAGAAAACCGAACATTGTACTGAAGGAGGTTGTATCTTGGGAAACAACACGGAGAAAGTTTTCCTTCAGGTGTTAGCCATATATAAAGTTGTCTGCCAAATGGTGGCTGATATTTTTAGAACCTTCAAGGACGATTTCCTTCTACAAAAAGTGTTAGCTTCTTGAATGCTCTTAAAACCTCATGCCCTGCGTAAAATATTCACTACTATGCCCATTCCCCATTCGGAAACAGTGTAGTTTCCAAGCCAAAATCTTGCTACTGAGGACCCTTTCCCTTTCCCCCTCGTCCAAATCTAACCTTGTTTCTTGTTTTCTTCCATAAAAACTCCTTGCTGTGATTCCCTCTTCCTCCCTTCATGAAATCACTTTTACAAAAATTAAAGACTCCATGTTTCGCTACAGGGCCCTAATGGTAAGCAACAGAAAAATTTCAACAGAATGTTGTTTTCTGTGTATTGCATTAAGCCCCCCTTGGGCTAAGTTCTAATATATGAAGTCATATACACATATGAGATACAGGCGCGCGCCTTTAACTGCGGAGGGCGCCTATCACATACCCGCAAACTCCGGTAGGGTTTTGTGTGTTTTGAACTTGGGTACGATCATGTATATTAGCGGCTTCGATTTGCTTCTTTATCAATATGGGCACTACGTAAAAACCATTAGATAACAGTCCATGCCCAAATCTCTTAACTTTAACTTTGTAAATGTTAAAAACCATTTGTCCAAAGGTTAAACTAAAAAACCATACTTGTATGTTGAATATAAAATGGGTAGATTGAAAAGGCAAGTACGCAATCGTGATAACCTCGACCAATAGGTTGATTAAAAAAGCCAGGCTAAAAATTAGATATACAATAAGTACTCCCTTTAAACACACGGTCATGTCATTTCATACATAACGCTTCGGTGGATGCCTAACAGATTTTTTTCGTTTTACGAAATATTAAAATTTTAAGTTATTTATAAAACTTTGGTTTATTATTTCTCTAAGGTTTTCTAAGCAAGTCCAAAATCAGGCAATCTCCACCGTCGTCTGATTTGTGAGTCCGGCGTGCAGGTATATCGAACCCGGTGGACCCATGACACGTGGGTGCCCAAAACCGGTGGTATCCCTTCGCACCTCCCTTAAGGCGGTTATTTCACAGTCGCAGCGTTATACGGCGGCGCCAGCCGCGTCCAAGGCACAACCAAAACCGCCATCATCGTGCATTAAATGTCTCATTGCGCATTAAATTTTGAACAGGGTGTGATATTGTTGCGGTGTGGATCAGAACACAGATCATCCATTGAAGGAATCGCTCGCCGAAGATGTTAGGTAGTTGCTTAAGATACACACGCGTGCGTTGAGCTATACAATACAACGTCGATAGGTCTCATTGTTGATTTTATCTCTATATATTCAGCGGCTACAATTAATCTCTGTTCTGTTTGACTTTCAACTTTGGCTACGGTGTGGGTCTCGCGATCGGCAACAGGTCATTCTCTCGCACTGCCTCCTCGACCAATCTCGACCGTCTAACATGATGGTGGCTTGGGTTCATCACTGGGTCTCCAATCGTACGATCAATCTGGCCGTTGGACGGTACCCGCTAAGCCACTTCCGCTCCTTCACACGTCCTTTAGCGGTTTGACCCTGTGTCATCGAGTTTTATAACAATTTTTTTGTGTTTTGTTGGGTTTTCATTTTCCTTTTTCACGCTACGCTGAAAGAAATTACGGTTAGAGGGCAGTAGCCCTCCTTAATTCACCACGGAAATCATTGACGAGTTTAGGGTCACTTCTATCGATGATTCATGAAACATTAGCCGCCTGAACCTACTTGTCTGCACCAACAACTTGACGCCAGCAGAGCACGGTCAAAGAGTATCGGTCTCGAAGACAGTACGAACGAGAGGATTAAGAGACAAATTTGTGGGATTATATCTAATATGTCTATAAATATAATCCCCAGATTTACAACACAATTTAAGGAAAATATCGAGTGTTTCAGCTTTGACCAAAAAGACTCCTTGCCCTTAATTAAGCGAATCAATTCTTCTAGAAGCTACAAGACAAGCTGTGCCTAGAAGAAATCAAATAAAAATGAAATTCCTTGTGAAATTGGAATATTCACATCGGCAAGCCATACCGTTACTTCTCAAGGAAATACGTACGAAATACTCTATGATAACGACATCACACGGAGCCTCAAAGGTCAACAAAAAGCTCATGACTCGTATTTATACCAAAAAACATTTTAATACGGAATGTAACATGTAATTCTCTTCTTAGAGCTTACTGAAGGCTAAAACAAAACTGGTCTAATAATTATAATTGGGATCTTTTATGGATCTCACCTCCTACCCTTACATATATACTTCTTCACAAGATGAAAGTTATTTGGTTGGTTGTTATTTGATGCAAGTTTATCGTACTTCAAACTCTCCTAAAATCAATACATAGTCCTTTGAAGTTGGAGCAATTGAAAGTCTTGGAGGTTTGATGTTTAATACACTATCGTTCTGAAAGGCACTGTATCATTGGATTCATGAAGCTTGGGCATTGTAGTGAAGTAATAGTTATTTCATGTTTTTCATGTTTTCATTATAATACATAATTTCTCACTACGATGAGATATAAAGTATTGAAGGCTGAAAATGACTCTGAAGCACCTTGGACATTTCATCCTTCTTTATTTTATGTTTTTCATACCTTTAGAAAATGTTTTAAGCTTTAATCTTTCTCTTTGGTCTTCATGTTCGCTGTTTTATTAATAAATTTGAACATTTAGTTTCGACGCAGTTTATGGACTTTACTGCTTGTCTGTTGCCACTTAAAGCTGACAAGTCTCCCTTGCGATTTCTTGCTATGTAATGAATCGATCTTATTTGATCTTCTTGTTCTCACTTAAGCAGGACTGGCCAAAGTAGTCTCATTATGATCTTAGATGTTTTTAGATATTTCCTCTTCTAGAATTGTTGATTGTGATGAGTCTTATATGTTTTCTAATTCCTTTCGAATAAAATCAAATAAGTTAAAGTTCTTGAGTTTTACTTTGAAGTTGTTTTAGAATCATTGTTTGTGAGAATTATTATTTGTAGAAAGTTTAGTTTAGCTTCTGTCTATAGAAAGAACTCTTTATTTCAAATTATACTTTCAAATTCATATTGATTAAAACTCTCTTTCCAAATCATTAATGTTCATTCGTTAAAAACAACAAAAGGATCCATGGCCAGGCAGTTTTCATACAGTATCCCACCAACACTCTGCCTTTGTTGGTATGTTCTTGACATTTTCTTAACTCACATTACCAGTGAAACAGATATTTTACTATTCTATATACTCTTATAGACTGTGACTATTACTGTCAATCCAATCCAAAACAAACAAACAAATAAACACCTACACTTCGCTTGTTTTAGTCTAAAATCAATACTAAAAGCACAAAAAATGTGCTTGCACTTTTGGGGATCCCTCTACGAGAACGGGGAGGACTAGATCACCAACAACAAAAAAGATTGATTAAAATGTATACTTGTGTATTTTGATTTTCAAACTGTAATCATCCTAAAATAATAGTGATCACGGTGAAGCTGAAGCAGAATCTTACAAAAGTAAAAACGGCTGTTATCCCGGCCTGCCTGGTAACATGCCCGAAAATACGAAGGCAATGGTAATCATGATCGGACCTTGCAGATGGGTGAAAAACTAGTAACTCTTAGATTTCTCCTGGGCCTTGTCAGGCCTTGAGAATTTAGGTTACGAACTGTAAGAGTAAACTCTTGTTACATTTTGACACCCTATCTAAATGTTAAATCAGACTTGAAACCTCATAACCACAAAACCAAAATCGTCGAAGAAGCTTCAAAGAATTTCAGTTTGCTTCATAAATAGTGACTTGGTGGTGGACCATAAAACCTTTACCTCCAAAAGAGCCAAGAACACACAGCGACTCCAAAATCCACAATTCAGACCTTAAGACTCACTGGGCCAGTCTTAATAGCATCTTACAAACTACGTTGGAAGGTTTTAAGATTAAAGGTCTTTCCTTCTTCTAAAAAGATAGGTTAAGCATATTTAAAAGATTGTTATATTTGGTTAAAATTTCTTCTAACGGAGTCTGAAAAAACATAGCATAGTGGCTCTGAGAAGGAATTCACACTAGAGCCTACCACACAGCCCAAAACCGCAAAGATAGTTTGACAACCCTAAAAAGCATCCTAGTTCGTTATCAATTGTTTTCGAATCACCCTTGAAATAATTCGATTCCGAAAATCTTTCGCTCTACAACAATATCAAGTTGACTTGGTAAATCATTTGGAGCTGGGTCTCTTGGTGATTTAGATACGATTCAGATTACGGTCAATACACTATCATCTCCGAAACAAGTGAACACCTCACTTGGTAGTGGAAAACAACACCTCCCCGGCGCACACATTTCCTTCACAACAAGGTGTCTACGACAAGATGGGCCTCGGTGATCCCCATTCATGGTCACATCCCGCATCGCCTTGTCATCCTTTGTTCGAACCCCACTACACCATTGCTGACTATCGCCTGGGTCACCCCACCCTGTCATGGCGGGCATGAGCCATGCTCTGGTCATCACATGCCATTAGTTAATCTTTCACGGGACTATAGGTCCAAAATTTCCATTATATGATGCCATGATGCTACAACGCATCCCGGCATGTGGGTCAAATGAATGACTACTTTGTGACGGGAAATGAGATAGGTGATGATTATGTATCCGTATTAAATTTATTTTCCTGGGAGTCTGGGGATAATTAAGAGAAATGGTTAAAGATACCAATATCCATAGTAATTATCTCCAAGGCTTCCATCGAACGTTCATGAAATAGAGCGAGAAGTAAAGAAAAACCTCTCACAGAGTCCTTTACATTTTCCCCAAAAAACCTCCACCTTTAGAAACCTTTGGATAGAAGTCTTTCAAACTTACGCACTAGGTTCCGTAGTGTGTACATTTTGCTAAGACTAAAACTACGAAGACGGATTTAAATAGAATTTCACGAAGGTTTTAGCTACTGACATGACCTACGGTACAGGAAGGAAAATTTTTTGGCTAAGGAGATATACAACGGGGTTCTCTTGCAGCAAGTCAACCAGTGGAGAAGGAAGCAAGAATGAAAAAGAAAATTAAAAGTGTCTTTTGAAGATGCTCTTCTGTGACTCAAAAAATAAGGAGATATTGGAAGAAATAAGTGAAAAAGATAGTATAATTAAAAAAGCTGAAAATCCAAACCAGCTACTCCTCAAAATGAAATCGAGAATTATAGAAGAGAAAAATCAAAACGGACAAACGAGCAATGACCAACAGTTAGATATCCCTTCAAAAAAAAACTATATACAGATCAGCAATATGAGAAGAAATAGAGAGTTAGAAGGTTGGAAAGAATTGCTGTAAACTTGATTGGATGGAATAGTAGAGATAAGTATTTTCTCACTAAGAAAGAAACAATATTTTCTCTACAGAATCAAAATGCAAATACTACAAGTTGAAGTGACTGTAGATTGGGTTTGAAATTAAATCATGGAGATACATAGCGTATGATGTTAGGGCAAGGAAAACATAGATAAATCAAAAGATAAAATTTTCTGCTTATTAACATCAAGAAAAACATGAGAAAAATCTGTTTAAAAAATGGGTACAGAAAACCAACATTCAACTAAAAAAAACGATTCAAACAAGCATAGAAAAGGGTATCCATTAAAATGTTAGTGAGAATATCCCTAACATGATGAAAGTGGTCCTAGTAAAATTATCATTACCATTCCAAACAAGGTTCGGAAAATCAAGTTGAAAGAATTCAATTGAAAGAAACAAATGTAAATACAAATGATCAATTATCACCATTTGTGGGGGAGAAGATTGCAAGATAAAAATTTTCATCCCCATTTAGACTAGTAACCAAGGGTGTACAAAAACCAAGTTTTGAAATCTTTGAACTTGGGGTAATCAGGACACTTTCTGACAGCCCGGATAATAAACTTTGAGAACATTGTTGGTCCAGAAGTTGAAGGAAAATATCGAAGGGCTACTCCCTCCTTCCTGGGTAGCTTGAACATACGAGAAAATTTTACACAGTACTTGTGTGGGTTAAGGAAGCTTACAATCTAATGCCCAGGTAGTGATGAAAGCTTAAACCAGGAAATTACTAAACCATGCAAAGACTTGTATTCCTTTGACTCAGGCAAGGTGAGTGTTTGAAGGTTTAATCAAATATTATGTGTTGTAAACTTAGGATCTGCTAAGAGTCTGGGTGTGGATATAGTTGTGGTAGCATTTCCCCCTAATGTGGCATGTCTTATCAAAAGATCTTGGGGGTGACTTAGGAAGCAGCAAATGGAACATGCTCTTATACCATTCCCATTTTTAGCAAAACGGAGAAACTGTCAGAGAATCTCACATGAAGTACATGGTAGAAACATAAATAAACCAAACAATTCTCTGATATTCTATTCAATCAAGTTTGGATTCATTTATGCATATAGCCAGAGATGACATTACTCAACGAAATAAAAAAACATAGACCCAATTAGTTCAGCACAACGATCAATATTCATGATCCGTTCAAAACATTGGTCAATAGCAAGAAAATGAGAAAAATAAGGATGGCATACTTTGGAAAATAAATTTTGATGGATCTTATTAATAAAACAAGTACGAGAAGCGGTGTGAATTCCGGAAAGCAGCGGTGCTATACAATTGGGTTTACATGCACATGTAATACTACAGTGCTGAGCATATTCTCGACCCCAAGCTGGCAACGTTCAAAGCCCAAAGGATATCAATCTTGATTCTGAACTTATCAACAAAACAAATCAGGAGAATATGGCCTAAAAATGCAATTAAGGAATGTAAACATGTATAAATGTATTAAACCTTTAAATACGGAAAACATTTTTATTCCAAGAAATTTAAAATCTGTCCTGCTTAAATAAACTACTTTCAATGCCCGACAGTTATCGGGCTTTTAAAAATAAATCAACAATGTGATAAACATGCAGACCTGCATGCCATTATTCGAATCAACAATTATTTGACTCACAACAAACACTGGGTAGTTCTTAAAGTGGAAAATAGTTCATACTTTGACATGAAATCTATGACCATAATCAAATTTCATATGCAACTGAAAATACGGTGAAACCATACATATGATATAAGTGCGCTATAGAAATACGTTTGAAAGCAGATTCAATTTACAACGTGGATTAAAGAGACTGGAAGTTTCAGCTCTTTCAGATAGACCAATTCAAGGAAGGTGCAACATGGAACACAACACCAGACTTTAGAATATACAAGCAAAGAACCAAAAATAGAGCTGTATTAGAAACAAACTAGCCAAAAGAACACAACATAGGCTCCCTAGCCCAGACACAAGGACAGACAAAATTGTACAAAACTCTTCAACTCTGCACAAAATATAGGTAAACATTGTTGAGTTTAAAGATGTTTTTGCTGAGCAAGGATCCCAAAAGATGTAAATACTAGCGGTAACAAACAGTTCCTTGAAGGAAAATCAAAAGCCAGCAAACAAAAATAGGAAGATAAACCAGTTATACCATGGTTAGAGCCAAATTAGAAGAAATATCCATAATCTTGTTAAGTACTATTAGGTTTTGAATAGAAGTGTGAACTTAATTTAATAGGAAAAAGGCAGGAGAATCAGGCTGTATTGTTAAAAAATTTGAACTGAAATTTCCTTAAAAAAATAGGCTACATACCAAAATGGACTGTATAGAAGGTAGTTGGGTCAGAAATGATTTGCCTCTTAGATGGTTCTCATATTTACAGCCGGTGTTAATTATACGAGTGATCAAATCAAACTACTTTACACGCACGTTTCGCTATATCCTCTAAAATGCCTTCAGTTAATAGATACGAGGCCACGTAGGAGGACACTTTGGTTTAGAATTTTCTAAAGTTGGATATTTCATAATAATTTACCTTGATGACATAGCGCTTTCTCAAAAAATGAAAGAACATTTGGTTCACTAAGAAAAATTTTTGAGAAGTAACGAGGTGGCTGTCATTGAATCCAAGAAAAACACTCTTTGGTCTCGAAGAGGTAAAACATGCAGCACATAATTAAGGAAGGGGAATCAAAATGGCTAAACAAGGATGAATGCTTTGTGCAGGATCAGCATCAAGAGAGCCCTCAAGAATTGCAATATTTCTATCGGAAAGGTTCAGCTTGCTGAGAAAAGTTTTATTCCTAATGCCTTGAGCTAATAGTATTCTAGCTGCTTAAGAAAGATATGGATGAAATAAGGCTTTACCCATTAAAAAATCATTAAAATACAGGTCAAGCAAACAGCTCTTACTCAAGCGATTGAATTAATTAGATTTTAAATATTTCTATGTCTTTCCTTTACTACAGACATGATAGTTAGGTTTTATAGAAAGAATAAGTTTGGGCGAACAACAATATGTGCTGTGGGACGCATGAGAGATACATGTCTCAAATATAACATCTGTGGAAAGCAAGCCTTAACATTAGTAAGAAACATTAAAAGACTTTGGGGTCTGCTGTTTGCCACTCTGCACATAATTGCTTTTTGTTCACACTTTTACAACGCCGAGACATTCTGATAAAATACTGATGGTAAAGGGTAAAGATGGTTGCAACCTTTATTCTGTTGAATGCCAAGCTTGAAGAACAAGCCTACCAAACTATTGAGCGGGATATGGGAAAGACTTATGGTTGAGTCTAACTTTCAGCGCGCGGGACGTGAATATGGTAGATGTATTTAGAAGAGAAATAGGAAGATACGATGCTCACTGTTATTTAAGAAAATTATAAGACCTGCCTTTAGGTATATTGACTTCATTATTTATATGATTTTATATACAAATACCCTCCTTCTTGCTCTAAAACCAAAACCTAGTTCTTGAAACAAAATTATTTTGAGTTTTTTCATATTGGATAGGTATTATATTGGAAAAATGTTGGTAGATTTTATTTAAATTTTCTACCATGAAAGATGGGCGGAAAAAAGAAGCACTGATTTGCCAGCGAAATATGGAGACACCTCTGGGGGAGAGGCCTTTGAACAAGAATTCTTATGTCTGCAATTTCACCTATTGTTCTTGCTACGGACACTCAAAACGCGTGCGTATCTTGCCATAAGTGTAGGGTCTTTGTTTAGCAAAAGAAAACTCCTTCCTTACCTTACCATCTGTCGAGTTGAAGGCACACGCAACAATAGGCGGCGCTGGACTTCATTAGCGAAATTCATCCATATCCTACGGCTCGACGCTAGTGGATCCTCACAACCATGGCGGCTTCTTTGCGGTGGATAGAAGCTACCACTCAAGAAATATTAGCCTTTCTGTCATCATAAAGTTTCAAAACTAATATCCCTATCAGTTTGATTTGTCCGGAAAAAATCATAACGGAAAATAATGTTTTATTTTTAAATCTAAGAAAATGGTTGATTTCTGGTACAAATACCACATAAAATTGGGCCATTCCACTGCTTACTATCCCCAAGGAAATGGATTAGCTAAATCTTCCAACAATAGCCTCATCAATATCATTAAAAAGCTATTGGAACAAAATCAGAAATCATGGTACAGTAAGTTGGTTCATGCCTTATGGGCTGATAGGCTAACTACAAAGAAATCAATAAACATGTCCCCCTATCAGCTAGTCTATGGCATGGATGCAGTCTTTCCCACCTCATTGGGAGTGCCAGTCATGAAGCTCCTTCAAGAAGTGCAGATTGAAGAGAATGATATGTAGAGAAGAATCAACCAAACAATCCATTTACAGTAGACCAGAGAGGAAGTCTATGAAAGAACACAGCTAGTCAAAGAAAATATGAAGAAGCTATTTGATAAGAGGACTAAGGCAAACAATTTCCAAGTTGGAAATGTTGTTCTTAAGTGGGATTCAAGAAAAGAAGAGAAGGGAAAACATGGAAAATTTGAGAACTTGTGGAAAGGGCCCTATATTATTCATGCTGAGAGGGGTCACAATGCATTTTTCTTGAAAGAACTGAATGGAGAAGGCCTATATGGAGGTCCTGTCAATGGCAGGATGCTCAAGCATTACTTTTGCCAAGAATCTTAAGTTTCAAAGAAATTTTTTTTTTTCATTGTAAATATCATAGTCTAACCATTGCATTCAAAGTTAGAAAAATAAAAAATACAAAAACAAAGAAAGGAGGAAAAGAGGGCAGATTGTAAAAACAATAAATGTATAGCCCCATACCAAAAAAGAGAAACAAATCTGAAAGTGTGCAAGCTTAAATGCCACTCCTACAAAACACACTTCTAGTTAGTCAAACATCCTAATCTTTACTAATTAGTTTTAAATTTTCTGCTGATAGGATAGTGAAATCGATTTTCCAAACTGTTTAATCTTGGCTTATCAGTAGATAGATTAGGATAGAAATGAAAGGTTAAAACATGTTCAAAACCTGAACCTCAGTTTCCAAAGAGAGATGACTCAAATATGTTTTATTTTCTGAGTCAAAAAGATGTAAAAATCTGGTTCAAATCAGCTCAAAATCTGAACCAGAGAAAAAGGAAAGACAACTCAATAAGAGTCAAATAAAAGCTATAGAAAAGAGGAAGGAAATGTTTTCAAATTTCAGATCTTAAGCCTTCCATTTTTTATTTATTTATTTTTCTGCAAAATAAATGTCTATGCACAGCTTGTATTTATGCCATAGATCACAACAAGTCAAACAACTTAATCTTGACTTGACTATTTTTAAACTTATGTTTTAGAAATTTAGAGAATGAAAATCTGTTGGACACTTTAATCCCAACAGATGGTAGATTAGGTAGAGAAGCATCTGAGCTCAAATTTTAAACTGATTTCTGGGAGAAACAAGGAGTAGAATTAGACTAGTTTATGATTTCAAAAGAATAAAATGTTGTGAAAAGTTTGCCAATCCAAGTGCACTCTAATGAAAAAAAATGCTAGATCAGTAGGATTGGGTAGGTAGAAAGTTGTATTGATGAAAATCTATTGTTTTCATGGTTGCTAATATGTTTTCAGAAGATCATTCCAGTAAAGAAATCAGCCCAATGGATGAGGCAACTGATCAGCCTCCCAGAGAATGTAAGTCTGAAGTTCTTGATGCCTTCAAGAAGGCACCATCCCCAAGTGGAGCCACTGTTAGCCACCTATAAAAATTTTCATACCAAATGGTGGCTAAATATTTTGGAGCCTTCAAGGAACATATTTTCTCGCAAAAAAGTGTTGGCTCTTGAATACTCTTAAAGGCCTCATGCCTCTATCCAAATCTTCACTACTATGCCCATTCCCCATTCAGAAATCCTGCTAGTTTCCAAGCCAAAATACTGCTGCAAGGACCTTTTTCCCTTTCCCCCTCGTCCAAAGAAAACCTTCATTTTCTCCCCTTTTTCTTCCATAAAAACTCCTTTTTTTTCATAATTCCTCTTCCTCCCTTCATGAAAATCACTTTACAAAGTTAAAGACTCACTCTTTAACCTTACCAAAACCCCTCAACTCCATTGAAACCTTGAAAAATTTCATGAAAATCATGTTTTTTATGTATTGGGCTTAAGCCCCCTTGTGCTAAAGTTTCTAACTACTCCCGATCATATGCCCATACCCTGGGACCAAACGCTAACTCTGGAGGTGCCTATCACATTGCACAAACTCAAAGTGCGCAAGGTTTTGCACTGTGTTTGAACTTGCGATGCGATCAGCCTTATATTGGAAAACTCGATCACATCGCTATTTTATATTTTGTGGGCCCGCCTTTCACGCTAAAAACCATTGAATGATCCATACCCAATCTCTTCTTTCCTTAGTAAATGTTAAAAACCCATTTATCCAAAGTTTAAACTAAAAAAGCATAACCACATGTTGAATATAAAATGGGTAGATTGAAAGACCGATCGCGCAGTCGCAATCGTAGAAAATACAATGGGTTGATTGAAAAGCCCAGGCCCGAAGTTTTGATATGTGATAAGTCCCTTCCCTTTAAACCCCCCGGTCATATCATTCTCCATGGGCCCAATAGCCCCGCAATCGGGCGCCTAACCCTTATTTTTTTTTAAACATTTTCTGCCCACGAAATATTAAAATTTTAAGTTATTTATCAAAACTTTGGTTTTTATTATTTCTCTTAGGTTTTCTGCCGGTTTGAAATCCGAGCAATCTCCATCGTCTATATGATTTGAAGATCTGACGGTGCGGAACCTATCAAACCTGGTGGACCCTGCCAGCCATAAGCCGATTGCCCAAAATCGACGGTATCCATCGCACTGCCCTTGGGCGAAAAGTTCTTTTCCCCCGATCGCCAGTGATTCCATACACTGGCTAACACGCGTCCCGAGCACTGTTCTGAAACCGCCATCCATCATGCATTAAATTTATCCATAGTGCATTAAAGTTCGGTCGAGGATGCCCAGCAATATTGACCACAGCCGTCGGATCTGAACCTGCTCATCCGACGGAGATCGCTTGCTGAAGATGTCCGATGGTTAACCAAGATACACACGCGATAGTCAGGCTATCGTACAGCGGCAATGGCATCTCCGCCGTCGATTTGATCTATAGATCGACGACCCACAATTCATCTCTCGATTTCTCCATTTGACTTTTAACTTCCGCTCCCAACCGTCGATCTCTGTGCGATCGACGGCTCAGATTCATTCTCCTTTTTCCGCCTCCTCATTCAATCTCGACCATCGATCTCTACACGATCGATGGCTCGGATTTATTATTTTTCCACCTGTTCTACGATCTCTCCCGATCAATCCTGACCGTTGGATGATGCCATCCAACGACCCCACTCCTTCCACACATCCTTTGAAGCAGTTGACCTATATACGCAGGATTTTATAGCAGTTTTTTATATTTTGCAGGGTTTCAATGTATTTTTCCGCTATGCTGAAGAAATTACGAAGGTGGAGGATGACGACCCTCCCACCATCGATTCACCATAGGAAATCATTGACAGGGTTTGAAATTCACGTTTATCAATGATTCATGAACGATTGATGCCTTATGAACCCTGCGCAGCCCTGCACACCAACAAAAACACCATGACAGGGGCACGGTCAAAGAGTATCAGTGTCGAAGACCAGAATGCACCAGAACAGAGGATTAAGAGACAAATTTGTGGGGATTATATCTAAGATGTCTATCAAAAGCCTAATCCTTTGGTTTAGACACAGTTTTAAGGAAATATCAGAGTGTTTTATCCGATAGAAAGCTCCACTGCCTTAATTAAAGCGAATCAATTCTTCTCAGCTACCACAAAGACACCTGTGCCTCAAAGAAATCAAATACAGGCCGAAGTTATTGCATGAAATCAGATATTCGCCTTCAACATAGCCAGGTAGTTACTTCTGCAAGGAAATAAATGTAGAAATATCTGCAAAGTAACCCCGACATCACACAGAGCCTAAAAGGTCAACAAAAGGTCCCACAAATCTTAATCTTTATGTAAAAAACATTTAATATAGAGGATATGTATGTAATTCTCTTCATTGAGCCCCTCAAAGGCTCATAAACCATTTAAGTCTGTATTAATTGTAGTTGAGATCTTTTATCAGATCTCACCTCCTCATCCTTCTATATATACTTCTTCAAAAGATGAGAAGTTGTTGGTCGGTTGTTGTTTGATCACAAGTTATAATATTGAAACTCTCTGAAATCAATACATAGTCCTTTGAAGTTGAAAAACAAATTGAAGTCTTGGAGGTTTTGACGATGTTGTTACACGCTTGTTCCTGATAAGGCTCTATCATTGGATTCATGAGCTTGGCTGTCGGTGAAGTATTCTGAACTGTTTCACGTTTTTTCCCTGTTTTCATTATGTTCCATAATTTCTCACTACAGTAGGATAGGAAGTATTAGGCTAAGAAATGACTCCCGGAAGCACCTTAGACCTGTTCATCCTTCACTGTTTTATGTTTTCTTCTACTGAAGTATTTTAGAGGCTTTAATCTTTCTCTTTAGTCTTCATGCTTGTTTATTTCCTTAATAGTTTGAACATTTGGTTTCAGCATGATTTATGGTTCTCCCTGCTTGTCTGTTGCCACTTAAAAAATGTTATTGAAGTCTCCCTTGGAATTTGTTTTCTTATAGTGAATCCGAGAGGTCTTTTTTGATCTTGCCCTTTGTTCTCACTTAAACAATTGGCTTAAAGGTCATTATAATTATGATCATAGATGTTTTTAGGTGTTCCCTCTTCTATGACTATGATTATCAGTAAATCTTATATGTTTTCTAAAGTCCTTTAGAATAAAATCTTTGAGGAAATAGGGTGTTCCCCGAATCTTAGATTCTACTTTATGTTGTTTGAAACCACTATTGGTTTAAAAAGAAGTGTAGAATTTAGTGCTGCTCCTGCTCACTGGTAACTGGTCGTTTCGGGTAAACTGCTTCAAATTTCTCGCTTGAGTAAACGCAAACTCTCTTCCAAATCATTAATGTTCATTCCATCTCAAAACAAAAGGATCCTGTAATAAGTTAGATTTGCCCTTTGATATCCCATATCCTTTGATAAGTGTGTTATGACCTTTTCTTGACTCCATTGCCTAATGAAACAGATATTTTAATGTTCTATATATCTTTCCTAGACCTTTCATGTTCTGCTGTATCAATCGAATCCAACCAAACAAACAAATAAACACCTACACTTAATAACTAGTCTAAAATCAATACTAAAAGCACACAAGATAAACCTTTGCAAACAAAAATTTTGAGAGATCCCTCTCTGAGAACAGGAGGACTAGATCCTGTAACTCTAAAGATTGGTTCTGATGTTGCCTTATCTTTTGATTTGCCAAACTATCAAAACACGAGACACCAACACCGGGAAAAGCATAAGGGCAAAGGCACCCTTAGAGATTGTCCACTCAAATTTGTGTGGACCGATGCAAACTCCATCGCTTGCTAGCAGCCACTACATGTTAACATTCATAGATGATTTTACAAGAAAAACTTGGGTTTACTTTTTGAAAAACAAAAGTGAAATGTTTGAAAGATTCTGCAATTTCAAAGCACTTGTTGAGAATGAAAGTGGGCTGCATATCAAAGTCCTAAGGACTGATAGAGGAGGTGAGTATATCTCTAAATATTTTCTACGTTTTTTTAGAGAAAATGGTATTCATAAGCAGTTTACAACAAGATATACTCCGCAGAAAAATGGAGTAGCGGAAAGGAAGAATAGAACCATAATGGACATGGTGAGAAGTATGGTAAAGGCAAAGCATTTGCCTAATGATTATTGGGATGAAGTTGTACATTGTGCAGCGTACATTCTAAATAGATGCCCTAAAAAACCAGTGATGAACAAAGTGTTGGAAGAGGCATGGAGTGGCACAAAGCAAGGTGTCACACACATGAAGGTTTTTGGATGTGTGGATTATGCACACATATCGGATCAGCTAAGGAAGAAGTTGGACAGCAAGGGGGAGAAATGTATTTTCATTGGATAAAGTGAGGAATCCAAGGCTTACAGGTTATATAACCCATCCAACAAGAAGTTTTTTGTGAGTAGAGATGTTCAGTTCATTGAGGAGGAAGCTTGGGATGGAAGCATAGAGAAAACAGTGAATGTTGAACATTGTTTATCTAATGATGAAAATGATGATGAATTGGCTGAAATACATCCCCAAACAGCAACACCAACACAAGAGCAGCAAAGCACACCCTTGAGGAGAAATGAAAGTGCTTCTCCAAGCACACCACAAGGAGGAAATTCAAGTGCTTCCTCAGGCATTTGTACACCAAATGAAAGAAGTAAGAAGTTCAGAAATTTGAATGACATTTATGCACAAGAGGCAGCAAATGAAGGCATAAATTCTTTGTTTGCTTTATATTGGCATGTTGATGATCCTGTTCATTTCGAAGAAGCTATTAAGGATAAGAAATGGATAGAAGCTATGGATGAGGAGATTAATGCCATAGAAAGAAACAACACATGGGATTTGGTTGAACTCCCAAAAGGTAAAGATGTCATTGGAGTTAAATGGGTCTAGAAGACCAAGATTAATGCTAAAGGTAAAATAGAGAGACACAAGGCAAGACTTGTCGTCAAAGGTATAAGCAGAAGCATGGGATAGATTGTGAGGAAACTTTCGCAGCGATTTCTAGAATGGAAACCGTGAGAGCAGTGTTGTCCATATTAGCACAAAACAAGTGGAAATTTTACCAAATGGACGTGAAGTCAACATTCCTAAATGGAGTGTTAATGGAAGAGATTTACATTGAACAACCTCTCGGCTATGAAAAGAAAGGCCAAGAGCACAAAGTGTGCAAGTTGAAGAAAGCTCTTTATGGGCTGAAGCAAGCACCAAGAGCGTGGTACAGTAGAATAGACTCCTATCTACTGGAAAATGGATTTGAAAAGTGTGAGGGAGAACCCACCCTCTACATCAAAGAAAAGGATGGTAAAATGTTGATTGTATTTTTATATGTTGATGATTTTATTTTCATAGGTAATGATGATTACCTTATTGAAAATTTTAAAACAGTCATGAAAGAAGAATTTGAAATGACTGACATGGGTTTGTTGAGATACTTCTTAGGAATACAAGTAGAGCAAGATGAAAATGGGATTTTTATCTCAGAGGAAAAATATGTTAATGAAGTGCTTGAAAGATTTAATATGCAGGAAAGCAAAGCAGCAATCACTCCCACAGTGATGGGATTAAAACTCAGCAGAGAGGACAGCAGAAAGGATTTTGATCCTAGCTTATACAAGAGCATAGTTGGCAGCCTCATGTATTTGAATGCAACTAGGCTGGACATAATGCATGTTGTTAGTTTGATTTCCAGATTCATGAGAAGCCAAAGGATGCACATTAGCAGGTAGCGAAGATAATTCTGAGGTATGTTAAAGGTACCAAAAGGTATGAGATTTTATATACTGCTTCAGAAAGTTCAGATTTAGTTGGATACACTGACAGTGATTGGGATGGAAGTGTAGATGATCAGAAGAGCACTTCCAGTTATGTTTTTTACATGGGTTCAGGAGCCATTTCATGGGCTTCTAAAAAACAACCTATAGTAGCGTTGTCTACAGAAGAGGCACAATATGTGGCAGCGACAGCAGCAGCGTGTCAAGGAATTTGTATGAGGAGGATGTTAAGGAGTTTGTGCTAAGAGCAGAAAAAAGGAACTGTGATTTTTTTGTGACAATAGCTCAGCTATTGCATTATCTAAGAATTTTGTGTTTTGCAAGAGGACGAAACACATTGACACAAAATTTCATTACATTAGAGAATTGGCAAACAATGGTGAAGTTATTTTGGAACACTGCAGAACTCAGGAGCAGTTTACAGACATTCTGACCAAGCCATTGGGGCAGAAGAGTTTCGAATTTTTGAGAAAATGCTTGGGTATGACTGATAACCCAACAGCTGAAAGTAAGGGGGAGTGTTGAAATGTTACTTTCAACAGTGGTTGTGCAGAGCCGCTTTCTATTTTCTTCTCCAGGTTTATGTACTCCCAGCCGCTTTCTAAAATTGTTGAACAGTCAGTTTCAGATTTTTTTTTTGATAGACACAGTCTTTTATTTTGAAAAACAGAATTTTTGAACTGTTAAGGGACAGTCTCTATTTTTGGAAAAACAGAGTACTTTATATTTTTTTTATATACACAGAGATTTCTTTTATGTATGCGGGCATTTTTTTTTTATAAACCTCGTGGTCCCCACAGGTACAGTGTCTTGTTGATGTGGCAAGATCCGCAAGCAGAACGAACTCACATATGTTACCACAACCCTTTTGTTTTGGGCCGATGCAATAACACACATCGCAATCAAACCTTATGTTATAATCGCCCTCCACCTTATGCCAAGGTCCGCAGGTCCACAGACCACACGACAGTTCAATATTCAATCGCAAAGTTTGAATCGGGGGAAATTTTGTTTATGCCTCGATTGCACTATAAAATGGCGGACCCGATCCAGATTATGTGTCACAGTTTATAGTTGGTCATCGCGTCCAGTTCCCAATCGGAGATTGCAATGTTTATGTTTTGGCCCGATCGCACAGTGTTTTATCTGGACCCGATCTATTGTATAGGGCAGATATTATTTTCCCATCGCATCCGTTTTTCAATCGCGATCGGATATTTTATTTGGTCGTGTGATTTGTTATAACACGGACTCGACGTGCTTTATATGGCGGAGTTGATTATGGCCATCGCATCTAGTTTGCAATCGCAATCGGAATTTTTATGTGGTTCATTTGTTTAGTTGTAAGTCGCGGACCCGATGCAAGTTTATGTTGAAGTTAAATGTTTTTATCACGCGTTCAAAGCGCTATTGTAGTGGGCCTGAAAGGTTTTGTTGTAAAAAAGATTTAGTTTTAAGTTTAAAGTTTTATATAGTTGGTAATGTTTTTTAATATGCGCGACATATAAAAGAAAAGGCCCGAGAGCCTATTTTGTATTGTAATACACAGTGAATGTATTTTTCACAGCAGTGCGGGTGAAAGAAAAACACAACAGTGTTATTACAGAGACAAAGTGTTTTGTTTTTCTGTGATAGTGAAGTTTTGTGAACTACGTTTGCAGTAGTCAACATTTTGTAAATCCCTCTGTGAGAGGAAGACATTGTAATAGTTTTTTTTGAAAGAATAGAAGTTTGTTTTGAGTGTGAAAAATCTATCTCCTGTCAAGAAATTTTATATTTCTCTGTGTTGAAGAGGAGAGTATTACTCTCTCCGTTGTTATTCTGGAATTCTCAAAAATTCCAACAAGTAACACATGTAAATTTTCACATGAATGGTTAACCATAGTGAGTGATGGTCAACCTCCTCAACTCTCTTCAACCATTAATGTAACATTAACGTTAACACTAATGTAACCAATGTAACATTAAACATGGTTAACAATGGTTGACAAACATTAATGTAACAGTGCTCAACATTAACGTAACATAAATACATTGTTAGTCAATTATAGTCAACCATGGTCAATCATTCTTGTCAACCCTCTTAAACCATAGTCGAGCATCATCACTCATCAACAACTGTTGGCAACCATGGTTAAGAATTTTCAACCATGGTCAACCCTAATCAACAATTTTTAACCATAGTGAAATAGTGTCAACCATAGTGAATAGTAGTCTACTAATTTGCCCCATTCAAGTTAGTCATCAACTAACACACCCACGTCAATAAAGTGGTTGATATATATCATTTTCCCCCTTTCATAAGTGAATTGGCATCATTATAAGTGAAAAATAACACCTATCAAAATACATCAACTACTTTATATATATATATATATATATATATATATATACATACATATATATATATATATATATATATATATATATATATATATATATATATATATATATATATATATATATATATCCCTTCTTTTAATGAGCATAATGGTCCAAATTTTATTGATTCAAAGTATAAAAATAATAGAAAATGTTTACCTCATTAAACTTTTACCATCAAAATATTTATAATAAATAAAAAAAATTATTTGTAAAAAAAACACTCATAAATATATATAATAATCCTTTAAAGCTCTGTGAAATATATTTTTTCTACTCCTCTGATCTGTGATCTTGTATTAATAGATAATTTTCTATCCATTAAATACTTTAAACAATCGGTACCCTTTTTCAAGTTCAGAACTATCAAAGTCCTCATCGTGCCCTTTTCTCATTTTCTATTACAATCAAATTTTGGTAATTTCAAACTTCAAAAAAAAAATTAAAGTAGTTTAGTTTTTTTTTGTACCAAGCGGAATAGAAGGTTTCAAAGGTGTTCTTCCATCCATTAAATTGTTCGTAATACCCTCGAGCTACGTTTCCTTCTCCACAACCAAGAGTTGCCCTCGACCTACGTTTCCTTCTCCACAACCAAGAGTTGTCTGATCACATGTCTATCACTAACCAACACCTTATCATTTATGGATTTATTCAAAGTTTCATTCTCACCCGTTGTCATTATCACTAACCAAAAACTTTATAATTTGAAAAGTAGTAAAATTTAAGGTAAAAACTACAATATCGAAGTCTCTACTTGTTTTGAATTATTCAGTGTGGTTTATTATTATGATAAAATAAAATGAAGAACTAGATCTTAATATTAAATTAAAAAATTAAATAAATAAAAGGAAATTTTATTAGCTTTATAATATAACATTTAGTTTTGAATAAATAAATATTATTTATTAACAAATAATATTTAAATATAAAAAATATTAGAATATAACTATTAAATTAAAAAAAATAATTAATCAAAATTAATAATTAATAATGTGTGGATTTATTCAATGGAAATAAGTTAACCAGAAACTTAGGCGTGTTTGACATAATTTAAGTAATGAATGTTTGAAAGGAAAAATTGCTTCATACCCAGGAATTTTATAGCCTCTAACTGTCAGAGATCCTGAAAAATCTCTCTAGAAATTCCTTAATTCAGATAAAAAATAAATTTTTAGAATAATGCATGAACTGCGCTTTCATTTATGCGTCCTGTCCATGAATCCATCCATGATGACTTTCTTCTTGTACTCGTTAGATTGAAGATACACCATTCTCATATCGTTAATTCTGATATCATTATTTCTATTCATTTCTGTCATACTTTCGGAACCTTCTCTGAACTTTGGAAGGAGATAGAGGAATGCACATGCGAAGAGGATTGCACAGAGGCGACCGTAGAAAACGAAACAGAGCAGTGTGATAATCATAATGATTGCACCCACTCTGGCATCAGAACCCATGGTTGGCTCGGTCCTCCTGTTGAAGCTATCTGATCCCTGTAAATCTATCACAGGTTTGGTACTCTGCCGATCATCCCTCGACACAGACCTTCTGAAATTTTTAACTCTATTATGATGATGATGCTCCTGGTCATGATTAACATTATTACTTTCTTCCGCAGATCCCGGGACTGAAACCCTAGCGGCACCCGTACATCTACTTCCCTGATCTCTGGCACCAATCACAACTGGAACGCGTCTCTGCTTCGAAGACACAAACGTCGCCATGGCCTCTGGCTCACTTATCCTGTTGGCAATATTTTCTTCATGGGCAGACTGGAACTGGTCAAGAACGCTGGTGGAATAGGGTTTTGATCTATTTCCATGATTTTTTGGCGACGGCGGCATTGGCTAGACCGTAATTTCTTCGTCCACGCTTTCCATGGATACACTTCCTCAACACATTGATATGTAACCTCTGATTTATTTTATGTGGGTGATTGAACCAACATGGAAGAATAACATCTACTGGTTATTTTGAGGAATCAAGATAGATAATCTCTTTACATAGTCTAATATGTTCCAACAAAATTCAAACCC
Organism: Pinus albicaulis; assembly: GCA_034641835.2. Taxonomy (NCBI): domain Eukaryota; kingdom Viridiplantae; phylum Streptophyta; class Pinopsida; order Pinales; family Pinaceae; genus Pinus; species Pinus albicaulis. The sequence continues at coordinate 1,602,761,369 of CM076581.1, forward strand.
TAATGAAAAGAAAAAAAACCATCACCTAAAAAAACAACCAATTGTCCCACCTCATCACCTACACTCTCTTGACCATTTCTAATATATCAGAGGTCTATATGTATCAGCAGTCTATACACCTCTGATATATAGACTGCACATATGCCTAGGTCTGGATCGTTCCTGGAAAAATCGAAGTCAAAGACGCGGAAATCAGGTATTTCACGCCTTAGGTGGGGTCTGAAAGCTGGGCAGTCCGCCATACAATTTGTCTGATGCCTACTTCGTTGTTATTTCTTGGCTTTGGATACGGAAACGTGTGGACGAGAATTTGATCCTGGCTCTGGCCGTTCGGTTTATTCTATTACGGGCTACTTTGAATTATGTACTTCTAGAAGGAATCGATTAACTAATTTCATATATTTCGACTTTCTCGAATATATATATGTTATTTTATTAATTTTGGATATTCTGGAGGGATGGACGTGGAACAGTTTTAAGAAGTTGCCATTAACATGATCAGCGTCAACGGGAGAATGAAATGGATCTTGAATTTTGGTGGTTACGTTTTTGGATAGAATTAATTATTCAAATATAATAATTGAATAATTTTATGTAGAATATTTTGGAAAAGAATGGGACAGACTATATTTACAAATACAAAGCAGTTTTTTAAATTTAATTCATATTAAAATATAGTAATTGAATTTAGTTCATTACGTTTGTTAATGGATTTAATTATTTAAATCTATTAGTTAAATTTAATTTTTCATAGCTTTATTAAATATTCAAATTTTATGAAAAGGATTGAAAATAAAAGTTATTTTTCAAAAAATAAATTATTCTGAAAGATATTTAAATTTTTAACACCTTTTTCCTATATCCATTTAAGTAACCTTCCAATCGAGGGAAGCATGTGATGAGAGGTTATTAATATGAGATTCAACGTGCAAAATAATTTTGAGGAAGTGAAACCAATGAAAACATGATAAACAAACGTTACACTGCATCATTGACATTCCCACAAGATAACCCATCCTTCTAGGGCCCTGTTCCCTGAGGGGGGAATGATCTTTAGCCCTTCTGAGCCTTAGGCATGGGCATATAAGCACAAGGGAGCGGCTAGCAACCTATATCCGTGGGCTAGCCTTGGCAAGGTAACAACTAGGGCCCCAAACAGTCAATTTTGTGCCTGCGGATCTAGAATTTGTGCCACATGTTTAACTCGAGAGCCCACGTCACTCCCAAGAACTTCCTGTAACTTCACGAGAGGATAAATAACATTGAAAAAATACGTGGAAGAAATCACATCATGAGGAACTTATCCGGACCCCGCCCAACCATGGCATGCATTTTGTCAAACATGTCACAAACATTACATCTACATGTATAAACAACATATTTAAACAAAGGGGTTTCTTACTTATCTGAGAATGGATAAGAAGCATTGCTCCCGTACATCATAAGCTATAATACACTCTATTTTACCATAGATACATTGTGTATACATTTACTGATAAAAACATAGATAGAACCATACATCATCACTGATCAAATACATGCTTATAACCAACATAATAACAAAAGAGATACAACAGATATAACAAGAAGTAAATCCATACATAAACTATTACATCTACATAATGAACACCAAAGGAATGAGCTCTTCATTTCTGAGTGTAAAAACGAATGGAGATGGGAATTCCACATTCCACCCGACCATAGACTGGTTGAGCCAAGTCTCGCTTCAGCCAATCACCCCCATGCGATATTCCAAGCATTAATGTGGGAATTTATCAGAAACATCAATCAACACCAAACCGAAGCTCCAGAGACCAAACTGTCTCGACCTTCAACCAATGATTCCACCTCACGGCCGGACATGACTAACCATCACGGATTGACCTATTTCCAAGTTTTTCTAGGGCTCCAAAGTGTTTGTTCCAAAAGGGCTAACAGGAATATTAACTCAACCCCAAATGTTACAGGGATCCTCGAGCGTTTGTGCAAGTAGGTCTTCCAAGACGAGTAAATCAACCCACCTAGGGATCTTAGAGAATTGGTCCAACCAAGGCTTCTAGGACTAGTAAATCAAGCCACAATTATTTGTCGGGCTTCCAAAGTGTTTGTCCAACCAAGGCTTCCAGGAACTAAAACTCAACCTAGAGCTAAAGAAATCACAAAAACTAACCAGAAAACAATCAATAGAAATAAACCCACAATACCATGGTTTTCCAGGAAATGGAAAGGCTGGGAAAATCCACATGCATACCGATGCATGCAAAATCTAGTCAGGAAAGCATACATGAAACATGGTACCTGCAATCAAATCATGCTGCACCTATTGATCTTGATGTCCGCTTGCGCTTTCCAACTCTTCCTTTTCCTTCTTTCTCAAAATCACTAAGTATCCACACTCTCCAAGAGTGCTCCAACAAAAATGTAAGTATCCAAGAGTATGAGAGAGAGAGAGAATAATTAGAGTGCTCCAAAAATGCACTAAAAAAATTTACCCACTGATCCTCATAAGCCTTTTTATAGAAGAGGCCTCTATTTTCTTCATTTTCCATTATTTTCCTTCATTTTCCTCCTCACATGAAACCTGTGACTTTGTATCTTCCTTTTCTCCTAATTTCCATTAATTTCATAAATAAATGTGCCAAAAATATTATTTTCCTCTTTAATTCCTTAGCTATAGCCTTTTCCAATTTTCGTAGCCATAATAAACCAAATGAACACCCCCTAGGATGTTTTTCCCAACATTTGGTTTGGAATAAGTGTCCCATCAACTGTGGTTATTATTTTAACTTTATTACATGGAATTTTCACTATGGATGTTAGAAAACACTCCTCCTTGGGGGACACCATCCTTGGTGTTCAATCACACACATACCTGAGAAACATCGTTGAAAATAAAACATACTACCCACGGAGATTTATAGCATAACTCGATCCTGTATTTATAATGATCACCCTACTAAAAAGAAAACCAACGTGATATCATAACAGTGTGACAACTATAATGACATGACACCATACCACTTATTAGAGCTTTATAACATAGCTCATGGTAGTATTTACATCAATATACATATGTACATAAATCCAACCATCACATCAAAACATATACCAAAAATTGGCCAAAGCATATGCTAAGCAAAACCAACATACACCCAAAACTGCTTTTCCTCAATTGAAAAATAAGGAAGGATACATGGCCCACATCTCATCCTCCATCTCCCATGTAGCTTCATTGGGCCCAAATTTCTTCCATTGGACTTTAAATTGCTCTATTGCTCGATTTTTTGGCATGACCTTTTTCTAGAAAATGCACTGCGGTTTCAGTTCAAACTCTCCTTCTAGATCCACTTGCAATACAGACCATTCAATCACATGATCAACATCTTTAACATATTTCTTAAGAAATGATATACGAAAAAATTCATGGACTTTCACTGTGGTAGGAAATGCAAGTCAATAGGCCATGTGTTCAATCCTCTCAATGATCCTGAAGGGTCAAAAAAACCTTGGTGCCAGCTTGGAAAGTGATCCAATCTGCAAGGAGTTGTTCCTGGGCTTGATATGTAAGTACACCTGATCCGCACCCTGAAACTCCTTGAACAAATTATTCATGTGTGCATAAATCTTCTGCCTATCCTGTGATGCTTTCAAGTTTTTTATTATAGCCTGCATTTCTTGTTCCATTTCTGCCAACATATCTGCTTCAATCAATACCCTATTAACTGGATCACTCCAACTGATAGGAGCTTTGGAACTATGCCCATACAATTCCTCAAATAGATTCATCGTCAATCACTCCTAATACACGTTTTTGTAGGAAAAATATACTAGTAGAATATACTCTTCTCACTTGCATTGTTGATGCATCACATACATCCTCAACATATCCTCCAACATCCTATTGACCCTCTCATTCTTTCCATTTTTATGTGGGTAATAAGTTGTACTAAAGGCCAACTCGGTGCCCAAACCTGCAAACAACTGCTTCCAAAACTTGGAAGTCAAATTTTCATCCTTGTCAGACACAATATTCCTCAAAACACTATGTAATCTTACTATGTCTCTTATGAATACCTGTGCTACATCTCTGGATCAATATGTAGTCTTCACCAGTATAAAATGTGAAACCTTTGTCAAGATGTCCACAAAAACCATGATGGAATAATTTTGTCTAGATGTCATAGGAAAAAATGTAATTAAGTCCATGGAAATGACCTCCCATTTCCACTTTGGTATTGTGATTGACTATAACAGTCCACCTGGATGTTTACAACCTGTCGTAACCATATGGAAATCCAAACATCTGGCTACAAACTTTGTCACATCCCTCTTCAGATTTGGCCAATAGTATAATATATTCACTGCGGTCAAAATATTTTGGTAACCTAGGTGACCTGAATATGGTTTCACATGAAACTCCCTCAAGATCGCCTTATTCATCTCATTGTTGTCCAATAAATATATCATGTCTCTAAATCTAACCAATCCATCTATTGTGAGACACTAGTCCAAATTCTGTACACCTGCACCTGTACCTATACCACTACATGTAACTGTACATTTACCAACACCTACACCTATACCAAGGGCTGTACCTATAGCAAAACATGTACTTGTGCCAACACCTATACCTATACTCTATTGCAACATGTGCATAATACCCATATATATGTCATCCAACTCACCTTCCTGCAAGATCCTATATCGTAAATTTTTCCCATAGGAGCTCATAGTTGCTATGTGATTTAATTGTACCTTCCTGTTAAGATCATCTGTGACCCTGATTTCCTTTCCCTTGATGTACATTATCTCGAATTCAAAATCACCAACTGTGGCCAACCATCTAGCCTGCCTAGAGTTCATATTCGACTGGTCAAACAAGTACCACAACCCAATGTGATCCCTCATAAGTACAAACCTCCTGCCAAGAAGATAGCACGTCCACATATTTAGTGCATGAATGGTATTTTATGGCTCAATATCATGTGTTGGGTAACTTTTATCATGTTCATTTAGCTTCCGTGACTCATAGCATACCACGTGTCCATCATGCATAAGGAATCCAGTAAGCCCTCTCTTGCAAGCATATGTTCACACTACAAACTCCTTGTCTGGATCTGCAATCATTATAATTGGAGCTCATGTCAACAACTTCTTAATCTTCTCAAAACTAGCCTCACACTCCTTTTTCCAATCAAGCTTCTTATCTTTCCTCTCCAATGATGTAATAGGATAATAAATATATGAGAAGTCTTTGATGAACCTTCTGTAAGAAACTACTAATCCCATGAATGATCTCACCTCATCTACACTCTTACGTGCTACCCACTCCATGATTTCCCTTATAATTCATGGATCTACTCCAATTTCCTCCTTTGAGACAACATGTCCCAATTAGTGTACCTCAGTCTGGAAGAAACTGCATTTTCTAATCTTAGCATACAATTGATGGTCTCTCAACAACCTCAATACAGTTACCAAATGCTCGACATGATCTATCTCATTTTTAGAATACACCAATATGTCATCAATAAACACAATCTGAAACTTGTGCAAATAAGGATGCAACACACTATTCATCAAACACAAAAATGTAGTTGGGGAATTATTCAAGCTGAATAGAACTACAAAAACTCATAATTCTTGTACCTAATCCTAAATGTGGTCTTGTAGATGTCCTACTCTTTGATGTGTACTTAATGATAGCCTGATCTGAAGTCAATCTTAGAGAACACTGCTTCTACCTTCAACTGATCAAACAAATCATCGATCCTCGGTAGTGGGTACCGCTTCTTGATGGTCACTTTATTCAACTTCCTGTAATCAATGCACAATCTGAGACTCCCAACTTTCTTATCTACGAAAAACACTAGTGCACCCCATGACGAAACACTTGTCCTAATGTACCCTTTGTCCAACATTTCCTTCAACTACAATTTTAACTCTACCAAATTTAGTGTACTCATCTTGTAAGGTGTTTTTGATGTTGGAGCCACCCTTGGTACCAACTCAATAGAAAAGTATACTTCCCCGTGTGGTTGAAACTCTAAAATATCTTATGGAAACACATCCTGAAATTACTGCAAAACTAGATACTTTTTTAAAGCATCTACAGCCTCAACTTCCTTACCTTTTTTGCTAGATATGTGAACTTCAAATAGTACACACCCTTTCCTATGACTGCACCTTTCCTCCATAGATGTCACCATCCTAATTGATGTGGCTCTATTATTTCCCTGTAAGACTCTTGGTTCCCCATTATCATTCAAGAATTCAATATCTTTGTCATAGCAGTCTACCTTGTTTTTATTAATATATATCCAATCCATACCCAATAGCATACTATATGATCCCAAAGGAAATATGTTCAAGTGCACTTCGGTAGACATACCATTTAACTCAAATGCACAAGATCTTACCCAATGGTGAACTCTTTTCATCTTACCTATATCCAACTACACTAACCAAGATTCTTCATGCATTTCCTTGCTCAAGCTACACTTATCCACTAGGTTAGGATTAATATAACTATAGTTAGAACCTGTTTCAATCAAAATAAAAATAACTTGATCACAATGCTTACCATCTATCAGAGTGATAGAAGCATGATGTTTTTCCTACATGTTGTCCACAACTACAAAAATCTGAGGAATGTTATTCCCAACTTTTTCCACTTTATGTGCATCCTGCACACTATATATATGTGGCTTTCCACCCTGATGTTGTGGAAAATATCACCTATGATGATCTTTCCCACAAGTCCAACAGTGCATTGGATTCGAGCCCTCATCCTTATTCTGCTCCTTAGATCGAAATAAATGTCCACTTCTAGATGTATTGAGCTTCTTAGGTGGGTAAACATTATCCTTGTTACCTGTGTCTTGAGGCCTTGCTTGCTCCTTGTCCCAGTTTCCTTTTTTCTTATCATTACCTCTCCAATATGGCTTGGTTTATGATCTCCACTTCAATTGTTCATAACAATGCTTGAGTTTACAGATGGAATCCTCCTATGATATAGGTTCATCGATGATCGGGATTTATGTTGGAACGCAACAAAATATACATATAACTACAAATACAATGATACAATAGAAATAACACTTCATTTCATTAATATCAAAGAACTAAAATTTGTTTACATACAAAATCGAAATAAACTAGCTAGGGTGTTGGTAGCTTATCTCTAAGAAGGGATGTGGTGGCTACAAGCCTCTAAAATGTGTTATAATAAACCTCGAGGGCATATTTTTTATTAAGAAAGAATGGAAAACCATAAACATATAAAAACCTAACCCTAGAGATGAAGTGCCAAAACTATGGGCCCCATTTGGGTAAATTGGTACATCAACTTCCCGGTGATGTAAATTTGCAGTACAATCTCTGTTTGATGTGCACCATACCTTGTAAGAAATATCTATCTGAGGACTGCAAATTTTCATTAAGAAACATTGAAGGAACATCAATGTTTCTCCCGGTTTTCCAAAAAATGCCGTTTAAGGCCTTAAAATGGCTTTGGAAGTTCAGGACCCGAAAAACTGCTAAAAATCATAAACTGTGCTACAATGAAGGAAATTGAAAAAATGAAAGAAAAAATGGTTGGGCCCTAAGTGGAATAGGTGGGTGGAAACCAATATCCACCTGGATCATTCCTCCTCTCTTAGGAGGCAATGGTATGCATTGCATTGAGTTCCTCCATGAGATGAGGAAATTTCTGTTGAACACGGTCCCTGGTGAACCACTTGCCTTGGTGTACGATTTAGCCAGATTTGACAACCTAATATAGTTGTATCTTCTATTGGCAAGTGTGTTTTATTTGTATTTCCATGAAACTATCAGTGCTGACTTGTTCCATGCAGTTTGGGTTCAACTCTATTGGTGTGAGTTTTTCTGCAATGTCAGAGGTGTCCAATAGAGGTGGGAAGTAGGGTTGAAGGCTGTCCACATTGAATATTGGGTGGAGACCAAGGAATGGTGGAATAGTGAGCTCAAAGGCATTAATCCCTATAGCCTTGGTGATGGTGTACGACCCATATCGAAGTAGGCGAATCTTGCCGTGGGGTCAAGTAAGGTGCTCCTTCTACAAATTTAGCCACACTTTGTGACCCACCTAGAAGTTGTGTGGCACCCAATGTTGATCATGTCGTTACTTGTAATTAGCATTGGCTCTATATAATATGTCATGAGCCTGTTAGCGGATGTGCTAAATGCACTCAATGAAGTTGCTTGCTTTGCGAGCTTCAAACTGGACATGAGACAAATCATCTTGAGTAGCTGCGAATGGCATGGATACATCAATGGGACATAGTGGCTGGAATCTCAAGCAAAATTGAAAGGGGCTATGGTTGGTTGAGCCATGGAGAGATCGATTATAAAAATGTTGTACATAGGGAAGGCTCTCATCCCATTTGCATGGATGCTTTCAATTGTATATGCGTAGAATGTGTACAATCATCCTGTTGACAACCTCTATCTCGCCATCAGTTTGGGGATGGAAAGTTGTGGACTTGGTGAGCTTGGTGTCCAGAATTGACTAGAGGCTGGACACAAATGTGCTAAGGAACCTACTATCTTGATCTAAGATTATAGACTGTGGGATCCCAAAGTGCACCCACACTCATTCAAAGAACAATTTAGTAGTGGATTTTGTTGTGATATTCTTCTTGGAGGCTTCCATAAGGGCCATCTTCGAGAATTTTTCGGTGACCATGAAAAAATAGTCATTTCCATGCTTAGTAGAAGGAAGGCCCAACAGGTAATCCATGGAGATGGATTCCCAAGGTAGACTAGGGGTAGGTAGCAGAGTATAGAGGCCTTGATTCTTGATGGTCAGTTTGGAAATGACACAAGTAGTGTAGGATATGATGCACTTCCCGACATCATATTGAAGGTTCAACCAATAGAAATAATTTTTCAGTACTACCATTGTTTTCTCAACCCCGAAATTCCCAACGACTCGACTGTAGTGCGCTTCCCAAATCATCTTGGCACGCTCGCTTGAAGGAACACAAAGGTGTCCCAGGTGACATAGCAATGGATCCTGGAGGTGAAAATCTAGAACTAGTGTACCCTCCAAGAGTGTCTTATATGTGTGGCCGAATTCTGGATCACTCTTGTAGAGAGTCAACTAGTCAGAAGTCTCATTCCCACAACATTTGAGAGTTGTGGTTAGTGCCACGATCGATGGTCGACTAAGGAAGTATCGAACATTATTGGTGCTGCCCTTCTTGTACTTGATGTTCAAATGAAACTGTTGCAGATAAGTGGACCACTTATGATGGAGATTGTTCTAAAACTTCCCTTGTGTGTTTATGAACTGCAGGGGTTGGTGGTCTGCGTGGACAATCATTTCCTTCCACAAAATGCAATGCTTCCATTTTCAGCAAGCCTGCACAATGGAATACATTTCTTTGTCATAAGTGGGATACTTGTGGAATGTGTGGGACAATGTCTCACTATGATATGCCATTGGATGCCCCTATTGAGTAAAAATTTCCCCAATAGCATAGTCATAGGCATATGTCTTGATCTGAAATGGTTGTTGCAATTATAGTAATGTAAGCATTGGGGCAGAGCAGAGGCGATGTTTCAATTCTATAAATTCCTTCTATTGAGATTCCAACCAAAATAATTTTGGTTTCCCTCCTCCCTTCACTACAAGGAAAATACCCTATAGCGGAGGTTATAAAGGAGGTTTTTAGTGTTATAAAATTGGTAAAAATTGCCAAAAAATAATTTGCTACAACATCCATTTTAGGTAACAGAGGTTTTAGTGGAGCTTCTAATAGAATTTCAATACAAGTAGAAACAAATAGGCGGCTGGAGGTTGTTACGGATATTTTTCTCATCAGTGTGCGCATCAGGTGTGAACGCACTGGTGGGTTCTCGGTAAAACGCACCGGTGCGTTTTACCGAGAACCCACCAGTACTGTAAACATACCAAGCACCGGGATGGAAAAAAAAAATCGGACGCCCCGGGGCATTTAGCAACCTCCTGATGCGTGTCAACTAGCAAGGCGCATCGGGGTAATGGAATTTGCATGCACTGGGCCATTAAAGTGTAAAACCGCACCGGGCCATCTAGGTGTTAAAATGCATCGAGCTGTTAAGTTATAAAAGTGCACAGGCATGTTAACGGCAAAGCTCACCAATGCATGCAATGCCTATGAGACTGCCCAGGTGGTAGTCATCGATAAAGCACACTAGGCCTTCTAATTGGTATTGGTATTTGTGTGGTGCCCATAGGTTGTATAAACGCACCGGTGCGCATTATCATACAAATGCACCTGTGCGCAGCAGCTAATACACACCGGTGTTCATTTTGTATTTTTAGAAACATCGACATGTGACAGTGCAATTATTGTTATTTTTTAAAATTCATTATTCATCAAAAGTCAACACATATCGTATAACAATATTCATACCAATTAAATTTTTATTAGTGCATTTGAATGTGATGTTTGGATTAATTTTTTATATCATATCATCATATTTCACATCACTTCATTATAATGTTTAATCATCCATATATTTAATAAGTGGTGTAACATTTCACAACGACAATGGAGAACACAATAGAATACATTCAAACGTATTTTATTGTATATATATGAATAAGACACTCTTTGTAATACAAAATGGGACAGTTATTGTTATGCCTCTGTATTTCAATTGGGACACTATGTCCATTACATTAAACAAAATTTATGATTTCAGAGACAAATATTTCAAAAAATACAATGCCTTGCTTTGATATCCAAACATATTGATCATCATTCTTCGCTGGAACCGTTGTCATTGCTCAAGCTACTTCTGTGACATGGGTTATTTTTGGGAATGTTTTGTTAACTACGTTGATTGTTTTCTTCTTCTTCAAGTTCCATATACAAACATAAAAATAAAGTGTAATGAGTGTATATACATTGGTGAGAATAATGAAAATTGCAATATTAAATAATCTACATCAATGTAAATCAAAAGTAAATTTACCATCGAAAGAATTGACTCATGAAATATACACATTATTTCAAAACCAAATTTCATGCCATCTTTCAATAATTCATTGGTTGGCGTAATTCAATACTTTGTTTCCTGCAAGTTTTATGTCATAGATTTAATATAAAATATTTTTTTGTTCTATTAATTATAGACCAGAGCTAAGTAAATCAAGATAGATTCTTTCAAATTCCACAATTCATTTCTAATATGCCAACATATACCGACAACCCATATTTAACCCAATGTCAATCAATTTTTCTGATGGTTATTTTTTGTATGTTAGCACCTGTTTGAAGACATTCAATGATTATTGTTGTAAAAAACTTAAAATATACAAAAATAAAATCTGGTTAAGTTGTTATAAGGAAGTAAAAATTACTCACAAACATAGATATCAACACTTTTCTCCCTTGTCGTCCTGTTTTATGTGTTGAATGGGTTCTATTTTCTTTTCTTTTCTGTAATAAAATATTTGAAAATTAATATTTTATGCTAAATTTTTTATTTAGTGTACCTAATCGAAAAATACAATGATTGCATATTACATTTGAAGCACGTTTTTATTGAGATGGCTCCTTTTGCGATGCAATTATGTCCATTTATTTAACCATCTCCTTATACACCTTTTTGGACATTCATACTTTCATATTTATGATATCAACTCCTTCAACCTTTTAGATTTTCATAATCTTCCTGAAAAATGTAACACGACAATAAACTATTTAATTTTTATATTGATATATGAAAATTAAATATAACACAAGTGATATATATAAATGATTGCTTTCTATTAATATATACATATAATTCTAGAAAAACATTTAAAGGAATATTATTTTTTCATTCCTTCTTTTTGGTTGTTGTATGTTTTTTATATTAAAATTCTGACATGTCTCATTGACCAATTCTCTGGAAACTCATCCTGTAGTTTAAATAGAATTTGGCTCCTGGAATAATTGGACTGATTTTTGTAATGTAAGTGGAGAGAACATATATACATTCGTTCCACTAGATCCCTCAAAGTTTTGAAAATTTTTCCCCCTTTCGTTAACCTCCAACGCCAGTCTAAATGAGCTAAGGAGCAATTCATTTTCATTTGCATGTTCTATTTTTTTTTCTTTTCTTAGAACAAGATTCCTTTTTTTCGTTGTTGGTCCCTATAGAACATTAAACATATGTGAATTAATAGATTGTTTGAAACATGTTGTCTAATATTTTTAAGTATATTATTAATGAAAATTCAAAAAAGAAACTCATATTGGATTGATAGTATTTTTTCATTCACCTCATTCATCCTTCTGCAATTTTTCCATCAAGCTTTTACACTCCTCTAGTCATAGATTAGGAATAATCTTATCAAGCTTCATCATTTTGTGGCTCTACATGATACACCTTAAACAATACATATTAGTTAAACTTACATATAGTTCAAAAATAATAATGTTTATAAATAATTTACAAAGAACTTTCCTTGTTTTATTTTCTCGATGTGCTATCAGTATTTTTGTTACTTGATCTATTGTCAACAATCAAATTATCAATATGAAACATGTACCATACCATTCATTATTATATTTTATAATAAATCACATAATTTTCAGGTTAAAAAAAAATTCAAGGAAACAGTGTGCCTTTCAAAAAGTACGCACCAAAGGCGGTGTGATAGGTTCTTATAAACGCACCGCTAAAATAGTAGAAACACCGTACGGTGCTCTCTATCAACAAGGAGACCCAGTGCATTATATGTTAACCGGTGCACCGATTAACATAGACATAAATTAATAAAAAAATATTTTTATCAGACAATGTTTTTTTTTCGGTACATTCCCGATGCGCCAATTTAAACAGGGCACATGGTTAAAAAAAAAAAACTGTTTGTTTTTTTCTTTAAATCATGCAAGGGCTAACATGGATTGGGATCCGACTCTACAAGTGCTCCCATAGGTTAAATTCATACGCCTATATATATATATATATATATATATATATATATATATATATATATATATATATATATATATATATATATATATATATATATATATATGTCATTACAAACCCTATAAATCTAATATGAAAAGCCCTAATTGTGAAGTCACAGAGACAAGAAGAAGTAAGGGTTTAACGTAAGAATGGATTTTTTTTGTTTTTTTTTCTTCTTTTGAAAATGGACAATAAAATTTAAAATTTATACTACACATGTATTAAATCCAAAAGAAAATATAAAAAAAAACATTATTACAATAAAATTTAACAATTTTACTATACTACAGGGTTTTTGTGCAAATCAGCAGATGTTTCAAATTCTGATTCTCTGAATAGTGTTGTTGTTCGAAATTATTTTGCTGCTCCAAAGTGCTCTCGTGCTCTCTTGCTCCAGTATGTCAGGCGTGAAAATGGCTCCCTAAAATGTTTTTCCAAAATAATGAAATAATGAATAGATTTTACAATTTAAAGAAATTTTTTATGATACTAGATTTCCAAAAATAATTTGCAACTCATTTTTTAATTTACCACTTTTTTCACTTAAAAAAAATAAAGTTGTACATTTTTTATTTCCAAATATTTGGTGCGTTTGTTAACTAACCACACAATTGCATCAGTTAATAACACTGCAGCGGTGTGCAGTAACTAAGTTGTACGAGTGCGCTTAACTGTACGTTAGCACCAATAAAAATAAGTCCATTTTTAAGGCACCAAAATTACTTTTAGGTATGTAACCCAAAATTTATTATTGATTTTGCTCAAATGTAGGGAGAAACTATCATAATTATATCAAATGGACAATTCTTCAAAATCTAGCTCGATCGGCAATATTTCTCCAAGTCCATCGTGGAGTTCTCACTATTCATCTCCAGATGTAATTACTTTAAATTTTATTTATATTTTTATTATCTAATTGAATTTATTTATTTATCCATGTCAATCAGCTGAATAAAATTAATGTATAAAAATCTGCAGGTTCATGCATATTCATAATCGAGTTCAGATACACAAAATATTCAAACAACTCTAAAACGTTGGAAGATCTTATCAGGAGCAGCATACCGCAAGGCGCATTTGGTAGATGAAAATGGACAGCCGCTTCACCCTGCCAATAGTAAAATTGCATCTTCTAGCCACAATCCTGGGAAAATGATGGAAGTAATGCTTTTTTGGTATATTAATTTAATTATTTCAACATCAAACCAATTAATCATGCATTGTCAACGTGCTTTACTAATTGATATCATAGATTTTTTACTAATCATACTCAAATATATTTTTGAAATTATTAGGATTCTAGTGATGATAAGCGACCTACCTACCATCTTCCGTTGCACCCCATGACAATTTCAAATCGAGATAAAGATGAATTAAGATAAAAACTCAGAGAGGAATGATACCAATAATGGTTGAAATAACCACCTATTTAATTCCCACTACGTCCAGATTCACCAATTAGGAATGACTACAACAATAGTAGTTATTCACAAGCTGGCAATGGAGGCAATCAAATAGAGGTTTGTATGGATGATTACTTAAGGGATGCGACTACCATGGAGAAAATGTTGTTATATACATTCCAGAACAATGATTAGTTAGGGGATGATGCTCATTTCACTGATACCTTTTTCGAAAGCCTTAAATTTTCTTTCACCACCCCTCTCTTTGGACCTAGCGGTCATTCAAAGTATACCCAGTTTGGGAAAACGATTTTAGTGTACAACTTGAAAGCAAATTTTAGCTTGTCGAATGCATGTTTCTCGGAAATTTTGACGTAATTGACCATCAAGTCCTCCCTTATATTTTGAGAAATATAATCACACACTGGACATTACAAATGGTAAATTTTATGAACTTTAATAATTATATCGACATTAGTGTACATTTAATATTGTCCTTGACCAACTGCAGATGATTCAAATATAAGGTTCTTTCGAGTGATAATGTCTTGCCTTGTAGTTGGGAAGAGGCAAATAAATTGTTGAAAATGTTGGGTTTTGAGTACATATCATATCATGCATGTCCAAATGATTTTATTCTATATAGAGGAGAATATGTAAACAAAGAGATATTTCCAAAATGTGGGCATGATATGTATGATAAATAAAAAAACACGGGTAAATCACGTGGTCCTCCTTTTAAGATATTGAGGTACGTTTCTATAATCCCAAGTATTCAAAGGCTCTTTCGTTGCAAAAAATTGTACATGTTGTAGGGATGGCATGCCTCACACAGAAGTGAGTTTGGAGTTATGTGAATCCAAACATATTCAATAGCCATAAAGCATATAGAGGATACATGGCTCGAAAAATTCAAGGATGAAGTATGAAGTCTATGAATCAACATAGCCATGGATGGCATCAACCCATATTTTCTCCAGAACACCAACTATTCTATTTTGCCTCTAGTAGTGATCAATACAAATATGCCTCCATGGTTGTCCGTGAAGAATGAACATATTATGTTGGTTCTCATAGTCCCTGGTAGAAGACAAGTGAAGAAAATGGATGTTTACTTACAACCATTGGTAGATGAATTGAAGGAATGATGGGATGGGATAAATTTATATGATTTTTCAAGACTTATAGCAGCAGAGAGGAGTTTAATGTTATATGGTATATGTGCTTACATGACACATGATTATCCAAGCTTAGAAGTTTGCTCTATTAAATCACATTTTTATTGATTTTTTTATAAACGTAACAATATTATTTCGCATATTAGTTATTTAATTCGTTGTAATTGTTCTGATCTTCATGATATTCTTTAACGTGCCATGCATATTGTATACAATTATTTTGTAGGCCTTGTAACAAAAGGGTATTTTGGATGTAAATGTTTTGGACCTTCTCTGAAAGCTAGATGGTACAACGACCTACGAAAGCCATTGTATGACTGGTCCAGGGTATTCCTCCCAGAAGAACACCATTACAGAAGAGAAGTATCCGCTTTCAATGGTAAACGAGAGAGAACCGAAAGGCCTCTAATAATGGCACCAACTGAATGGCTTATAGAATATGAGCGAGAGAAGGAGCAGTAGTTCGTATAAATTCAGCCTCTGTATCATCATCAATGAATGAGAAATGTATTAACTTGTACAAGAAATATTTCTCTCTAACTTGGTAAGAAACCCGACTGTTGGGGCATATAATTGGCATATTTTCCTTTAAATTATTGGGATAAGGTACACCTCTACCGGGAAATCATGTCCGTGGGAATCCCGCTTGAAGATCAACTGCCCCAATAGCTCACTATGGCCTTTCAAGGATGTAGCCTCCTCATAGAACTTGAGGAGGCCTACCTCCCTTAGGCGCAACTGGGTGGCTGTCGTAATAGGGTGAGGGTACATAATTCTCTCCCTCTCTCATGCCTCCCATAGTTGAATCATGTTATATTGGTTCTCCTTATGCTCTTGTTGTTCCCTTTTTTCTCTCTGTTGATGTCACTGAATGATTCACCTATTAAATACATATTTTCTGTTAAATGAAAAATGTGTGTGTACATATATATATATATATATATATATAATTTTTTTTGACAAAAAATAAAAACAACAGGTGCACCCCAAAAAACAGTCACGCACTCGTACCGGTGCATACTTTTTTATCGGGCACTGCACTTGATTCACATGGAAAATGTTCATGCACCACAATAGATGGAAATATTTTTTTGCAATGCATTGATGAAACTATCCACCCCGGGGCAGATAGTTTGGTCGCAACACCCAACAATAATACTTGGTCAACGGTGCAGGGGGTGCCCTGACCTAACTATCTACCCTGGGGCGGATATTTTGGTCAATGCACCGCCCAACAATAGTAAATGATCAGTGGTGTTTTTGGTGTCTGTATATGAAAAATATTCAATCCTTTTTCCACATAAATTACCAACCCGAGGGCATTAGTTATTTCAAGACTAACGGCAAAGTATATGTAGATACAAGCACATGGTCCAATGTAGATCACAGGTTTAATCTATAACACATATACCATTGTAACAGCAATAAATGAACTGCAGAAATAAAAATCATCCACAACAATTAACGCAATTGTAAAAAAAATTAAAGAATCACATAAAACACAGTACTGTAAGAAAAGAAAGAAGAATGTAGCACCTGATCACAAGAGTGGGCCCAACTCCTGGATCAAGGCTATGGAAGCTCGAAGATTATAGGAGAAACAATGAGCTGCTATATGTTCAATTAATAATAGAAATATTAATTACAAAAATCTGTATATATGTCCCCCGGGTCTCTCGATTCAAAGCTCGTAGGCCTCTTTATACCATAGTCCTGAAACCCCCAATTCCTCCCAACGACTCCATTGTTACAAAAATACATATTGTTACAACGGCAATCGGATTGCCTAGCAAGAAACCAAAAGAAAGCCAAAGATAGCGCTGATACACCCTTGGCTATCATGATGTAGTAGAAAATAAGGGAGATGCTGAAAATGGTGGGTTGTGCCTTCACTTGCGGCCATGACACGCCTGTTGTAGCCAATCTGAAGAAATATAGGAGTTAATACGTAAAAAGGTAAAACGTCCATTACAAGTACGTCATTAATCAAATAACCCATAAAATATAGGAAGAAGGGTTTTACCTCATGCTTTTAAGATAAATAATGGCACAAAGAGATAGAAAGGTAGGGTAAGAATGAGAGAAGAAAGTATACAAATCTAGTGCCCAACATCTCCCCCCAACTGGTCTATCTGCATGTCCTCATGCAGCTCATCGTCTCCTTAGGTCTAGATTGGAGTGACTGTGATCGGCATGAAGCTATGTGAGGGCATATTAGAGAGCCATCTCTGTTCCTAGTGGCTTATATCCTTCTGTCAAAACAATGTCTTTCCACCAGTCAGGTTCAATGTTATAAGCAGGAGTATACTGTCTAGCTAGCAACTATAAAAGGGGAAATAAAAATCTCAATCCCATCCATCTAACCCCACTGGTATGAATACATGCCACATAACGCGGCATTGTTTCTAAGGCACATGCAAAGTTAGGTGCCCCAAATGGTTCACTTCCCCTGACGGATGAAGAAGACAACATCCATCTTTTCTGACAATTGTCCAGGGCTTCCTTGCGAAATGTCGTAATCTGGCTGACACACAGGTCCGCACACCACTTCTGAGTTGCCGTCATGTGTTCCTTATGGCCCTCAATCTGTAGAAAGGTATAATTATTATTGTAAATATTCGAGGACTGACCATGCTCTCTTCTCACCATTAATGGCTTTCCGGCTTGATTTTCTTCAAATGTATCCGAGGCCTTTCTCCATTTAATTTGATTGATGGTATAGGAGGTGAAAGTGCTAAATTGTATGTCCCCTACGAATGGAATGGGGTTAAAGGATTGATCATGCCTTAAATAATACCCATGCATGTAGAGCTCACACATTAAGTGTTGTCCTATAACATCATGAATTTCTAAAATACGGAGAAATTGAATGGGGTCCTCAATTTCATACCAAATCTTTTTATATATAATTTCAAGACAAAAGAAAAGAAATTTTTCATGAAGGAATAAGGCATAGCTATCTGCAGGAGGTCTGTAGTCCATTACCTACTGTGCTAGGGAGAACATCTTCTCCTTATCTATCTTTAGCAACTAAACTTGTTCTTCCAACTCTTCTATCCTAGCCTTTTGTTTGGCCTGCTTCAGCCGAGCCTTATATAACTGATATATGCACCCTGTAACGACTCCAACAGCCTATTCTCGAACCATAGCTATTTATTTCTTGTGGTCGCTCACTGCAGACTGCAATTTTTTAATTTCAGTGGCCAATACAAATTCTCGACCTTCAAACAATTCTTCGATTGGGCCGGTCTGGGTAGCCGCAGTGGAGACTTCAATCTTCAGCTTTATTTCCCTCCATTGTAGATTTTTACCTTCCTTTTTAAACGTCATACTTGCTTCTTCAAACTCTGAACCTCTCTTTTTAGTCTCATGGTTTCACTGAATTACAGCCGGTACCTCTTTCTGAGAGGTAAGCTTCTTTTCTCACACTATTCGACCCATTCCTATTTAACAGTGAATTCAGGTTCTGGACCTACGACAAGATCAGAAGGCAGCAGAATACAACCGACATATTCTCCAGATTCTTTTGTCAAACCCTCTTGGCCGGGCCCCCGAACCACAGGTCCTTCTTCTTCTATATTTCTTTCGGAAACTACTGCTGTTTGGCTAGAAAATTCATTGACCCCTCTGTGTTCCGATGTTTCTGAAGGAACTATGTCTTCCTGGTGAACCTCCAATTGTTCCAGTTCAATAGTGTGATCCAGGTGGATATCGGTGGCCACCCACCTATTCCATTTTGACCAGCACCATAAATTCTTGCAGCTTTTCACATTCAGCACAACTTATTATTTTTAGCAGGTTTTCAGGTCCTCCACTCTCGGAGCCATTTTGGGGGCTTAATGATCTAGGTGGATATTGGTGGCCACCCACCTATTCCATTTGAACCCCCATCATCAGTTCTTTCAGTTTTCAAGTGGCAACAAAACTTACTATTTTTAGCAGTTTTTCGGGTCCTGAACTTCCGGAGCCGTTTTGAGGCCCTAAACGACGTTTTTTGGGTATCATTTAACCAACGAATTTGATCATCAAATTCGTCCCGAAATTTGTAGTCCTCGGATAGATCTTTCTAACGAGTTATTGAGCGCATCAAACGGAGATCGGGTGCCAAAGTTACGCCCCCGGGAAGTTGAACCACCAATTTACCCAAACGGGCACCCACAGTTTTGGCGCCTCATCTCCTACAGTTAGGTTTTTGGACATTTTGGATTCTACATTGTTTCTCAATAATAAAGAGGCCCTCGAGCCTCATTGTAACACAGTTTAGAGGCCTGTAGCTGCCACATCTCTTCTCAGAGATAGCTACCAGTGCCCTAGCTAGTTTTATTTCCATTCTGTCTATAAGCATATTTCTGTTATTAATGAAATGACGCATTATTTCCGTTGCATCTCTGTATTTATGGTTATGTGTTTATTCTGTTGCATTCCTGCATAAATCCGGATCAGTGGTATCAGAGTGGGTCTGCTCTTTCTTTGTTTTTCTTTGCATGTCCCCAACGCGGTTAGGGTATAAGGAGTTAGGGCTCGATCTGGTTGAACCCTTGCAAGATCAGCCTCGCAAACCCCGACGCAGCCTGCGAAAGAAAAGCGAGGAGGCGGTCCTATCAAAATATTGCTCGAGGAGGCCCTCGAGAAACAAAGGAACGCGATGATGGATAAATTTTCTTAGATCCTTCAATGGTTTCCCACCTACGGCGCATCTGCATCCAACTGCCACTTTGGAGGTGCCACTCCCTTCAAAGTCTGATCGCTTTGAAATTCCTATATTTGAAGGAAAAATAGATGGACGTAGGCTTCGGATGGTTAAATTTGTTGGAAGGTATTTCTCGGTCCATGACTTCTCGACCAGAAAAGATTATTTTTGTACTCCTCAAAGCCGCCCCCTATGTCAAATACTGGTGGGAAACCTACCATGAGCAAGAGGGTGAAGGGGAACCCTCTCTGTTCTCGGCCACACCCACTTGGAATTCATTCTGAGACAGCATCAAGGAAAAAATATTACCCTGTCGGGAGCTATGAGGACAAATACATCCAATGGACCACGTTGCGGCAACAAAAGGATCAAGATGTGCAAGAACTGACGAATCTGTTCCATACCCTGCGCACAAAGTTGGGTATTAAAGATTCAGAGAGAAATTTGGTGCTCAAGTACTGTAGCTATCTGCACAAACAAATTCAGGAGGAAATGGAGTTCCTCGACATTACATCGCTTGGCACGCCATATCGCTATGCCGCCAAGATCGAGCAGAAATTTATGTAGAAGAAGCGAGACTTTGGATCTGTGAATCCGAAAGGTGCCCCCGAAATGAAGAACAAGGGGCAAGGCCAAAGCGGTGCCACTCGGAACAACACCACAAATCCAAAGAAGGACACAGGGAAGTGGTGTGAATTTCATAACAGCCCCACTCACAGCACAAACAAGTGTCGGGCCAAACAGTCTTTGGTGGCCGAACTAAAGGCACCCGAATCAGATGCATTTTCTGATCCTAAGTTAGAACTAGACAAAGGCAAAGACAAAGGGAAGAAGATCATTGATGCGGATCCTAGTGCCATTGTTGCCACCACCAAGATCCAGAAGGAGGTTCCAGAGGATCCAGAGGAGGGGGAGCGCCTCTTCCAGTCGAAGATGTGGGTAAAGGGTTCTCCACTGCAATTTCTCGTCGATAGCGGAAGCCAAAAGAACCTCATTTCAGCAGAGGTCGTGAAGCGTCTTGGCCTACCAACCATAGCACACCCATAGCTGTATACCATCAGGTGGCTCCACCGAGGGAGAGATCTCGACATCCGCCAGCAGTGTCGCCTTCCATACAGTATCAAGCCATTCATGGATGAGGTATTGTGTGATGTTGCTCCTCTTGATGTAGCTGATGTATTATTGGGCCAACCATACTTGTGGAGGTGACATGCTGTGTATGAGTCTAGGCCTCGTGCTATTATTATTACTTTGGGAAATAACTTGTACAGGATACCAGAGGTAGTACCGCCTCCTGTCATCTCTTTGACTACTGCAAAACAACGCAGTAAGATTGTTTCCCAAACCAGGAAATTCATTTTCCTTACGACTCACTCATACGGAAAGAAGAATATTGTGGCCACAACCTCGAAACAGGGCTCCCTTGCACGGCTGCAGCAGATGGAAAAAGTTATGGAGGAATACGATGACAATTTCTCCTCACTCATAAAGGTTCCTCTACACTGTCAGGACAAGCACTCCATTGATTTGACTCCCAACGCACCACCGCCTGATGTTGCCATACATCCTGCAACTACACATACAAAATCCAAACATGTACTGTCTAAGGCTGATAAAGAAACCAAATTTACTAAATGCATCCAGCATGTCCACCCACAGGTCCATGACATCTTCAATACATCTAATACTCAGTTCAACAGAATTTGCCTCATCTCATGGAGGATCTCAACGCAATGGTGACCATTTCTTCCTAAGGAGGGAGAAATGATCCAGGTGGATATCGGTGGCCACCCACCTATTCCATTTGGACCAGCACCGTCAATTCTTGCAGCTTTTCACATTCAGCACAACTTACTATTTTTAGCAGGTTTTCGAGTCCTCCAGTCTCGGAGCCGTTTTGGGGGCTTAATGATCTAGGTGGATATTGGTGGCCACCCACCTATTCCATTTGAACCCCCATCATCAGTTGTTTTAGTTTTCAAGTTGCAACAAAATTTATTATTTTTAGCAGTTTTTCGGGTCCTGAACTTTCGGAGCCGTTTTGAGGCCCTAAACGACGTTTTTTGGGTATCGTTTTACCAGGGAATTTGATCATCAAATTCGCCCTGAAAGTTGTAGTCCTCAGATAGATCTTTCTAACGAGCTATTGAGCGCATCAAACGGAGATCGGGTGCCAAAGTTACGCCCCCGGGAAGTTGGACCACCAATTTACCCAAACGGGCGCCCACAGTTTTGGCGCCTCATCTCCTACAATTAGGTTTTTGGATGTTTCGAATTCTACATTATTTCTGAATAATAAATAGGCCCTCGAGCCTCATTGTAACACAGTTCAGAGGCCTGTAGCTGCCACATCTCTTCTCAGAGATAGCTACCAGTGCCCTAGCTAGTTTTATTTCCATTTTGTCTGTAAGCATATTTCTGTTATTAATGAAATGACGCATTATTTCCGCTGCATCTCTGTATTTATGGTTATGTGTTTATTTTGTTGCGTTCCTGCATAAATCTGGATCATAGTGTTTGGGCCAACCTTGGCTGTGTCAACAAATTTTAATACCAGGGGAATAACGAATTCTTCCACTAACCATTTGGGGGAGAGAAATCCCCTCGCCCCTCTGGGCATCAGGGACTGGAACGGAGAACATGGAACAGACCCCTCATCATCATTCCTAGGTTGGACTGGGACTTCATGCATTACTACCTCAACTAGAGTCGATGTTGGTTCTTATGGAGCAGCATTGATTCCATGGCTCAATTCCCTTCTTTCCTCTTGCCCTTTTCTTATAACTTCTTCTTCATGGGTTGATACTAGTTCTTGTGGAACAATATCGACCACCTGACTCATTCCTTATTTACCTTCCTTTTCCTTGGGAATCACCTTTTTTTTCATAGTTGGTACTGATTCTTGATGTACAACATCGATTCCGCGGGTTGAATCCTCCTATTCTGGTCGAATTGGGTGTGGTTCCTATGTAGCACCCCCAACTGTAGCAACATCCATTTTTATCTGAGTAGGTGATGCTGTTTCTTGCGAAACATCATCACTTTTCATTCCTCTATCCACAATTCCATCCCTTTTTTCTTCATTGGCAAAGGTTGCCGACTATATCACAATATCAATTTCCTACATAATGTCCAAAATCCCTTCTTCTGTGGATTCCTCAAGCGAAGTTGGTTCTTGCGTGGCAGCCCCGTCTGTGCCGCTAATCAACTCTTCCATTCTTATTTCCTCTTCTGTGGCTTTTTCCAATGAGGCTGGTTCTTGTGTGACAGCCTCGACTGCGTTGCCGATTACTTCCTCCATACTCATTTCTTCAGGTTTCCTCCTGATCAATCATCATCTCCTCTTCTTCAAGTTCTTCTTGATCAATCTCCGTTTCCATTTCCTTGGGTTCCTCTTGATCAATTTCCTCTAAAGGTTCTTCTTCCACATAACCAACCAGAGAGGTTGGCTCTTCTTCTCTAGCAACAACCATAGCTGCTACCGCTTCTTATGAGGATCCGCAGAGTTCCACCCAAGAAACCCACAACCTGGCTATTGCATGCACGACCAATAACCGCACCAATCCATGGTTATAAGTACTTCCATCATTCAACGAGAGCGCCGAGAAGACTATGCCATATGATGTAGTTGTTTCAATAGAAAAAATGGCATGTTTAGGGCATGCACCTGATTTTATGGAAATTGGGGGTGCGTTAGAATTTTAAAGTGATAGTTGAACAAATCTTAGGCCTGACCCTCGCAAGTAATGTTTTTTATTATTAAACCTGCAACTTCGTTCCAGGGATACAGTATAGTTCTGCACTCGTATCTCCTTCCCAATTGAACTACACTTTCTCCTTCCTGCAAAAATAATTCGGGAAACTGGGAGAGAAACCTTCTGAGCAAACTATTGCTGCCCCTGCTGTCTCAGCCCACTAACCTCTACAATTAATTCTTCTATAATAGGAACTTCAAAAACTCTAACCCATGAATTATTCTCCTCTAATTTGAGTGTGAATTCCATTGTGATACCTCCAACGAATCCCTGCAATCTGTCAAAGTAGATATCCCATATTGCATCGACAAAAGCTTTCCAAACCTCTGGATTGTTGCGAAATGAAAGTATGTTTTGAGGCTCATGCTACACAGCCAGCCCACCCATATTATGGGTACCTGTAGCAGCAAATCGTTGGGAAAGGTGGTGGGTACCGAATTCGGAGGAGCAGCATAGTGAAAATGGACAGGTGGTAACGGTAAATACGTTTGGTAATTCTCAAAAACCGAGAAAAATCATAAAAGAGTATGGTAAGTGTGGTAGAATAGAAATAATAATTATTCGTACAAGGTGGATGAGACATTTTGCGAATCCTAATACGATTTAAATGATGATACCACATATTGAGGTGATTCGTAAGGTGTACCATGAGCGGGATGTCATTCTTAACTTATGTGGTAATTATTACACTGTCCTTGGCATGACGACACCCCCCCCCCTGACTTAATTTTTTGATATCTGCGGCATTAAAATATTCACATGGGGTATTTAATTAAATCAATAAAAGTCACGTGGAGGCGTACCTGATAGCCTACCTGGATGATGGGATGATGCAACAGCATCGGAGTAACAACATCAATGTAACAACATGGGTGTAACAGCATCCGATGTAACAGCAGCAGAGTAACAACATCGGTGTAACAACATCAGTGTAACAGCATCTGGTGTAACAACAACAAATTAACATCAACGAAGTAACAACAATGGAGTAACAACATCGGTGTAACAGCATCAATGTAACAGCATCCGGTGTAACAGCAGTGGAGTAATAGCATCATGAGTAGCAGCAACCAAGTTACAACATCCGGTGTAGCAGCATCGGAGTAGCAGCAACCAAGTAACAACAACATGAGTAGCAACAATCGACTAACAACATCCAATGTATCAGCATTGGAGTAGCAGCATCCAAGTAACATCAACATGAGTAGCAGCAACCGAGTAATAACATCTGGTGTAGCAGCATGGAAGTAGCAGCAACCGAGTAATAGCAACATGAAAATTCCTTGATTTTTACTCCTTAGTCGTAGCTCCTGCAAAAAGACAAGAAAATAGAACAAAATTATTTATTTATTTATATGTTTTTTTTTTTTTCTTCACAACAACGGTGCAGAGGAAATATTCTCTGCACTGATAACCTTCAAAATAGATTTCTCAGAGAGTTTTTTAATAAAACCATTCTTAGAGGTTCGCCGGTGGTATAGTCTTAAGCGATGTCCATTGAATATAAAGGAAGTATGTGTATCATCAATTGTGACTAGCCCGACTGTTCCATTATCAAATATAGCATTCATGTCATAAGGTCCCATCCACCGAGTGAAAAGCTTTCCCTTAAAATACTTAAAACGAGAGTCATAAATTAGTGCCCAATCTCCACTTTGAAACACATTGTTTCTGATAAACTTATCGTGCCATTTTGTTCTCTGCTGTTGAATAGTAGTAGTTCGCTGGACATCCATTGAACGAATTTCATCAAGTTCATTAAATTTAGACAATCGGTCTTTCTGGGCATCTGATAGATTTAAACCAACTTCCAGAGCTGTTCTGAGCGTGCTTATTTTAAATTTAATTGGAAACAAAGGGGATTTCCTATAAACCAACTTGAATGGTGAAAACCCGGTTGTATTCCGCCATGTTATTCTGTATGCCCATAGAGCCTCTCGAAGTTTCTGAGCCCAATCCCGATGATGGTATGCCAAATTTTTTGTCAAAATATTTTCTAATGTATTATTTGTGCTTTCCCCTTGTGCATTCACCTGGGGATGGTATGGAGATGTCACTCTATTCTTGACCCCATATTTTTTCATGAGCTTTGCTATCTTGTGTGATGTGAATTGTGCTCCTCCCTCTGAAACAACCTCTCTTGGAGTACCGTACCAAGCAAAAATATCTTCAAATAGAAAATCTGAGATTATCTGCTCTATTTCTTTTGCAACCGCTTTGGTTTCCATCCACTTAGCGACGTAATCAGTACATACCAAGATGTGGAATTTCTTCTGGGAGGTGGGTTAAAGGGTCCAACGAAGTCAATAGCCCATTTCTCAAAAGGCTCAAGAACTAGTTGTGCATGCAAACGCATTTCATCTGCTCTACTGGGTTGCCCCATACATTGGAAACTATCACACCTCTTGACATAATTCTAAGCATCATGAAAAATGGAAGGCTAGTAATATCCCATTTGTAGCACCTTATGGCCTGTTCTTTTGTCTGCGAAATGCCCTCCACAAGGGCCATCATGGGAAGCTTTCAATATTTCATAGATATCATCTTCAGACACACATCCCCAGATCTTCTTATCTACTCCTGTATGAAAAAGGTACCCTACCATCCAAGAATATCGAGCAGTATGATGAATAATCTTTTGCTGTTCCCTATATGATAAATGAGGAGGCACTTTCCCTGTAGCAAGATAGTTAGCAATATCTTCATACCACGAAGGTTTAGTAGAGACTACAAAAATATGTTCATCGGGTAAATTGTCTTCTATTGGTGTGTATTCATCATTGTTATCCATTCTAGATAGGAAATCAGCTACTACATTATCTTTTCCTGGCTCATCTACTATTTTAATTTCAAATTCTTGAAGCAATAGTAACCATCTTGTAATACGGCTAGGAGTAATGGGTTTATTCATCAAATACCTGATTGTTGTGTGATCAGTATGGAAAATAGTAGAGTACCCGGTGATGTAGTGTCGGAACTTATTGATAGCATAAATGACAGCTAAGAATTTTTTTTTTGTCACTGTATAGTTTAGTTCAGCAGGAATTAGATTCTCGCTGACCTAATAAATTGAATATGGTGTTTTGTCTAACTGCTGTCCTAAAATAGCCCCTACTACTGTCTGAGAAGCATCAGTATATATGTAAAATAGTAATGCCCAATCAGGTCCTCGAAGGATTGGGGCCATGCACACCAGCCCTTTAATTTTCGTGAAGGTTGTCTCGCAATCTTGAGTCCACAAAAATTTTGCATATTTTGTTAGCAATTGAAATAGTGGATGTTCTATTTTAGCAAAATTTTCTATAAAGCGCCTATAATAACCAGCACAACCAATAAATCTACGTACCTATGTGGGTGTTTTGGGTACCAGAAAATGTAATATTACCTCTAATTTAGCCGGATCAACTTGAATTCCAGTGGCTGAGAGCAAATGTCCCAAGACTACTCATTCTTCCCTCATCATATGGCATTTGACTGTACTCAACGATATATGGGTCTATTTACATCTTTTGAGTACCTTCTCCAAATTTTCCAATCCCTCCTCAAATGAATTCCCATATGGAGTAAAATCATCCATATATATTTTTACATTATCATCGACCAAATCAGAAAAATTCCCAAGATTTCCCCCTGGAAAGTAGCAGGAGAATTACATAGGCCAAATGGAAGGACCCTATATGCAAAGGTCCCCCATGGGAATGTGAAAGTTGTCTTATCCTGGTCTTCCGGGGCTATCTAGATCTGGTTATATCCATTGAATCCGTCTAGGAAGGAAAAGAACTTCTTTCCAACCATGGTGTCCAAGACTTGGTCAATGAATGGAAAAGGAAAATGGTCATTTTGTGTTGCCTTATTTAATTCTCTATAATCTACACATATCTTCCATTTACCATTATTTTTGGGAATGATAACTAGCAGGGATACCCATTGGCTATCTAAGATGGGATAAATGAATCCTACATCCAACAATTTTTGTAATTCTTATTTAACAATGTTTTTGAGAGCATGATTGATCCTCCGTTGAGGTTGTCTTATAGGGAAACAATATTCCTTAATGTAAATATGATGAGTGCATAGGCTAGCAGGGATACCCTTCATGTCGGTATAATCCCAGACAAAATCTTCATGATATTCTTGTAGTACTTTCAAAATTAGTTTGGTCTGGGATTTAGACAGGTTCGGGTTGATATTAAGTGTTTTCCTAGGTTCAATATTGATTGGAGTACTATCATGGAATGGGGTTACAGGAATGTATTCTATGTCATCTTCTGGTTCAATGTTTTCCTGTGTCTCACAGCTCATAGTAGATTCTAGAATATATTGAATTCGATCAGGAATAGAACTGGAAACATTAACGAAGGCGTTAATGGCATCATCTTCAGTTTCTTTTTTAAATCGAAGGGCCTGACCAATAGTGAAAACTGGTCTAACATCTTCATTTTCAGGTTTAGGCTCTTCTGTAGGTAGATGTTTTTGACTGGCTGATGATTTTTCAGATGGCCTTGGTTTCGCATTGGAATAAAGCTTGAGGTCCTTCGTAACTGTCCCATTTGATATGATCATATTTCTAGACCGGCATCCTATGTAGGCATCTGCAAGTGCCAACCAAGGTCTTCCTAGGATCAATGGGTGACCACCTACTGAAGATCAAGTCTGCAATATAAGGAGGTCCACAAGGTAATGCCATGAGTCTACTAAAATTATCACATCCTCTAATTTCCCTACTGGTTTAATTGTGGATCTGTCTGCAAGTTCCAGGATAATAGGGGTTGGTTTAATGTTTCCAAGTCCTAATTTGTTCATTTTTTCATCAGTGATAATGTTAATGACTGCTCCCAAATCCACCAATACATTTAGGATTTCAATCCCATCAATTTTTACTATTAGAATCGGGTTCCTAGGATCTCTGTAATTTACAAGCATGATCTTTCCTAACATGATATCGGATAGTCTGCCCATTACATTCACAGTTAATGGATCCTTAGGTTTTCTACCCAATTTCTTTGAGAAGTATTCTTTCAGATTTTTTGCATAAATAGGTACATCCCTCATAGCTTGTAAAAGGGGTATTTTAACAAAAATATTTTGTAGTTCCCCTAGAAAACAAAACTCTTCTTGAGGGGTTGGTTTTCTCAAGGTCAATATTTCAGGATATGGGGGAAATGTTAAATGACCTTGATTAGGAACAACTTGGGGAGGTGTCTGGTTTATTACGTTTTGATCTGCATTCTCCCTCACTGTTCTTTGTTCTAGTTCTGTATCTTCACCGTCAATGTTTTCTGTAATAATGGGTGAAGTAGGTGCATTTACTACCTGGCCAAACCATAGATTTATCTCATTGAGCCCTGCGGTAGAAATGTTGTAGGATGGAAGGTTCAGAGTATCTATTTGTTGAACCCATTTATTATTTAGATTTAGGTTTGGTTGGAGAGGAAGTTGAGGTCTAATGGCTGGGTTTCCTAGGGGCACATTGGAAGGAAACTGAAGTTGTTGCTAAGGCATAGGCTGAGGAAACTGTCCAGTGGGAGGGGATCCATGCCAGGTCTGATTCCATGAAGGATTCAGACTGGCTTGAGGAACCCATTGCTACCAAGGGGAATAATGGTATTGAGGCCACATGGCTGAAAATGGTGTATATTGCGGACCCATACTAAAATTATGAAAATACTGGGATGGGTCCTGAAACATACCTGGATTCACCATCGGTGGTCAAGGTTACCATGGCTTCTTCTGCCCCATGAAATATAGCTGGTCCACTGTGATTTCCTCACTTGCTCCTTGGAAAATCGCTTTCAGCCCGGACAAGGAAGGACATGCACTGGTCACGTGAGTCTGTTCGCAGATTTCACAGGCTTCCACCGTGTTCAGTGGGCATTCCTTCAAAGGGTGTTTCTTCCTGCACTGAGGGCAGAATATGGCTATGGTTTTTTCCAGATCCATCTGCTTATGTTTTTTTTGTAGAGTGTCCATTTTGGCTGATAGCGTACTCAGGATATCGGTCCTCAAATTATCTAATAGATTCCAAATCTTTGATTTTTTTACCCCTCCACCGGAGGTCTTTAATGACCAAATACCCTGTCCACTTCTTGCAGCCCCCCTTAAACATTTGATACAACAATCACAGATAGTTTCGAAGTTTTCTTTTGAAATATCTCCTTTACCCACTATATTTAGGAGTTACAGAGAGCCTTCCCTGAGTGCTCTGAGAAGAATTATCTTTAGAATGTCCTTATCCAAGTCACTATGTCCATACCTCTGCAGTATGTATTTAAATCATTCTACACATTCCTCCATATTTTCATCTTCCTTCTGTGCAAACACTAGTATATTTAGCCCAATTTCTGACGGCCACTTCATCGCCATTCTGACAGATAAACGTCACAAGAGCGATAGTTTGAGGCCGGGAAAAAGGTTTTTAGCCATTACGTCGCAATTCCGACACTTCAATCAAGTGTCGAAAGAGCGACAGTTTTTCCGACATTTCCAAATCGTCGTTGCTCTTTTGACGTTATCCAGAATGTTGCTCTTCCGATGAAAATAAAACGTCAGAAATCCATTGTTAGCGAAACTGTCGGTCTACCGACGTTTACCGGGCTTTCAAAACATCGTCGCAATTTTGACGTTATACCAGGTGACTGTTGAGTTCATCGCAAGACTGACGGTTTGGAGATTTTCGTCGCAAGACCGACGCTTTGGAGGTTTTCGTCGCAAGACTAATGCTTTAGAGGTTTTCGTTGCAAGACCAATGCTTGCGGATAGTTTGTCGCAAGACTGATGCTTTGGAGCATTTCGTCACAAGACCAAAAGGTTGGAGTGATTTGTCGCAAGACTGGCGCTTGCGGATAGTTTGTCGCAAGACCGATAGTTGGACAGGTGTTCGTTGCAAGACATAAATTTTGGAGAGATTCGTCGTACAACCAAGGGTTGGACACTCCGTCATTGTTCTGGCGTTAGAGGTGTCGGTATTTTGATGGAAAGAAAATATTTAATAAAAAAAATAATGTCATATTTAATGGTTTTTAACCATGCTCTCCACAAAATTATATGAAGCAAACAATTTAGTAACAGAAAGTTATTACAAGTTAACTATAGAAAACTACCATTTCCACATAATCAAGTGAATTTCTACTTCAGATAATTTACTGCAAATGAAGTCTGAGAACTTGAGTTACATACCATGGGTAGTATAAGATGAAATAAATTCTGAATTATAAACTAAATCAAGCTCAAATAAAAAGGACAATATACTTATACTACTATAAAAAAATTGTTGTAGATAGAGCAAAGATGGGGGAATTTGTATTAATCAAAAGAGTTCAGAATAAAAAATCATTGATTACACTGTTGAATATATCAAAGTGTTGACTAATTTTCAAATAAGAATGAAAACAATGTCAAACTTTCCAGTAGAGCTTCATAAATTGGGTAAGTGTGCCTGGCACAACATGGATTAAAAGGGTTTGAGATTGGTCTTACAAAAAATTTTGGATTGAAAAAACTGAATGGAACTCTATATAACACAAGCATAAATCTGAGGCTATGAATTTGCACGAATTGAGATCAGTTTGTTGAGTATGGGATTCACAAGGATTCAAAAGAATGAAAACCTTGAATAGTGGCTAGTGATAAATAAAATATCACATAGATATTTGGTGGGCAAGGTGCAATTAGGTAGTAAATTATCCTCTAGTTTCTTAATGCTGAAACAAAATATTTAGGCCAAAACTTTATGACGTGGCTATACAATAGTAATTTATAAGTAATTGTAAATAAAATTCAATCAAGACATTCTCTGCATGAATCATTAGCATTCTGCCTTCATTAGGGCTTCAATCTCTAAGGATTTCATTGTTTTGAAGGAAGAATTATTCAACCCTCTTAGGGCATCAAATTCTGAATTGGGAAGTGTCTCTTTGTAGCTTGAAGAAGAATGCAAGGCTAGCGAATATTGTTACATAACTACTGCAAGATATATCTCCTTTTAAAGAAGAATAATGGCTAGTATAGTGCTCTAAGTTTATCTGTCCTATGGAACAATGGTCTAATGAAACAAAAGGCCTAGTCTTGACTCGATCCTTATACACTAAAAAGCAACGAGGAGTATTGACTATGATTACAGGAATTTGTTGTGGTGTCACTGTAAGAATGAAATACTAAGCCTATCAATAACACTAAAAATTTCATCCTCCCTTCCTTAAGGACATAATTTTGAGTATTCTATTCCTTCATCATATGTGTGGAACTGTTAAAGGATTTGTCTAAAGTCAATGGCATATAAAATGTATGGATCATTGGTATACTTTTGAGCAACCTTTTATTTCTAATGAAAATTTCTTACAAGCACAAGATATTTTCGTGTATAGTGACAAGTTTTGGAAGTTTTTTCATCCATTTCAGTACTTCAACTCCTCCAGATGAGTGAAGAGTATTAACCGATGCAGCTAATTCTGAACATGAGTGCTTTTGTGTGGAACTGTTAAAGGAATTGTCTGAAGTTAATGGCATATAAAATGTATGGTTCATTGGTATACTTTTGAGAAACCTTTTATTACTAATACAAATTTCTTACCAGCACAAGAGATTTTCGTGTATAGTGACAAGTTTTGGAAGGTTTTTCATCCATTTAAATACTTGAACTCTTATAGATCAGTGAAGAGTATTAATTGGTGCAGCTAATTCTGAACATGAGTGCTTGTGTGAGGTTCCTCAAGGGATAAATTTTAAGCATAAGGGATTGTTTACTCATGTGTTTGTAGGAGCTATCCCTACAGCCCTATTTGGCAACTCTGTGGTGAATCTAACCAAAGCACTTCAAGATTGACACTCACCTATTCTGAAACACTATAGTGGAACCATAAAGAAAGGAAATACCTTTGTTTCGATGTCTTGATTTTGTGGCATCTCAGTCTAGCAATGATTTTTGGTTCCTTGGTATATTCTTGGGAATTTATTGTTGACCTAGTCACAGTTTGAAGTTCAAATCTCAAATATTACCTAATCACCAATATTTTAAAAATATTTGTTCGATGTGACTCTTCTCAATTGTCAATTGGCTATGTTTGAAGCTTTCGTCCAAGTCCATAAGCATCCTCATTATTGTTTGCATCGAAGCCAAATATAGTTACTACATGTGCATCTTAAGAAATGCATTTTGTGGATAATATGAATAGTTTAGTCTTGTATATACCTCTGACCTGTCACTTGGAGACTTGAAGTGGTAGAAAAATTAGTGCATTACAAGTGATATTACGTCCTAGAAAGGAGGATAAACTAAGAAAACAATATAACACAAGTATGAAAGTTGTCTTTGAGTCGCATTGATCATCTAACTCTTGGACAGTTTAGCATACAAATATTTGTTTTCATTAAAAGGGAAAAAAAGTATTGGAATCACCATATATATCCTTAAACCAAGCATATGTGCTTATAACCAAGTGCTAGCGCATTGTGATCTCCTAGCCTCTAAATCATTAACTCAATGTTTCTAACCCATGCGCTCAATTTCCAGGTACATGTAATCTTTAGTGTATTAGTGTATCATCTTCTACTAAGAGAATGCATCTAGTTACAAGGAAATGCATTATAAGAGAGATAGTTGAAAGAAGAATTGAATGCATGGCGAACAATCTAAAACCTAATGTACCAATCCTATAAGACACACCATGTTTTGTAGGAAAGTCCATTACCCTGACTTGAAAAATATATTTAAGGGATTTTCCAAGAAATAAATCCCAGAAGATATAGAAGATGAATAGGTATGGATAAATGTTAAGTGGTCTAGAATCCATAGAGTTTCATGCTGTTATCTACTGCTACCTTTCGTAGAGACCTTAGGATGGATATTGCAACGCATTGAATAAAAAATAATGATCATTAGAAGTGCTTACCACATATCAACCTCATGACCATAATATGTACTATATGCTCTAAAATCCTGAAGAATATATCTATTCAAGATTCTATGTTGGCTATGGGAAATCCATGAAAGATATTCTCAAAACTTGGTGGTAGGAGTTGAGAATTTTTTCCCAAAATCCTGACAGTATTTACAAAACCAAAGCATTGAAGAAAATGCACCGATATTTAATGGCTATGTGTTGCATTTTTTATGATAGTTATTTGGGGTATGGATAAATTTTTAGTGGTCTATATTCCATAGAGTTTCATACCATTATCTAGTGCTACCTTGTGTAGAGACCTTAGGATGTATATTGCAAAACATTGAATTTCAAATCATGATCATTAGAAGTGCTTACCACATATCAACCTCATGACCATAATATGTACTATATGCTCCCAAAGCCTAAATAATATCTCTATTCAAGATTCTATGTTGGCCATGGGAAATCCATGAAATATATTCTCAAAACTTGGTGGCAAGAGTTGAGAAAATTTTCCCAAAATCCTGATATTATTTACAAAACCAAAGCATTGAATAAAATGCACTGATATTTAATGGCTATGTGTTGCAGGTTGTATGAGAGTTATTTGGGGTATGGATAAATGTTAAGTGGTCTAGATTCCATAGATTTTCATCCCATTATCTAGTGCTACCTTGCGTATAGACCTTAGGATGGATATTGCAACGCATTGAATCTCAAAGCATGACCATTAGAAGTGCTTACCACATATCAACCTCATGACCATAATATGTACTATATGCTCCCAAAGCATAAAGAATATCTCTATTCAATATTCTATGTTGGATATGGGAAATCCATGAAAGATATTCTCAAAAATTGGTGGCAAGAGTTGAGAAAATTTTTCCAAAATCCTGACAGTATTTACAAAACCAAAGCATTGAAGAAAATGCATCGATATTTAATGGCTATGTGTTGCAGGTTGTATGAGAGTTAGAATGTAGATTTTTTTTAGGAAGGATGGGTCTATATGGTACACCCATGCACCACCAAGGGAACCGTTTTTCAGTTGGCCCAACCTCATAGCTCAACAATTTCATAAATGTGTTACAAAGGTGAAGAACATGGCACAAGGTGAGTAACTAGAGTTTTATATGTCCCCATATTTTTTTGATGGTATATATTCTAAAAATGAGTTCCCAGGTCTCGGATGGAAGTGGAATTATGCTAAATAAATACCTCCAGTCCACATATATTGCAAGATATTGTGGGATACTAGTTATAGGGGAATGTATGCGAGAGTAACTGAGATCTTCATATTACTATTATATTAGATTTTGTTTGGCATAGTGGCACCCTGCATGATAGATAAGGCCAGGGAGTCCATAGTATATGTTACAAATGTATTTGCATCACCTCAAGAAACATTCATCAAAGTTTTTGGAGCGTATAAAATTCCACATCTCATGTCATTGTTTTTGAAAAATAAGGTGGTTATGCAGGAGGTTTTTAAGGCCACTCAAATTAATTTAAAAATATATGTTTTTTAATAATTATAATAATTTTTAAATAATTCAAATAATTTCTAAATAATTAAATGTTTGTTTATTTCGATTGTTTAAAAATATTTACAATCAAAAAATTAAAACATATCTTTTTGAGAAGAAATTAAAATTATATGATTAAATAATTGACTGATTTTTGCATATAGTAATCCTTCTACCCTACTAAATCATCATGCTTTATTAAAAGTTGTTTTAAACTTTACACTATTAAATTATGTTGTATTTTAAATATTTCATTTGTAGCCATGATCAAGAATTATAAGAGTTGTTTATTCATGTAACACACTCAATATGCAAGGTTTTTTTATTCACGTAACACGCTCAGTAAATATCCTTGCATATTCAGAACATATATAATTAGTTGGATCCTGTGTTACCCTTTATTTTGGCATATGGTTAACACTAGTGAATTATCCATATTTAAACAATTTGATGTTGGGAGGTTTGATATAGAAATTTCAGCTATGTTGGTCAGGGCTCGGATATAGAAATGTCAGCTATGTTGAAGTATTAGCATGTTAAGGTCTTCTTTGTGATGAATAATATGCTCAAAATGGTCTTTTTGAGGAGTCATTGAAACGGTTCAATTAGATGCAACATAATGGAATGACACTCGATAATTTCACCATTTCCACTAATTTTGCAGCATGTGATAGTTTATGATGCAGTTCCAATATATCATCATCATTAAAGTTGGAAATATGATGAAGAGTGTTGTCCTT
Source organism: Pinus albicaulis (assembly GCA_034641835.2). NCBI lineage: Eukaryota > Viridiplantae > Streptophyta > Pinopsida > Pinales > Pinaceae > Pinus > Pinus albicaulis. The sequence continues at coordinate 1,602,797,520 of CM076581.1, forward strand.
GATGGCAACCCACTGAATGAAGATGAAGACATGCGACTATTGACATGTGTTGTCCTTGATGGAAAATCACCTGATGAGGTTATTCTTGACTTGATGGACTTGGTAAATGATGTAAATCTGATATGATATGATGTTTGTTGACAATATGATGTTGAATGTTGTCCTTAAAAGGCAACCCACTTGATGAAGATGATGACAACTTACTTGATGAAGTTGTGCTTGATAGAATATGGTTTGATGAACTAAATCTGATGAATCTACAGTATGTACAGAAGGCAATGAAGAAAGGAATTAAGCATGTGCTAATTCTATGATGAAAAAGAGTATACCTCCAGGAATACGCTGATATGTCTAGGGGAACTCGCATATGCACGCGAAAGTATGCACGCGGGAAACAACGTACCAAGTCGCGTATGGGAAAAAGCGCTCATAAAGTGCAAATCCAGGGGTAACCACCATGGTATGGACCCATTGTATTGGGTAATGATTCGTCTAAATAACCCCGTCCAGGAATACCATCGGAAGTAATGTTGTTTTGGCTCATGGTATTGAAAAAGGGGCCCGTGGTATTGAAGGCTCATGGTATTGCGTGGGCTCGTGGTATTGAAGGCTCATGGTATTGCTTTGGCCCGTGGTATTGAAAAAGGATAAACCTATATAAGAAGAAGAATTTCATTGTGCAAATCATGAGTGTGGGTGCAAGATGTCTGAGCTTGAATGAATACTTCTCTTTGAAGTAGATCTGAATGGAAAGGGTTACACTTGAAGATAAATCTGAATGTATGATGCACCTATGAAGAAATGATGAAGTGACATCTAGATCCGAAATGTATGAAATGTATCTACTAGATCTGCTTATGGAAGGCTTAGATATGTGATGAGGCGAACATCTAGGCGAACATCTGTCTGAAGTGAAAGGGTAAATCTGAACTGAATATCTGATCTGAAGAAGTATGCTGCTCTGGAATAATTGAAGATCTATACGCTACTTCGACGCGGAGGAAGCGCGTATATACGCAGCTTCAGCGAAGAGAAAGCGCGTATGCGCAATAAAATATACACTGAGGTATACGTCGGTTTGTGTGGACGGAAGCGCGTATATACGCGAAATCAGTGAAGTAAAAGAGCGTATGCAAACTAGGGTTTGCTGAAGCAAGGGGTATGAAATATCTAATCTGTTCTACTATGTTTCTGCTATCTGATCTGTGTTGATATGTATCTGTTGATGATGTATGGTTGTGCTTAAAAGTATGGAAAGGGTCCAGTATGAAAATATGATGAAATGTGGCCTGCAAGTGGTGTTCTATTGAAGTTGTTGGATCCAGTGTGAAATTTGATGAAACGTGGTCCAAGGTGGTGCTGAAGGTTGTAGCCTTCAGTCAGGGGGTCGTAGCTCCCTTCCAGGTGAGGCTGGTAAACGAGATCGGGGGTCGTAGCTCCCTTCCAGGAGAGGCTGGTAAACGAGTCAGGGGGTTGGAGCTCCCTTCCAGGAGAGGCTGGTAAACGAGCGCAGGTGGGTGCCTGCGTGCTGGTCAAGTCCGCGCCAGCACATATGTTGTAAGATGTTTTCTCTATAATAAAATATTGAAGGCTGAGCAACTGCAGCGGTGGTTTTCTCCCGACTTGGGTTTCCACCTAAAAATCCTGGTGTTCATGTGTTATGCTTTGTGTGATGGTTTATTATGTTCTTACTGCACATGTTTATTGGTTATAGAACATCTAATGAATAAATGATGGAATGATATAAGTGAAGAACTAATGGCATAATTAAATCTCTGTGTATACGCGAGTTTTATGAAGGATATCCGCGTGTATACGCTACTTGGCTTCAGCAAATTAGCGTATGGGTTTTAAGGAATGAAAAAGTAAAAAGCTTTGAATATGCAGTAAATACTGATTCACCCCCCCCTCTCAGTATTTTTCCCAACAATTGGTATCAGAGGAGGTTCTTCTGCAGAAGCTTGATCGCTTGAAGGAGATCCGTCATAATGGGAAAGAAGCAAAAGAAGAAGCCTACTCGAAGAAAGGAGATCTTTCAGAGAACATGGATACCAGAAATCAAAGAAGATGAATCAGATAGTGATTGGGGTCATCCTTTGCATGATCTTCGTGGTAATGATAGTGAAGAATATGCTATCGACCTAGAAGAAGCTGTCAAGAGTAAAGATGAAGAAGATTCTGACCAAGCTCTACAAGTGCTTATGGCAAAGAAGCAAAAGAATAAGGATACTCAAAGTAAGGAGATGTCTCAGAAAACCGGTATAGCAGAAGTTGACAAAGATGAATCTGATAGTGATCCTTGTAATCTTATCTGTGCAAGCCATGATGTAGATAGTGAAAGTAATGTTTTGGATTTAAAAGAAGTTATCAAAGATCAACAAAGAATATTTAATGAGAAGGACGCTGCCTCCAAAGCCTTGGTATTTAGACTGAAAAGGATGTTCGATGATGTATACAATCGAAGTAAAGGATATCAAGCTAGAATCATCTCTCTGCAAGCAGAACTTGAAGAATCAAATGAGAAGAATGAAGGACTTGAAGCAAAAAACGTTTCTCTAAAAGCAGATCTGGAAAAATCAAAAAGGAAGAATGAAGGACTTGAAGCAGAAATCATTTCCCTCAAAGAAGACTTGGATAAATCAAATAAGAAGAATGCAGGACTTCAAGCAGAAAACACATCCCTGAAAATAGATCTCGAAGCGTCAAAGAAGAAGAATGAAGAGCTGCAACAAACATGTGAAGAAAACGAAAATTGGTTAAAAGAAGAGATTCTAAATCTGAAGGATCAAGTAGAAGATGGAAGAAGGAAAGAGGAAAGCATGACAAAACAATGTCAAGACTTGGAGGTTGAGGTAAACATTCTCAAAGGTAAATTAGAAGAAAAGGTTAAACTTTTGAGGTTTCATGATAGTACTAATATTTTGGACAATATTATGAGTAATCAAAGGTCTCCTGCTATCAAACATGGGCTTGGTTTCCATGAAACTGTTAAAGGAGAATCTAGCTCACAAGGAAGTGCCAAAAATTCAGAAGATGTCAATGCAAAACCTGATGTGTTGAAAGAAACAAAAGATCAACCAACATTCATGAATTCTCGAAGGAATTCATTCAAGAACGTTGAATGTTTTAAATGTCATAATTATGGGCATGTTGCAGCAAATTGCAGAAGCAGAACAATTCAGCCACAAACAAACAGGTTCTACTCAAAAAGGTACTCTAGTAGCTTCAAGGGATATTGTTTTTCATGTAACAAGTATGGACATAAAGCAGCTGATTGCAAAAGGAGGAAGATTAGAAATACTCATTATGATTCTTATGCTTACTTTTCTGGACATATGAGATGTTATTCTTGTAACAAGTATGGGCATGTAGAAAAGGAATGCAGGTTGAACAGATCTATGAAAGTGGACAATTTTCAGCACACTGTTAGGAAGGTCAAACAAATTTGGAAAAAGAAGGAAGACCAATCAGAAACGTAGGGAATTCTGACCCTACTGCAGTCATCCGCTTCTGAAGCTTACTTCTCTGATTGACTGCAGGAATGATGTGGGATACATTATGAGATTTAGTAATGTATCGTCACAGGGGGAGAAATGTATGATGTCTCTTATGATTGATTTGATTATTCTGGTTATGTTTACTTCTGACAGCGCTTCTGGTGTGGAAAGGACAGGTACAGGAGGTACAAGCTCAGGAGGAAATGAAGGAAGATGAAAATTTTCTATGTTTCACTTTCCATACGCGGGTTCTATGAAACAAAGTTGAGTATACACGCGAGTTACAGCTGACACAGACGCGTATGCATTGATGATAAGGAAGTTTATCTGATAGCTGAAGATCTGGAGCAGAGGTCCAGGGGGAGCATCAGTCTGACTGCTGATGATTGCACTGTTAGCATTTTTCTGGTTATACTCATGATAATGACATGATACATGGATGAAGCTTGTTTGCTTGTTGATGAAGAGTATTCATTGTTGAGATGAAAGTCCTATAATTCGGAGATAAGAGCAGCCCATGCAGAGATTGTTGCTAATAACTTACTATTGAAGATGTTTCAGATTGCACAAGTTAAGGAAGAGCACTGTTTTAGGGGGAGTAGCAGGTTGAATACTAATGATTGCATTGTTGGCAATATGACTGCTTATTCTTTGGTTATTGTGATACTCATGCTCAAATGATGATGGCTTGGTACATGGTTTATGATGATGAGAATTTGAATGAGCTGTGTTTACTACTTGCTGAAGTTTATCTGTGGATGAAATTGGAAGTCTTATGATTCAGAGATAAGAATAGTTCATGAATAGCTTGTTACTATGGTTAAGATCTTTTTCCTACATATGGTACTTCATGTTAAATCTTAAATATCATGGTGATGTTGGACCACATGGATGATTGCTTGACACTTATGTGAAGATGTTGTTCTGGTATGGAAAGAATGTATTGATGCTGCAAAGAATCTGAAGACTTGGATACTAATGTGCTTATGCTACAACCATTGGATGATGCTTGAAGATACAACTACATTGTTTTATCTATCTGTATTCCAGGAAACTATTCAAATATCTTAGAAAGTTGCTGAACATTGTCTCTGCCTCACAAAGGATCAGTTTTGGTTAAAATGTAGAAGATGGTATTGTATACGCGGGTTTCCTGAAACACAGTCGCGTATATACGCGAGTTCATGCACATAAAACCGCGTATGTCTGATTGCTGACATTTTTTAGTTTGGAGTCAGCTCTCTTCAGCACAGCTGCAGTGCTGTTTGGTATCTCTGATACTGTTTGGTATATCTGGTGGTGTTCCAGTTCTCATAATTCTTTTCTCATGTTTTGATAAAGATGCCTTGATGATTTGTTGGTGAAAGTGTTCAGGATGCACAAACTAAGGGGGAGCCTTAGTCATATGAAAAGGATGCGTGGATGCACAGATTCAGGGGGAGCTTTAGCGTTGCTGAGTATAATGCATTATGATGGTTCTGAAATATGTTCTCTTTCTTGAGGACTTTCTGGTGTTGGTCTTAAAGTTATATTTGTAGTTTGATGAAAAGGTCATGTGGAGACCCATGATGTAAAATTGTAATATTTAGTCATGTAAGGACTTGTCTAATTTGTAAACCCACTTGGTTGGGTAGCTGAGTCAAATTTTGTAAACCCACTTGGTTGGGTAGCTGAATTGAAATATGTAAACCCACTTGGTTGGGTACTTGAGTCTTTATGTAAATCCACTTGGTTGGATATTGGATGTAATTTTGAGTCTTTTGGTGATAGGAAGTTCATAGAATCATGTACTTCATTGAAAAATATGTTTGAAGATTCAGCATGAACTCAAGGGGAGCTTGGTCACTTCAGTATACATCAGATCTGCAGAACGCTTCTTCTACATGAGAAGAAAAGGGGGTGAGTATGTTGGTTTTGATCCGCCCGTTGCCCTTGATGTCAAAGGGGGAGAGTGTGTTGGTTTTGTTGGTTTTGATCCGCCCTTTGCCCTTGATGTCAAAGGGGGAGAGTGACATGGTGTTTGAATGCAGATAATGGTGTCAAAGAATTGGGAGAGTGACATGGTGTCAATGTACTTATCTGTTGTGGTAACCAAACACCATCGTGGTTGCCATCAAGTCCAAAGGGGAAGATTGTTGGAAATATGATGCAGAGTGTTGTCCTTGATGGCAACCCACTGAATGAAGATGAAGACATGTGACTGTTGACATGTGTTGTCCTTGATGGCAATCCACCTGATGAAGTTATTCTTGACTTGATGGACTTGGTAAATGATGTAAATATGATGTGATATGATGTTTGTTGACAATATGATGCTGAGTGTTGTCCTTGAAAGGCAACCCACTTGATGAAGTTGTGCTTGATAGAATATGTCCTTGATGAAGGAAATCTGATGTATCTACAGTATGAACAGAAGGCAATGAAGAAAGGAATTCAGCATGTGCTAATTCTATGATGAAAAAGAGTATGTCTCTATGTATACGCGGATTGGTCTAAGGGAAGTCGCGTATGCACGCGGAAAATAACGTTCCAAGTCGCGTGGGCAAAAGCGCTCAAAAAGTGCAAAACCAGGGGCCGTGGTGGCCAGCATTGAAGACTCATGGTATTGATTTGGCTCGTGGTATTGAAGGCTCATGAGTATTGCTTTGGCCGAAGTAGTGTGAGAAGGCTCATAGTGTGCTTTAACCCATGGTATTGAAAAAAGGATAAACCTATATAAGGAGAAGAAATTCGTGTGCAAATAATGAGTGTGGGTGCAAGATGTCTGAGCTTGAATGAACACTTCTCTCTGAAGTAGATCTGAATGGGAAAAGGATACACTTGAAGATAATCCCGAATGTATGATGCACCTATGATGAAGAAGGATCTAGATCGTACACTTGTATCTACTAGATACGCTTATGGAAGACTTAGATACGAAATGAGCGAACATATCTGATAAAAGATAAATCTAGGCCAGATAATACGATACGAAGAGTATCTTTGCTCTCACACGATGGTTGAGATCTATCGCTCTTTGACGAAGAGGAAGCACGTATATCTGCTTGACTTAATGCAGAAGAAAGCGACGTATCGCAATAAATAACACGTGAGGTATCACGGTTTTGTGTGTGAATGAAGACGACGTATATCTGTGTTTTTATCGATGAAGTGAAAGCGCGTATGAAAACTAGGGTTTGCTGAAGCAAAGGGTATGAAATATCTGATCTGTTCTGCTGTGTTTCTGCTATCTGATCTGTGTTGTTAAGTATCTGTTGGTGATGAATGTTTGTGCTTAAAAAGTTTGGAAAGGGTCCAGTCTGGAAATATGATGAAATGTGGCCTGCAAGTGGTGTTCTATTGAAGTTGTTGGATCCAGTGTGAAAATTGATGAAACGTGGTCCAAGGTGGTGCTGAAGGTTGTAGCCTTCAGTCAGGGGGTTGTAGCTCCCTTCCAGGTGAGGCTGGTAAACGAGATCGAGGGGGTCGTAGCTCCCTTCCAGGAGAGGCTGGTAAACGAGTCAGGGGGTTGGAGCTCCCTTCCAGGAGAGGCTGGTAAACGAGCGCAGGTGGGTGCCTGCGTGCTGGTCAAGTCTGCGCCAGCACATATGTTGTAAGATGTTTTATCTATAATAAAATATTGAAGGCTGAGCAACTGCAGCGGTGGTTTTCTCCCGATTTGGGTTTCCACCTAAAAATCCTGGTGTTCATGTGTGATGCTTTGTGTGATGGTTTATTCTGTTCTTACTGCACCTGTTTACTGCTTATTGAATATTTGATGAATAAATGATGGAATGGTTTAAGTGAAGATTTAATGACATATCTAAATCTCTGTGTATACGCTAGTTTCATAAAGGGGATCCGCGTATATACGCTAGTTTACTGAAGGAAAGTAGCGTATGGGTTTTAAGGAATGAAAAAGTAAAAAGATTTGATTATGCAGTAAATATTGATTCACCCCCCCCTCTCAGTATTTTTCCCAACAAACATCATCAAGAAATTACTAGAATACAACAAGAAAACTTGGAACAAGAGGTTATTTAATGCCTTATGGGTAGATAGACTTACCACTAAGAAATCTATTGGTACATCCCCTTACCAGCTTGTTTATAGGATGGATGTTATTTTTCCATCTTCTTTAGGAGTACCAGTAATGAAGATAATCCAAGAACTACAAGTTGAGACCAATGATATTCAAAGAAGGATTAATCAAACCATACACTTGCGGAAAACCAGAGAAGAGGTTTATCTTAAGTCTCAAGTTGTCCAAGACAAGATTAAAAATATTTTTGACAAGAAGATTTAATAAGATGATTTCTATATAGGTGAAAAAGTTCTAAAGTGGGATTTAAGGAGGGAAGAGAAAGGTAAAAATGGGAAGTTTGATTCCTTGTGGAAATGACCTTATGTTATTTATGGTTACAGAGGCAACAATGCTTTCTTTTTGAAAGAGATGGATGGATCAAATCTGCTAGGTGGAACTGTCAATGGTAGAATGCTGAAGCATTACTACTCTTTAGAATAAAAAGTAGTTAATTTTGTTTACTTTACTCATTGTACATAACATTGCCTATTTTAGATTGGATTGGATGTTTTTCCTAGAAAAGTTGAAGCTCAAAGAGAAGGTCCTAAGCTTTGAAGGATAAAATATCATAAGTATATATAATTGCAGAGCTCATAAAACATTTCCAAGGCCAGCATAGTCAAAATTCAAAAGCTACTAGTCTCAAAGTTCTTGACATTTCACCAGGAAATGCCATCCCCATGTGGAGCCACTGTTAGGGTCCTATAATAATAGGATTCATAATTTTTTAATTGACTTTTATTAGTCTTGTAATATGTACATACTTTTCTTTCTGCAAATTGTTTTCCCATATTAAAAGAAAATTAATAAAAAAATGTAAAGAGGGTAAAAGTCCTAAAATAAAATCAAAGGGCTTGAAAAGAAAAATATCAAAAAAGAATAGAAAAAATGAACCCCAAACAAAAAAGAGATAAGAATAAGACATGAAAGTGAGGCAAGTTAAAATGATACTACTAGTTACTTTTTACTATAAAAGAAATAATTATGTGCATCTTGTTCAAAATTCCATAATCCATGATGAGTTAGATAGCTTAATCTTGACTTTTTCATGCTTTAAATTTCATGCTGATAGATAGAGAATAAAGATCTTGCCAAACAGTTTAATCTTGGCAGATCAATAGTTAGGTAGAGAATAAATAAGGATCTCAACAGTTTAAACTGAGCACTTGGAAGAAATAAGGATAGAATTAGTTAGTTTTCTATTTAAAAAAAAAAAATGAACAAGGATTTGCAAGCTCAAATGCACCCAAGTTAAATGAAGAAAAAATGTTAATGTAGGATATGGGTAGGAAGAAAGTTGTTTCACAAATCATGGATAAACATCATTTGGAAAATTACTAATTTCCCCTCCCCACAATGTGTTCCAGTACTATACCCTTCAGTTATAAAGACTCAAAGCATTTCTCTGACTTTGGGTGGGATTGGACCAACTTCTTAATAACTGATTGGCACCAAGGTATTGAAATTTCCCACATTTCCATCCTTTCTCCTTCATAAAAATCCTTTTTTCCCCTTATATTACTCATTTTATCCTACAAAATCCCCTTTTCCTAAGTTTAAAATACATTTTTACTTAGGAAAAGTAAAAACCCCTTTAACTAATCCTCATTTCATTCAAAAAACCCCAAAAAATGCTTTTATCCTAAGTATAAGTGTTAAAATGTTAATATTTGGCCACTACTATGAAAATCCCATCTACAATCATGTTTTAACACTATACTTAGTATGTTTTTTCATTCCCGTTCATACATTTCTTTATTAATGCACTAAGATAATGTATTAGCTCCCAAAAATACCCTTCTGCCCGTAGTATATTAATTCATTTTATATTAAATAATCCAACCCATATTTTATTTTAGCCTATGGTATATTTTCCCCACGTGATATTTTCCCCGCTCCCCATAGGTTTAAACTATCCCTTTATATTAACCCGCCTAATGTTTACATTATACATATAGCAATTTCATTTGTTATATATAAACCTTACCCACCTATCATATTCAATATCTAAACTATGTGTTAAAACATTACATTTTAATACATTTTCCTCTCCCATCGAATAACTAATCCGAGGTCCCACGCTTATTTCCCCACAGATCCATCATTAAATCTTGACCATTCGCTTCACTTCGTCAAATCTGGCGGTGAAAAATCTCCCATAGCAAATTAGATTGAACGATCAATAACCAAAATGAAATTTGTGATAAAGGTTGTTTTGAAACTTTATCTCTCCTCCACGTGACGTAGTTTTGTTGGATCACATCGATTCAATGAAAACCATTTACCGCCTTTCTACTTTGCAGAAACCACTGCCAGTAATTCTTCCCCCCACGCCCAAACTGGCTATAATTTGAATTGAATAGCAGTTAATGCATTCAATGTTTAAATCAAATTTCTTATAAAAACAACCAAATGCACTTATTTCAAGCTTTCTGTTACCTTTCTGCTCATAAAACCTCTTCAGAACGATATGAATACGTTGATGCCTCTGTTTCAGCTCATAAACCAACAAAAGTCATCCGAATCCATTGTTATGATCACTGAAAATCCTCCAGACTGCAGATAAAGACAAGAGCAAGCTTTTGAAAGCTTTCAAAACCCAACAAACCCTTTTCCACAACAAAATTTCGAATTTTCACAGGTATTCTTTAGGAAAAGATACCTATCCATCCATTTGAAAATAATTATACTATTAATTGAATCCTTACCAACCTGTTTTCCTAAAAGAATAGCTATTTTCTTCAGAAATTCTTCAGATAGACACAAACCCTGAGTATTTTAGTTTATGAAAGTTGTGACATTTTTTAGAACAAATTTAAAAGTGAGTTTAGCCATCAACAGTCCTAGAAGGCCCTCTGATACATCCAAATATTTTTCCATAGTACTCAAAAGCCCTCTTTCTCCAAATTTGATGTTTTAATATTGTTCTATTACAGAAATTTCACTGATAACCCTTGAAATCTTATGTTAAAACTATAAGGTCAATAAAATTTCACTATTTTGATACAGAATTGCCAGTTTTAGTTAGAATAATTAGAAGTAACCTTTTGCAGTCCAAGATAGAAACTTTGTTATATTTAAAGTCCTTCTGTAAACAATTTAACCTTATAGGAGTGTGTCAGAGACCTAAAAACAAAGTTTTAAAGATCAAGAGTGTTAAAATTGATAAAAAAATCTATCAATGGCATCAAAAGGCACAATTATAATCAACCCTCTACAACCTCCTATTTTAGATGTGGAACATACCCCCTTGGCAGATGCAGACTACAAAATCACAGATCCTGTAACTGTATTTAACCTTCTTGAGCTCCACTGCTGGAGCCAAGAGAAATCCTTGGACCAAGTAGATGATGTGCCTATTTTGGAGTCAAATTTGCCCAAGTATGTTGTTCCTCACACCCATCAATGCCCAAGTGTAATTAGATTATTCCAATCTCATTATTCTCCAGATCAGAGAGCTATTGTCAATTTTGAAAAATAAGTATTGTTTACCATAACAACTGAATCTATAAGCCAAATGCTTCCATTGCAACCTGAGCCTAATACAATCCCTTTATCTATTGAAGCTCTCACAAAGTTCTATTTGGAGTTTGATTTTCCCAAGAGATTCCAATTTTTTCAAACCTTCATGCCCTCCTATATGGAAATCCCTAAGCTTAACCCTCCATACTCCTCTTCCAAATTCCTAGAAGGAACCAGACACATTATTTCCATGTAATATCCCAAAATAGGGAAAATCAACAAGGTTGGGAATATCTTATGATATCCCAAGATTGTAGATCCAACAGTATTAAAACACAATATGAGGACTGCAAATAAGTAAACAACAGATCTAAATACACATCAAAATATGCAGAAATAGCTGAGCCATTTTATTAATATTTGGAGATGCAAAAATGCAAGTACAGTAGTTCTCAAAATATGAGACACTCAAGCCACAAATGTATCCTAGAATGAGCCTGCAATCATAACCCAAGAGGGACTGCATAACTGCTGCTCTGTTGGAAGGTGTACTACGCTGTCCCTGCTAAAGATGGAGGGACTACAACTGCTTGTAAGATAGAAAGTTAGATCTAGGCAGAATGGGAGCTCCGATGATGCTGAAACTGTAGATCTGGGCTCTATGATGGATTCCCAAGATAACCCTCGAAGGATTTCTTAGATCTCTAAGTCTAAGAAAACATTCTCCCTAGGGCTCCATGAATATGTTGCTGGGAATGCATATCTGAAGCTATATCTGATAATATAATAGCTGCAATGATGTACAATCAGATTTAATCAAGAAGGGTTGATCCCTTCACTAGATCCTTGGGCTAAAAGCTCCAAATCTAGCTCCTCCAATCTCCTCTACTAAAAATAGTTGCAGAATAAAAAAAAGCTTTAGAAAACTACGTTGTGAGAGAGGGAGGATTCTTTCCCCATAGAAAAATATGTCAAATCAGCTCTTAGGTGATGGCAACAATAGATCCAATGTGAGCAGGTTATCCCTCACAGGATTTCCAGCTGAAATGTTGAAAAATTCCTTCCTCCAATAGATCTATAAGACTGAACTGCGCAATCCTTGAAGGGACTGTTGCAACAAGGAGGAAAAACCCTAAGGCTTGAATGTTAGATATAAATCTGATGCTCTGGAAGACTGAATATGAATAAGAAAGTGGTAGGATGAATCCTCCACCGGTTTTCTAGCTGAATACTAGAAACAAACTCCTGAATATGGCACTAATGACTGATGTGGAATGAAGAACAATCCTCTCCCTTAGAGCTCACTCAAATAAAGAGGTGGGATTCCCGCCCAGGAACACCCTGCAAGCTTTGCTAAACATCCCAAGCTTTCATAGAAATTTCCTAAGACAAATCTAGATCTAAACAGAAGAAGAAATGCATAATACAAATCATGCCTTCCAATGTGCCTTCACTTTCATTATATGCATGAGCCTTCCATAACCTAGGCCCACTCCAATACTACGCTGCACATGTGGAAAAATTCCCCATGTGTGACTGTGCTATTGATCCATGCCCTCCATCATGTCCACATGGTGATCACCCTCTCCATCATGCATGCATTAAATGCACCACTTCCTGCACTACCTTATCATGAATGACCTTCTTTGAATGTATCATGATCTCAGTTGACCTTATCAAAGATCCATGTGATTTAATATTTAATATACATGATCTTCTTTGACAGTTTCATCCTCCATTAAAGGATTTTCTCCACTACTCCATAATTCTAGATCTAGATAAAAAATGTCCACATACACACATAGAAGTGGATCTTATTCATCTTTTGGGGTTTGTGGGTCCCTCCACCCTTTTATTTACTTAATTTATTAAAAAGATCAAGGAATCTAATATTCCATATGTGATGTTCAAATTTGGGAATATTACAGTCCCCTCTCAGAAAAATGTTGCTTATCCTCAAGCAACTCAAAAGGTAGATGCATCAGCCATCTATTCCCCTCCAAATGGCATCCACATAAGGAAGCATTCTTCCATTTTCTGCAATATGTTATGCATGTTTGGTTCCATAGTTGTCTTTCAGAAATATATGAGATGACTTCCAATTGCATGGTTAGATGTCCTCCTCTCACCATAAAGCACAAAGTGAAAATCATATGATATCCAAAATCATCATAAGTACATGAGAGACATAAAATAAAGTAGCTTTTTCCAGAAAGGAAACGCTTCATCATACAATATACTGCTTCATCCCATGTTTCATGAACTAGATTGAGCATTGATATGCTCCCATACTTAGTCCTGTTGGCCTTGTTGGACCCAAACTCCATCATTCCAAGGTTATGCAAAAGAAGAAGGGAAGAAGGAATATGGGTAGACAAAGATGTCAAACCATATTCTCCTAACAATAACGACTGGAGTAAGGCCCTTTTCTACCATCCTCCATCTCCTCCATGTAAGATGGTCAAGCCAAAATCCCCCAAAATAAATCCAAGCAACAAGAGATCTTGCTGCTTCCCCTCCTCCTCATGTGCATCATGAGACAAAAGCATACTAATGGATATATGAGATGTCACATCAGCCCCATACAAAGAAACATCATCAATTCACATCATGAGATCATTATGCCAAGTTTTACACAATAAAAAACACATAGAGATAGGAGATTTCATGTGGTGACCAAAATCTCTCAAGTGAAACCAAAAAGAACATGCCTTCCCTTGCTGCAATTTATCATTGAAAAACAAGGCATGATTCAGAAAATGATGAGATATTGGGTGGTATCCATACTCACCAAAGAGCAGCCAGTGCAGCCATGCCTCCTTCTTCATTTCATACATATTTTTCAAGGCATGGATCAGAAAAATAGGTGCCTTTGGAGAGTGACAGAAATATCCCAAGGGAAACCAATGTAACCAAGAATGTTGGCCCATACAAATCTGCAAGTGGCTCTGCAACCCCTTGCTTATCATCCTTACCCATTCACTCCCATGAGGATGATGAATGAGGTACTGCATAATCATGACATCCTCCCTTTGTAGAATGCCATCCTTCCCAAACTGTTGAAGACTTTTGCATTTCATGAAATGTTGAAATTTATCTCTAACGAGATGTCTCAATGAGATTCTCTCTGCATCAAAGGCCCTCCAAAACCAAAGAAGTTTTGGATTTAATGCAAGTAGAATTTTCTCTTTGAGTAGTGAGAGGCTCATTGAGAAAGGGTCATCTAGAAGGGAGGAAAGGTTTCTCATTTCAAGATGTCTACCATTTATCATATTTGCTTCCATTGCTTCATCAGTGAAGCTACCTCCAGTATGCTCCAAGAATAATGAATCCCTTTCTTTGTCATAGCTACTAAGTGACAACACTATAGATCTGTAGGGTGATACATATGATGTCTCAAAGTAAGGCACAATACTGACCTCATAATCAGCCATTGTACATAGGATAATGTTAATCCCATCTTCTAAAACTCTACATCTCAACTCAAGGGGTTGAATGTAGCTCAACAATGATGAATAGGGATAGTTTTCAGTCTCCTCCTTGATTAGATAAAGGGTCCTCTGTGCTGTGATATGTGTTTGCTTCAAATCAACATTTTGTTCTAACCCTTGGTTATGCATTTGTCTTGAAACAATATGTGCTGAAATTTTATGCATACCTTGGATCAACTGATATGTGGGAACCTCTTGACAGAACACAAGGGTTCCTCCAACCAGGTCAATAGTATCTCCAACTGCTGGTAAGAATGATGGCGGCCTATTTTCTTCAAGTGTACCAGTGCTAGTATCCTCCTCCTCTTCCTCATGCATCTCCTGATCCATGCATGGGACTACATAAGTCAAGAGCTCAAGACTACTTTGCAAAGATGCAAGTGTCTCTCCTCCAAATAAAAGTACTTCTGTAGCAGGTGGTGAAAGTAGTGACCTCTTGTCCAAAGTGACAAGATCGAAATTCTCCTTGGTTTCCTTGGGAGATGCCCCTTTGTAGCACAACTTTGTCTTCTCCACATCAAACTTCTTTCTCAACTTGTGAAAGAAATCTGAATACTTGGTCACCTTGGCATGCTCTAGGTGCCCAAACCACCAATCTTCTGCTTCATCTAAGAGATGAAGTGTTGCAATTTGAACATCCTCCTCTTCAGCCATAGGATGTAGCTTGAAAAATGAATCTAACTCCCTCCTCCAAGCCTTTACATTGCTTGAGGAAGATCCATCAAATGTAGGCAAATAGAATCTATTATGCCTCTTCCTTCTATTGTTTCTATAGGATCCTCTTCCTTCTCTAATCTGGAAGAACTGTTGGAGAGTTAGCTTCTCCTTGAAAGCTCTAGACTGTGATTTTTACTCTTCAAGATATAGACTGAGAGTCTCATGAGTCTCAGGTTCATGCCTTTCTTCACTTCTATACCTCTCACCTTCTTCAAAGAAAGTGGGCATAGTGGATCTATGGGGAGATCTAGGATTCTCTGGTCTTCTTTGCTGCTGATAGGAAGTGCTTTCCTCATCATATTTTCTTCTTGAATATTTTCTCTGTTCTTCCTCCTTCATTTGATTGACCTCCTTGGAGAGATCTTGCATGGATTTGAAGAAAGGAGTGATAGATCTCACATCCTCCATGATATATCTCATCTATCTGTTCTTCTTTCAATGTAAAATATGAAGTGTCCACAAGCTGAGCCAAAGATCATGATCTGATACCACTATAATATCCCAAAATAGGGAAAATCAACAAGGTTGGGAATATCTTATGATATCCCAAGATTGTAGATCCAGAAATATTAAAAGACAATATGAGGACTGCAAATAAGTAAACAACATATCTAAATACACATCAAAATATGCAGAAATGGCTGAGCCATTTTATTAATATTTGGAGGTGCAAAAATGCAAGTACAACAATGCTCAAAATATGAGACACACAAGCCACAAAAGTAGCCTAGAATGACCTTGAAATAATATCCCAAGAGGGATTGCGTAACTTCTGCTCTACTGGAAGGTGTACTGCATTGACCCTGCTACAGATGTAGGGACTGTGACTGCCTGTAAGATAGAAATTTAGATCTAGGTAGAACGGGAGCTCCGATGATGCTGAAACTGTATATCTAGGATCTATGATAGATTCCCAAGATAACCCTAGAAGGATTTATAAGATATGTAAGTCTAAGACAACCCTCTCCCCAGGGCTCCATGAATATGTTGTTGGGAATGCAGATTTGAAGCTAGATCTGATAATATAATGGCTGCTGTAGTATCCCAAATTAGGAACATCTCATGAATCATGCATTAAAAATTCACTTCCAGAATCATATGTAATAAATCATTAAAATTATCACTTGGATCCCATAGATACATCCATATAGCATCTAAATACAAGAGGATATCAGAAATAAATGAAACTAGGTGGGCTAAATAGACCTCCCACACTAGTGTAGCTGAAAATGACTAAAAACCCCAAAACTACATTTTACCAGAGTTGCTGCATAAAGTGACTACATAGTATTATGAGAGTATTAACTTAGAAAATAATAATACAAGTATATCTACTCATATATTAGATAATCATGCTCATAAACTGAGATCTAGTCTCGTTTTACAAAACACAAGATAACCCGGCAAGGATTTCTTGTCAAACACTCTGCATACAAAATGTGATATTCAGTAATTTACTGAATCACCACTACAAAACTGAAGAACCTGAGTGTACAAGGCTGGAAATATGTCTGATCTGATGTAGATCCCTCAAGGGTTTCCTCCCATGAAAGGATGAACCTCTCAATCACAAGGAAACTCAGCAACGGAGCCACCAAACCATGCACCAAGCGCTGCCTACAAAATAATGCATTTCCTAGAAGAAAAAAAATTGGGAATGTATGGGAAATGTGTGGTCTAATGCCATAGATCTGAAATAAGCTTTGGAGCTCTCCAAACAGGTCTCTCAAGTGAAACTAGCTCAGAAACCAGGATTCCAATCCCTTCCACTGCTGCACCCAGCAACATTGCACAATCTCTGGCAAAACTACGTTGATGAAGTTGGATGAAGCTTGGCCTAAAAACCTGATGTGGAATGATGAATGCAAACTCTCCCAATGAAGCTCCTCAAAGGAAAGAGGTGGGATTCCCGCTCGGGAACACCCTGTGCTAAACAACACTGCTACTCTACTGAACAGCAAGAGGAAGCAAAAGTCTGAGCAGACATGAAAAATAATCTAAGACATGAAGAATAATGCTACCATCCTATTCCTTATATAAAACAGGAGTTTTCTTTCCCTTGGCCCCACTCAATTAGGTCATCTCTATCCAAATATACATCTCCCTCCAAAACTGCGTTATTCCTCATTGGATTCCTCCTCCTCTAAAATTGCGTTGTTGACTTAGTCAAAGCAGCTTGATTTTATCCCTGTTCACACATGGAGGTGTTTTATTAGGCTAGAAAGAGTGTCCCCTTTCACATTTGGAGTATTTTATCCCTCCTTAGGAGACTTATGGGCTTTTCTTCCCATTTATTCACCTACTAGAGCTGCTGCTAACTCTAATGTTCCATTTAGCTTTGAGGCTAAAATTTTAGAACATTACAGTCCTCCCCTATAAAATATTTTCTTTTCCTCAAGAAAATGTATAAGGAGAGAAAAATTACTCCCCTCCTCCTCATGTGGCCTCCCATCAATAGCCTCCATCACTGCATCAAGAGAATTTGCAAATAAACTGTAGTCCAATGTTTCCTCTCGAGTGTGAAAAACCAAATGGTCTACATCAATCAAAGGTGGAAAGTGTGAATGGAAAATTTCTTGCTATCTCATGGTCTCCACAAAGTAGGAGTGATGACCAACATGGTGAATGAGTGCTTCCCTCACCCATGCTATCATCCAAATGAAGTGAGTCACCCTCCAACATGGCAACTCCTAAAAAATCTCCTCCAACTTGTGCTCCGGAAATGTAGGTGGGCTGAATAAATGAACATGATAGGAAAGAGGGCCTATCCCATGTTGTCCTCCTCTCCACTAATGATAAGTGTAGAGGGTATGCTGATCTCGGGCTGCAACATGATTGCCCTCCAATGGAAAGAAGAAGATTAAGTCTCAAAGACCCTTCCTCTAAAGTCATGAGTCATGCCAACCCAAACCATTCCATACAAGATGAATGGCACATCATCACCATATGGCATCCAAATCAGAAAATGGCTTAAGGTTATGTGCAAGTTTGGATGATACATATGGTCTCTCTGGTGGATGCAGCGCAGTCCTCTCAACTACTCATTTAGAGCATCAAGTGGCAAGTTTTTCTTCAAAGAATTTGCAGCCATACATGTTAGCTCACCTACTATAAGGTAGTAAGCTGCAATATATACTAGCTGTGTGCAATCAAAGCAATAAAACACTTGCCCAAAGTCATGTAGAGATGGGTTAACAATATTACAAGATTTGGCCCTAAAGTGACCATGAAACCCATAAATAATCTTGCTCGCTTGCGGAGCAATGCACTGTCTACATATGGTGAGAAAATACAAATACTCAATAGAGAAATCACTAAGTACATAAATGTGTCTCTTACCATGCATCATATGTGAGCTGAAAGTGGGGTCCATGTATAAGTTTCCCCACGAGGATCCTCTCATAAAAACCTACAAGAAGAAGGGATACATATACTCCTTGGAACAATCCATCAATAAGAGCACACTCCCATGTGACAGTGTTGTAGGCCTTAGAAATAAGGCTCCATGACTCCTCTCTTTGACATTCCATATGCCAAAGCCATCCACCATCATGTTGCTATGTGAGAAGATCTTCTTCTTATATGGAAGTCTATCATGATCCTTCAATGCTGAAGGGTAGCCTCCTTGCACCATGAATGTGCCTTCCTTCTCTTTAGAAATCTCATGAAAAGTATGGGAGGAATTTTTCCCATACTCTCCCAAGTGCAACCATAGCAACAACAACTTTTGCTGCTGCCTCATCTCTCCCTCATACAAGCCATAGAGTAGGATCATGATGGTCAACTTGTATGATGTCCAAACAAACAGTTCAGCCATGAAGTGCCTCCTAAAATGTACAGCATATAAAGTGGGGAGAATCATGCTCCCAATGCGCACCTCCAATATCAAGCCCACTCTCCAAACAAAGCTCCCCATGAACATATACATATCAGCAACATATGGAAGCAAAGTACAATCAGAACAACTTGCCAAGTGACAACCGAAGAGTGAATCATGGTCCCTCTCATCGAACCAACGCAGTGCATCCTTGGCCTGCATCAAAATAAGAAATAACAAGTGCTTTTCTAGCCACTTGTTTGCTGCCATGGTCATATCATAAGATGAAAACATGAAGTTACAATATGGTGTCAATGGTGCACACTAAGAATCATGTGGCTTCCCCCGCAAACCATCAAAACAATATCCAAGATCAAAGCTACAAGTAGCTGCAAGTACATCATCATACAATATGCAAGAAGAGATAATTCTTCTTGTTACATCATGCTGCTCAAACAATGAAAAGAAGTAAAATACAAAATGTGAAATTACACCTCCTCCATCATGTACTTGAGGTCTTGAGCTGAAATGGCTCAACTGGAAATTATCCCTCACTCCCAATGAGTAGGAATGTGGCTGTGACATCCTCTCTTTCACCATCCGGGCTATGCATCTCTCCATATGCTGAAATATGTCATGTTGAATGCCCTCCCAAGTGAACTCCTCCATCAAATGGAAATATGCATCAAAGTGCATAGAAGAGAAGTCCTCATGTGCTGCATGTAACAATTTCTCCTTGAGACTAGAAGCTCTAGTCAAGAAGACTCTACCATGTAAATAGATGACCATATCATCCACCATATATCTATCATCTCCATCCGGGTCATCAAGAATCATGCATGCACCAAGATCATTGGAGTACTCTACCAAGAGCTGAGATCTCCAATAAGGATCAATCCTCTTAAGAGACAGTGCTGGTGATCTAGCATGTGAAGCTCCTCTCATGCTATTGCCTGCTACTTTGACATCCCTCATGCCAAAGTATTTCTCCAAACTCTTCACCTCTCCAAAAACCTAGAGTGGTGAATCCAAAGACAAGATGTCTTTCATCAACTCCCGATCAGGTGGCCTTCCAGGTGGAATGCCTCCATATAGTGAGACATCAATGTCAAGAGTAGACTGCACATATGGTTGGGTAGCCTTGCCCCTACCCTTACAGTGCAAATCAGTCTACCTCTTCCTTGCATTATATTTTTGAAATAGAGAAGGGTGTGTGCTCCTCATCAACTGATGTTGATCTTCCTCCCTACCTCCTCCTTCCAGCTGTAATGCTGCACAATCATGCTGCTCACCGATTGTGCTTGGACCTCTATGTATGAGATCCTAGGGAACCTCTTGTAAGGATACAAGAATCCCTCCTATTGGAGCATGTGCTCCTCCATCCTTTGCATGAGGCATTGGATGTGCTCTAGATGTGACAACGATGTTGCCCTCATCTCCCTCAATGTGTGTGGGAAACATCTCAACAGTTGGATCCTCTTGTGAAAAAGAGATCCCTATGCCCTCTTGTTCAAGAATATGAACTGGAGGTCTTGCTTCCGGCAATGTGTAATGCAAGATGTCATCTTCTCCCATGGTTTTCTGAAGTGGATTTTCCTCCATTACATGCAAGGGTTTTTTTTTCTCAAGTTTCCCTTACTCATGTGTCTTAGGAAGTTTTTCACCAAACCTTCCCATCAAAGTCTCTATGAATCTTGCATAAGATGAAGTGTTTGCATTCTTTAAAGAACAAGATTCAAAAATCCACCATGCATGAGCCTTACCTCTAAAATTCAGCGCTGCAAATTTGATGGCTTCATCTTCAGAAATGTGGTGCAGCTGCAAATAGGAGTCTAGCTCCTTCACCCAAGATCCAACTGAACATGTAGGTGATTCGGAAAAAGTAGATAGAAGAAATCTATTTTCATCCTGCTGCTTGCTCTTCTCCACCTGGATCTTTCAAAACTCTTTGAAATCAGTATGATCTCTAAACCTCTCAATTTGAGAATCATACTCATGCAACAAATCACTAAGAGTTCTCGTCTTAGGCATTTTTCCTCCTCCCATCCATCTTAAGATAGCCCTGGGAACTTGAATGCGTTGTGCATCATGGTGTGTAGCTGCATTCCCACACTCAACATGTGCAAATCTAGATTCTACTCTAGATCCAACTTCCTTTCGAGATCCCATCTCCAATCTCATTCTCTTCAGCTCTCCTTGAAAGCTCTGCATAGATTTTGGAAGAAGCTTTGTAAGCTTGTATTCCTTTATTCCTTCACATACTGAAGCTTCCTGGCTTCTATCCATCTCTTCTTCCTCTGATAGATGGATCTCACAGGCTGAGCCAGAGATCATGCTTTGATACCAATGTAATATCCCAAATTAGGAACAGCTCATGAATCATGCATTAAAAATGCACTTCTAGTAGCATATGCAATAAAATAGTAAAATTATCACTTGGATATCATAGATACATCCATATATCATCTAAATACAAGAGGAGATTAGAAATAAATGAAACTAGGTGGGCTAAACAGACCTCCCACACTAGTGTAGCTGAAAATGACTAAAAACCCCAAAACTGCCTTTTACCAGAGTTGCTGCATAAAGTGACTGCGCAGTATTATGAGCGTATTAACTCAAAAAGTAAGAAGACAAGTAGACCTACTAATATATTAGATAATCATGCTCATAAATTGAGATCTAGTCTCCTTTTACAAAACACAAGATAACCCGGCAAGGGTTTCTTGTCAAACACTCTGCATACAAAATGTGATATTCAGTAATTTACTGAATCACCCCTGCAAAACTGAAGCACATGAGTGTAAAATTCTGGAAATATGTCTGATATGATGTAGATCCCTCAAGGGCTTCCTCCCATGAAAGGATGAACCTCTCAATCACAAGGAAACTCAGCAACAAAGCCACCAAACCATGCACTAAGAACTGCCTCCAAAATAATGCATTCCCTAGCAGAAACAACGCTGGGAATGTATGGAAAATGTGTGGCTTGATACCAAATATCTAAAATAATCTTTGGATCTCTCCAAAAATCTCTCTTAAGTGAAGTAAATCTTCCTACAATGAGAAACTAGCTCAAAAACCGAGATTCCAATCCCTTCCACTGCTGCACCCAGCAACACTGCACAATCTCTGGCAAAAATGCGCTGATGAATTTGGCTGAATCTTGGCCTGAAAAAATGATGTGGAATGATGACTGAAAACTCTCCTAATGAGGCTCCTCAAAGGAAAGAGGTGGTATTCCCGCTCAGGAACACCCTGTGCTAAACAACACTACTATTCTGCTGAACAACAAGAGGAAGTGAAAGTTTGAGTAGACATGAAAAATAATCCAAGACATGAAGAATAATGCTTCCATCCTCTTCCTTATATAAAAAATGAGTTTGCTTGCCCTTGGCCCCACTCAATTAGGCCATCTTTATCCAAAGATACATCTCCCTCCAAAACTGCGTTATTCCTCATTGGATTCCTCCTCCTCTAAAACTGCGCTGTTGACTTAGTCAAATCAGCTTGATTTTATCCCTGTTCACACATGGAGGTGTTTTATTAGGCTAGAAAGAGTGTCTCCTTTCACATTTGGAGTATTTTATCCCTCCTTAGGAGACTTATGGGTTTTTCTTCCCATTTATTCACCGACTAGAGCTGCTGCTAACTCTAATGTTCCATTTAGCTTTGAGGCTAAAATTTTGGAACATTATAGCTACAATGATATACAATCAGATCTAAGCAAGAAGGGATAATCCCTTCACTAGATCCTTGGGCTAAAAGCTCTAAATCTAGCTCCTCCAATCTCCTCTATTGAAAATAGTGGTAGAATGAACAACAGCTTCAGAAAACTACGCTGTGAGAGAGGGCGGCTTCTTTCCCCATAGAAAAATATGTCAAATTAGCTCCTGGGTGATGGAAAAAATAGATCTAATGTGAGGAGTTTATCCCTCAAAGGATTTCCAGTTGAAATGCTGAAAAATTCCTTCCTCCAATAGATCTGCAAGACTAAACTGTGCAATCCTTGAAGGGATTACTGCAACAAGGAGGAAAAACCCCAAGGCCTAAATTCCGGATATAGATCTGATGCTCTAGAAGACTGAATATGAAGAACAAAGTGGTAGGATGAATCCTCCACCAGTTTTCTAGCTGAATACTAGAAACAACCTCTTGAAGATGGCACTAATGCCTGATGTGGAATGAAGAACAATCCTCTCCCTCAAAGATCACTCAAAGAAAGAGGTGGGATTCCCGCCTGGGAACACCCTGCAAGCTCTACTAAACAGCCCAAGCTTGCATAGAAATGTCCTAAGGAAAATATAGATCTAAACAGATCAAGAAATGCATAATCCAAATCATGCCTTCCATTGTACCTTCACCTTCATTATATGCATGAGCCTTCCATAACCTAGGCCCACTCCAATTGTGCGCTGCACATGTGGAAAAAGTCCCCATGTGTGACTGCGTTGTTGATCCATGCCCTCCATCATGTCCACATGGTGATCACCCTCTACATCATGCATGCATTAAATGCACCACTTCCTCCACTACCTTATCATGAATGATATTCTTTGAATGTATCATGATCTCAGTTGACCTTATCAGAGATCCATGTGATTTAATATTTAATATACATGATCTTCTTTGACTGTTTCACCCTCCATTAAAAGAGTTACTCCACTATTCCATGATTCTAGATCTAGATCAAAAATGTCCACATACACACATAGAAGTGGATCTTATTCATGTTTTGGGGTTTGTGGGTCCCTCCACCCTTTTATTTACTTAATTTATTAAAAATATAAAGGACTCTAATATTCCAAATGTGATGTTCAAATTTTGGAATATTACATTCCATGTTGTCTTTTATACTTGGATATTTACAGATGAGCATATTGATGCATCAATACTTGGTTTCCTATCCATTTTTGTACCTGGTCAACCCCCTGTAGTCATTTACAATTTTTCCCAGTACATTGTTGATAGCATACATGAACAACTTGTCAAATTACCCACTGAAGGTGTCTTTAGATATACTTCATTTATTTTCCATATGTTTCTCTATTTTCAGTCTAAAAAGTTCCCCATAAATCTTCAGAAAATGGATGTGGAATTAAATCCACAGTATTTTATATTATGGTCCTCCTTAATCAGAAAGGAGTCATCTGAGTTATCTTATGCAGACTTTCTAGATTGTTTTATCTATCCTTTGGTAAATCTTCTTATAAACAGTGTGCAACCTTGGATCAGTGATGAAATCAATAAAGCTTTACAATTGTTTGAATAGAGAAGGACAGGTGATTGGTATTTATACCAAAACCACACTGAAGTCAGAGTTTATGGGACAACCCTCATTCCTTACAAATCGCCAAAGTATTTACTTATCAGGTTGTTTGCTTTAAATTATATAAGAAATATTTTGAACTTAGATTCTATAAATTTCTTGGCTGCTAAGAAAAAAACCCAGTTGAAACTGAAGAACCAAGTGCGTCCCTTTATATGTAATAACAGCGAAGCAGGTGTAGAGGTAGAAAAGCAATTTTTAGGGTACAAATTCAGCAAAAGTTTTCTTTGGCACTATGATCCTTATGGTATTATCCACAAAATGAGAGTGAAGTGTAAATTAACTCCCTACATTCATGAAAAGAAGACTGAAATTGAGAAATTTTCTAACCAATCTGAATTGTTAGAAAATACACTGGTAGAAGTTGATAAGCAAAGTGATACTAGTCACATTTTGTAGACTCCAGCTCAGGAAGACATAAGCATGAAAATAAATAGGGAAGAAGGGTTATATACTTCTGAAACTACCACAGAAACAAATTTCAAACTCAGGTACATCAAGAATCCAATGATAAATATAGCAGATCAAGAAAAATAAACAATTGAGGTTATAGACATAGACATTCCAGATGAAGAAACTGTGCCTCCCACAGTGATTGAAAATGAACAACAACCTACCACTTCTAATACACAGTTGATCCAGAAATAACATAGTGTAGAAGTGTCATCATCTAAGAAGATAGAGGACAAAATTATGGACATTAAGGAAAGGTACAAAGAGATTAAGGCTAAGAATGAGGAAATAAAAATGAAATTTTCTCAATACTTGAAGCAGACTCCTAGCATACAAAACAGGTCGGTTTCAGCCTTTGATTACAAGAATAAGAAATTGTTGATGATAGTACTATAGCCTACATTTCCAACTCCTACAATGGCATCTGATTATAAAAATGTTGATTTTGGAGTTCCAATTTAGGACATTCATCCTCTCGACCAAATTGAATTCCATAAACAGAGTTCAGATATGATTTATTCCACTATGAATACAAAAGAAATGAGTGCTCAAAACCTTCAGAATACTTTGATAAATGTGAGAGATCAACTTAAAGTTGAGAAAGCTTCATCATATGCCACGGATAGCATAATCAAATCCTTGGAGGAGTTACTAATTGAGGTGGGTTATGATCCTAATAATGTGAAAGCTACTGAGGAGCTAATAAAAAAAAAATGTTGATATTGCTACACTCAGAAAATAGTTGAAATTACCTCCTACAGAGCATCCACAGGCCAATGAGATTTTACAGGAATCTAATCAAAAGGATGAGATGATGAGTCTCATATTGCAGTTGACAACCCAAATTAAAGAGATGGAGATTGATATGGACAAATTGGTCCAAGAAAAAGAAGCCACCAAAGCATAGGAAGTCCCTGCTACTAGAATTCCTATGGTGACCACAAAAGTGCCATCTACTCTAGCAGAAGAACTAGCTCCAAAAGTTCCATTGGCTACAACAGTGCCAGTAACTTCATCAACCACTTCTACCACTGAGTCTTCTACTTCAGTAGTCTAGCAATCAGATGATGCTAGTAAATTGGTAAAAGCAATGCAAGACATGTCCATACAAACCAGTGAAATCAATAGGTAAAAATAACAAATCAAAATTTGGAAGATGCCAAAAAGCTTGCATATATTAATGCCAAGGATGAAGAGAAAAAGGCTAAAAGGTTGAGTGAACAATTAAAAAAGTTGGAAACAGTGTTGACTTTGAAATAATCCATGGCACATATTAAAAATAAATTATGGACCAATATCATTGAATCAGTCAATGATACTTGGCCATCAATACAGGTGATTTATGAATAGAAGGATTTACTGAAAGCAGCAAGAGAAGAAATACAAAGGACCAAAGAAGAGTTGGGGACAAAACCTGAAGAGGCATTGGAAATTATTAAATTCCTCAATTCCAAAAAAAAGCAAGAATTATATGAAATTGGAAAAACAAAAACTATACTGGAGGTAAGAAAAGTAATTTCCAAAAAGAACTTGATGAAAAAATTAGAATAAAAGTGCCAAAACATGGATATGGAAATCATAAGATTCATGGTAAAATTTTAAGTTTTGAGGAAAAAATGCCTTCCAAATATTCTAGTAATCAATGACAAATTGATGAAACAAGAAGATTATAACAAAAAGATAAGAGAATTTTCCAAAGAATTGGTAAACAAATCATATTGGTAGGGAATCCCAACAAGGAAAGTTTTGCACAAGGGTATTGAAAATCTATTTTACTTGCAACATGAAGTAAAACACCTTTTGTGGTCAAACCAACATTTTTAAGATACACTGAAGCTGATGAAAACTTCAGAAAGCTAAAGAATATCAAAGTTCCAGAAGCTTAGCTCTGGGAGAAGTTAACAGATTTACTGTAAAAACAAATTATAGTGAAGGAAGAGCATGAAAGATAAAAAATAGAGTTGATGTTTTTACTTCAATAGTGAAAAAATTTCAGTTGTAAGACAGTCTTTGTAGTAGTCAAAGTGTATTAGTTAAAGAATATGAGTTAAAAAGTGTATCAGATGAGATGTGAAGAGAAAAACAAATTGAAGATAACACTTCCAGCATGAGGGACACCTCAGTTGTCCAGCTGCAGCCCAAATCCAAATAGCAGGCTATTTAATTTCAATAAATAGGACAACTAGAAATTAGTTAGGCAGTTGTCACTATCTTCTTGCATGAAGATATTTTATTTTCCAAGAAAAATTCCTCAGATTATTCTAGGATATTTTGTACTAGTTTTTTGTATAAATAATTCATCATTTGAAGTATTGAGTGTGGATCAAATTGTTGAACATTTATGTAGCTGTAATATTCTGAACCCAAGGGTTTTTGTATCAAGTTCAATTCAGTAGACTGGATCACAAGAAATAAAGCATCATATTACATGATTCATGTGTTGGGCCACTGAAGTGAAGTATTTTCTCATGTTATTTATCAATTTTCTTATGTTTTCCATCCATTCATGAATGTATTCTAAATTTTAATGTGAAATTAAGAATTTTTATTTTAGAATTTGTTAAAAGCACTTTGTTATTGAATGATTTTCATTTAAATGTTTTCTACTAATATCTAGACCAGAGAACCCTTAATTGCTCCCTGATTTTGATTGACCTCTGCCTTTTATATCCTTATCCGGATTTAAGAACCCTTAATCGCTCTTTATCCCGATCAAAACCATTTCACCATCATCCTTTGAAGATCTGAAGTGACTCTACTATCTTTCCCTGTAAACATTTACCTTTAGACCTTGATCCTGATCTGATTTCTTGACACATTGACTCCATCTTCCCAATGGAATATAGATCTATAACTATCCATATGAGTAAGTGATTTCCCCACCAAACCAAATCAAAATCCCAAAACCAATTTGCCCCATATAACTAGCCTAAAATCAAATATAATAAACAAAGTTAAATCTTATAGAGAGATCCCTCTATGAGCCTTAGGAAGGCTATATCCTAAGACTTAAAAGTAGGTTTGTGGTTACCTTTGATATTCTTTAAACCATAATAAAAAATCTCACAACTTTGAGAATTATTAGAGGGATGATAGGGTGTATGCATTGGTCCTGCTTCAAACAATGTGGAATAATACACTGTAGTGGTCAATCTACTCTTGGAGGCAATATCTCTTGGTGTTGATTTGTTAGTATTTTACTTGGATTCATAACTGGTGGTTTTGCAATTAAATAACACCTATCGTGCCAGAGACCCATTTTTGCATCGATTATTTTTTAGAGTACATTTTTTACAACGTTCATTTCAATTTATTATGTTCATTCACATTCCTTGATCTCATAATTGGTTAGCAAACTCATTAGCTAATCAAGCACTTGATTGGCACATTAATCATTCAATACTTTAAAATATCAAAAAAAGCATTCATCATTGTACATTTGGGAAAATCACATCATATAAAATCGTTATGTGTATATATATATATATATATATATATATATATCAGAGTGTTCAAAATATACAAAAAATGGACCATCATGTCCTACAAAATTTGGGCTTATGCCCGATCATGTCTGTCATCAAAAATAATAATACAGTGATCCGATCAAATCTAAATCTGTCCCTGAGGCCCCTTCTCAGCATGTGTATTCTGTAAAAACACAATAATAGTAGCTACACGAGAAAATAACCGCACCTAATCTCGTGGTTCTCCAACCACTCTCCTCTGGATAGCCTCAGGAAGATCCTCTATATTTGCCATGGGTACTTGGCGAGTTAAACTCTCTAAGTTTCTATGGATGGCATAGAGGGTCCTTCCTAGGTCTTCAACATCATCTGCCTCTCCTCTGCAGCGCTAATGTCTTGGGTATCCCTCAGGTCTAACTGGTCCCATGTCTGTATCATGATCATTTAAAATTTGTAATTCATATTGTCTTATCAATTTTTTTTTCATTTTCATATAATTTGAAAAAATCATAAAAAACATATAATCAAAAAAACATTGTGCAATATTACCAATTGAACCCCATGTTGCTCCGGGTGGAAGAACCAAATCAGGGTTTTCTCTAAAATCCATCCCAGCATAGGGGTAGTCCTCTACTAAGATGACCTGTTCTCCCCACCGTTCGAATAACTCATCGTCCCATGTAGTGTGGGGAACCTCACTTCCTCCCAGTGCCTTCATCAAGTTTTCCCATATGGCTATCCTTGGATCTCGTGGGCTGCTAATGGTGGAGATGATCTTGGGCCGAAGCCTTGGGACTCTCTCAAAGAAGATTGTAGCAGAATAGTACCATATCCAAAATGTTTTTTTTTTTACATTCTGGATAGAATTCAGTTGTTTCTTCAAATTTTCAAATAAGGATGTGCAACAATCATAGAGGTTGGCCAAGAAATATACTTCTAGATTCATGTGAGTGCGTGAGGCCCAGTGAGGGGATGTTGACCCTGCCACTCTACCAATAGTTAAAAGAGGGATTTTCATGTACAAGTCTCATACATATTTAATTAGGATCTATGTCCCCACCTTCTTTGCACCATCTACATAGTATACCTAGACATAGTCATCTACATTAAGCCCTCCAATGGACTTACCATGCAAATCAAGTGGTTCTCCCCTCTGGTAAAGTCTAGTGATAAAATAGATGTTTTCCAGTTCAATCCTCAATGGCATCTGTTCTATCATGAAGCAATCTTCATATGGTTCCCAATAATTGACCAACATCTCGAGCAATCGAGTATTGGTTTTCATATTTGGCATTTTGAAAAAATTTAACAATCCGTAATCCTGGAGGATATCAAATGATTGTTGGTCCTGCATGACTTCATTGTCTATTGCACTGTGTTCTCTTTCCCTCCAACTGATAGTCATCCTGAAAAGTTTCATCCATTGACCCATTAGATATCAAATTTTGAATTCCGATATGCGCATATGCGACTTCATTTGGACACAGTTGTGTCTATACGCGAGTTCCTCATGACGAACCCACGTATACCCATAGGGTTTCAAGAAAAATATATTTCCTGCAGTCAAAAATCCCAAAAATTTCTCGAAATGGTAATGAAATTGACAAACAAGCTGAGTATGAGGCTTACTTGATTGGTTTGGATCAATTTGGTGGTCAGTTGCTCTGTTTGCAAGAAAGGGTTTTTTTGCTCCAGAGCTCTTTCTCCACTTCTCCACTGCACAAATAAACAAATGTGAGTAAAAAAATGCTTATTTATGCCCGGAATTTGAATTTTTTTTGCAAATTTTTTGTGTGTCTATTTTTCAAATTTTTTTAAGGTTATTTAACCTTTTGGCTTGTAAGTGTTGGGAAAAATTATTTTCAGGTACATTCTGGTGATTTTGAGATATTTTCAATTTTTCTTTGGATCCATTGGTGTTGACCTGTCATGGCAGATATTTGATTCTAAAACTGGCATATAGGTTAGGGAATTCACTTTCCGTTGCACTTTTTCATACTAGCCTCCATTTTGATCACTTGTCAGAGGGTCGACCCCATCATGTTATGAATATTTAACCAATTTCACTCGTCGATTTTTAAATCATGATATGATGGTAGATCCATCCTTTACATGGGCTTCCTAGTTAGTTCCTCACTAGCATTTATCACCCATGTTTCAATCTGTGTAGACTTAGGAGTCGTCTTTAGTCTCGCCATGACTTATGCTTTGAAGCTCCATTCTTATTCTTCTTCGCTATATTTATTCCAGCCATATACCTTTGAGGCTCCCATTGTTGTCAAGTTGTATTGTTTCATTACATATTGACCACTTGTTTATCTTGGCCTTTAGTCAGCTTCATTTGGACTCGTGTTTAAGCCCTCTTTTTACCATGTATTTTTGCACAAGTTAACCATGAAATCACCTAGCCTTCACAACTATTGATCAGCGGTTGTCATTGATGTCAACGCAAGCAGCACCAGGGGCTAACCCAATATTGCATGGGAATTTTTACCTACCAAAATGATATATTCTATGTCAATAATTCTCTTTATGGTTTCTACTTGTCGAGATGTTTCTGTTGATATATGGCACGCCATGTAATTCTTCACGGTTTGAGAGATATTCATGTTTGAAGTTTGTACCCCTAGTTAGTGGGCTAAAACCCCATGGGGTTGGGGCATGGGTCATTGAAAAGTCATAATTAATATATTTTAAGCTCATAAAATCCCTCCCACATTCACTTGTTGAAGCCCCTCTCAACCTAAGCATTTATATAAATTGTGATCTTCATTTCCTCCTTAGGCAAGGGATTCTGCCATCTGAAACATGTCATCATGGAATTTTTTCTCTAACTTTTTTTCTACAAAGTTTCAGAAGCTGAAATTTTTATGAGGAAAAGCCGAAATCCTAAGGAAGATTCTGTAAAAATTTTAGATCAAGGTGCGCAATATTTTTGGATATATGATCTGTGGAAGTCAGGGTTTTCATAACTTTCTCTCTGAGTATCAGATTGGAATTTCATAAAAAGTGATAGATAGTGCCTAGACATTATTTTTTTCTCTATCAATTTCAGAGCTGAATAAAGAAACAGAGACATGCAGCATGCCGTACAATTTCGCTCTACTGAAACAGTCCATAATTAGGGCATTGTGAGAGATTGGGTATAACTCTCACTTGAAGAATCAAAATTGGGTAAAAACCATGGCATTGGAAAGAAGACTCAGAGGAATAATACAAGACTAAAAATTAGATATTTAGGATCTGAAATAATAGAGATACACCAGATTCAATATCGAGCTCCTAGAAGGCAAGAAAAAGCTAGAACATGTGTTGTCAAGGGTTGCAAAGGACCAGAATTTCTATGGTAGAAAAGAAAAGCAAGGTGCAGTAGAAGGTAGCATGAAAATATCAGCAACCAAGGTGCATAACAACAGTAAGAAGTTCATCATATGAAGTCTTCAAGTGGGCAGCACTGCATACAATCATTGTAAAGGTATCATTGTACTAAGTCATTGTAAATACATTATTGTAAAAATTGTACTAGTGTGTATTTGCAAAGGGTTGAAGAGGCAGTGTTGGGAGGTCTAGGATCATCATTAGGTGGTTGTGTCAAATTTGGGGTTATGGTCTAGTATATCTTCTTCTTCTACATCATTCTATATCATTGTAAAGTGGACCATTTTCCCTAGTATGAGAGTCCATTCTTCTTTTATTCTTCTATAGGGTGGTAGGGTGGTGCTAGGGTGAGTTGTAGCTCATTGGGTGTTGGGGAATCCATTCAGTTGAATACTGAAGAATATACAAGGAGCCGGTCCATCCAATGGGAGCAGAGAAGAATTCTTTCTAGATTCTAGGAATTTGGAGCTTTATTTTCAATTGGAGTTGAATATTAAAGAATTATTAGAAAAGCATTAGGTGGTTTTTGTCAGATCTCAAGGCAGAGAAGATCTGTTCCAATACTCTTGAAGAACAAGTTCAAGGTCTCAAAATTGAAGTTGAAGAACACAAATGCATTGAAGAGTCACTTCAAAAGAAGTTGGGAGAAAGTGACAGATAGTGCACAGACTTTAGTTTTCTCTCTATCAATTTTAGAGCCGAATAAAGAAACATTGACACGTGGTACACTGTACAAGTTTGCTCTGTGGAAACAGTCCATAATTAGGGCATTGTGAGAGATTGGGTATAACTCTCTCTTGAAGAATCCAAATTGGGTCAGACCTATGGCATTGGAAAGATGACTCAGAGGTCTACTACAGGACCTAAAATCAGATATTGAGGATCTGAAATAACAGAGACACACCAAATTCAATATTGAGCTCCTAGAAGGAAATAAAAAGCTAGATCATGTGTTGCTCAGGCTGGGCAGAGGACCGGGACTCTCAAGTGGTAGCAAAGAAAAGCAAGGTGGTGCTGCATAGTATGATTAAGAGAAGCAACTAAGGTGTATAATAAAGAGTGCAGTTCAACATATAGCCTTTCAAGTGGGCAAGATCGTGACACCTATTATAAAGGAAGTGCTTTATCAAGTCAGGAATACATTATTGTAAAATTTTTACTAGTGTCTATTTGCCAAGGGTTGAAGAGGCAAGTTGTTGGGAGGTCTAGGATCATCATTAGGGTGGTTGTGTCAAAGTTGGGGTTATGGTCTAGTATATCTTATTCTTCTACATCATTCTATATCATTGTAAAGTGCGGACCTATTTTCCCGGGTATGGAGTCCATTCTTCTTTTATTCTTCTATAGGGTGGTAGGGTGGTGCTAGTGTGAGTTGTAAAATTACGGGTCTTCAAAAGGGGCATCCACGAGTTGACTACTAAATAATCTTGCTTTGAGCATCCATCCAGTTGGGGAGCTAGAGAAGAATGCTTTTCTAGATTCTAGTAAAGGGAGCTTTATTTTCAATTGGAGTTGAATATTAAATAATTATTAGAAAAGCATTAGGTGGTTTTTGTCTCGGAGTGGGTTTCCACCTTAAAAACTGTGGGCATTTGTGTTCCTCTTGTTTGCTACTATCATTGTACAAACACTGATAATAATTGAAGATTAACTAATGCTCTAATTGAAAGGAATACTGATTCACCCCCCCCCCCCCTTCTCAGTATTTCCAACAACAACTTGATACCTTTACCCATGGATGGAACATCCCTTTGAGTGTCACTTACCAGTTTTCACCACCTTGCATTGAGCATAGGATTGTTCCTATCCCATGAACTAGTGCATCTATTTTATCGACACTCGTTCTATCCATTATGCTATAGGAATTCTCCATTTGGGATGGTTTTAGTTTTTGACATAGGAGAAGCCATAACCTTGTTATTGAGTCAATACTCCCCCGGTTGGTTATCTCTTCCAATCATATGGAGGGTTTGTTTATGCCTCCTACATGACAAACTTATACAGAGTTATCATTTTCTTCCATAGTTAAAATGAGTCGTGATTTGTTTCAAGGGAAGTAAACCCGAGTTGGCCTTTCTGCGGTGTCTCTTGACTCATTTTTCAGTCGGCCATCCCAGTCTGTCAGTATCTTGTTCTATCACATCAGATATTTGGTCCTTTGCTCATGCTAGTTTGAGAAGGTCTCCATCGATTTCTTGCTAGTGGGTTTTTGTCTCTTATCGACTTCGACATATTTCTCTGAGAGTAAACCTAGAGCCGCACCCTGACCCTATTTACATCATTGATAGGTGACCTTGTGCTCAAAATTTGATCAACATCATGGGTATTTGACTGAGTGGTATCCCCTTTTTTTCGACTTCATCTTACATTATCACACCTGGGATTCGTGCAGTACCTTGATTTCCATTTGACCCTATCGGTGGATATCTTGCCTCTTTGTTAGTTTTCATTATATGTTGGTTCAGAGGGTTTGTGTCGTGCACTAGCTACATTTTGTGCATGCCAGAAACATACTTCAGGTTGGTTACTTCACTTTTATTCGTCTGATTCCTTCCAAATCTTGGCTTGCGGGTTACACACATGCTAGAATGATGTGGGATGCCTTAATGCCTTCCTTCCAATAGATCTTTTCCCATCGACTCCGACTCATTGCTCTGGGAATAAGGTCTAGAGTTCTTTCGTCAATACCTTAGGGTTTGTAATCATCAGTGGCAGACCCCTTTTCTATCGACAGTGAGAATACATCAATGTCTTTTGATTGGTAGATTCTCTCAAGTGTTTGACTTCAAATCATTTATTTTCACTTTTTAGATTGTGGGGCACCTTGAAACTCATTATCATTATCGGTGGGTTGTCTCACGTTTGTTAACGGTACACATCAATGACTGATAATAAAATGATTTCTCACATGATTGACCTCAACTCATTTATTCCCATTGTGTAGAATTATTCCATGGTGATCGGTGAAGACCTTGGGTTTGCATCAATGTGCTTTGTTTCACTTTGAAAACTCCTTCAGTTTTCTGCTAGTGACACCATCCACCCTTATATGTTGCAGTTTCATCACAACGACATCTTATATGTCGGCACCTGAGTTGCGTGTTGTACCATTTGTTCCATCACTTATGATTTGGTACTTGGAGATTTAGTTGTGACTTTAGTGATCAGATATCTATGCAAAATCATTGATCAATCTTCTATATGTGATACTTGGAAATGATTTTGACTTATACTTCCGAGTAGTGATCAGATGATTCACTATGTAATTTACATTTTAGTTATGCTTGTATACATATTGGATCCCCTCCATACTTGATATGCAGACATGCTTTTATTTCATTGAGCATGGGTATACCTGCCTCAGACATGAGCTATCTTTCTGATTTCTATCACTAGTTTTTGGTAGGCTATAATCTGGTGAAGTCCTCTCTAGTCCTCGCAAGGTTCTTTCTATGCACATAATACATTTCAGCCATCATGTACCCCTTCTGACCTCATATATTAGGGGGAATCTATTATAGAATCATTTATCACCTCTATATACTTGATGACTTATGCATTGGCCTTGGGAAGCCCTTCCATTAAAACTTGGTCACATTTCTCAAAAAACAATATTTTAAAAACCATACACGACTCTACCCAGTTTTTTCCGCGTGCACATGTGGGTCCCTCCATATCTGACCTACGTATGCTATTTAAAATATTAAAAGTATATATAATTTTCCTATTATTGAGGTAGGGTTTACGAATTTTCCTGTAACTTAACTACCCCAGCCCGTGGCCTAGCTATTCCCCAAATGAAAAAACTAATTTGAGGAAGTATAAATACACCTCAAGGGAATAGCCTAAGAGGGGGAGAGAGAATATTATTTATCTTATAGCCTATTATAGCCTTGATCAAGTCTGATATTTCCCTTGTGCCTCCTGCACTTCCCAAGTTTCAGGAAACCCTTGTTTCCTTGTGATGATCACTATCATTCTATGTGACATCCTTTGTGCACCATTTATGGAGGAAGCTTTGTGAGGCTAGGGCTAGACGAATTCGGAGGAAGGTTTGCTCAAGGCCATGGCAGATCTCAAGTGATTTCTACACTGTTATTTTATGTACATGTTATCAATAAAAGAAGTACCATCCTATTCCTGATGTTCATGTGTTATGTGTCTCTTATACATGCTTAATAATCTTGAATAATTTTATTTCATGTTATCCTTATGAGATTATGTATGTTAATATGCTAACATCTAGGACATATATTCTGTAAAAATAGTTTCTTTACTTGTTCTTGACTGATTTACAGGTTTTGGAGCACGAGGAGTTGCAGGGGGTTTGCACCCTATGGGATATACTTCAAACGAAGGATAAACAGGTAAGGTACACAATCCTCACTTTCTAGTTTAAAGCATAAAATTTGGTAATTAAAGTCCTTCTTGTGATGACATGCCATCCGCTTTGTTAGGTATTTCAATGCTAGGCCTTAGGGTAGCTTTGCTCGTAACAATGCTACACTGCCTTATCTTACTTTATGATGGTATGCTTGGTTCTCACATATGTTGTTGATGCATGAAAATGTATGTTGTTGCATATGTGTTTATCCTCCTACAAAGGGAAAGAGCAAGTTGAACTTGATAAGGCTAAGAGGATGAGTTGATAATAGATGTCTACAGAATAATATTATGTTGTTAATGCTACATAATTGGTTAGAGGTTGATGATATTAAAGCTACATTGTATTATCTCACAAATTGATGATGAGGATGTGCATGTTCTTGTTCATGTTGTTGCTATCATATGCTTATGGCACAGATCCTATATGTATATGATGGTTCTTGAAGACTATCTTGGTCTTTCTACATCACTATAGAGGTATTTGGTTTTGGTAATAAATGTCATATTTTTGTCTTGATGTAAAGGTCATGAAAATACCCGTGATGTAATCATTGTAATACTTAGTCATGTTTGGACTATGAAGGCCAAGTCAATTATGTATTTAATCCCATTTTGGGCATATGATGTAATGTTGAGTCAAACATGTAACCCCACTATGTTGGGTGATCAATGTAAGCATGAGTCCTTGGTGATAGGAAAGGCCATATTTGATTGAGTCATAAATTCTTGTACTTCTTTGAATATCTTCTATAAGATTCAACATGTGCTCAGGGAGAGCATAGTCAGTATAAAATTTTCATATTCAAAAAATCAGATCCATAGTGATCCTTTCTATACAGGGAGAAATAAGTCTTCATTCAGCATTGGTTAGCCCTTTGCCCTTGATGTCAAAGGGGGAGAGTAACTCAGTGTTTGAAAAGCTTGGTGCCTAGCTTGATGAATCTTACAGGTATTTACAAGTTGTGGTGAACAAACACCAAAGTGATTGCCATCAAGTCCAAAGGGGGATATTGTTGGCATTATGACTAATGTGTTGTCCTTGATGGAAAACTACTTGTAGCAAGATGTGTGTGTGTTTTCCTTGACGAAAACCTACATGATAAAGTGGTCAACATGATGGTATCAAGATGAGTATACAGGCCAATACATATGTGACAAAGAGAATGGACAAATAAATACCATTTGAGAGATAGAGGAATGATAAAGATAAAGTTTGAGAAAGTATATGCGGGTTCTTTGAAGCAAATCCACGTACATACGTGAGTATGGTGAAGAAAAGTCACATATCATTTCCACACCATGGTATTCTAAATACCAAGGGTATTTAGCATTGTATTGACTCATAGTAGTGAGTGTGGAAATGAATATTTGATCCCGTCAAATAATACCATTGACATTACTAAGGGTTTGACCCAAGGTATTGGCTAAGGCCTAAGATATATAAGGTGATGGAGATCAATTGTTAGTGTTTTTATGTAATGGGTTATTGATGAATTTTTTGATAGAAATAAGTGTGCAATGAGGAGTATGATGATGGATCAGATCTAATAGATCTGAAATGAATACACATTGAATAAT
This sequence comes from Pinus albicaulis, assembly GCA_034641835.2. Classification (NCBI taxonomy): domain Eukaryota; kingdom Viridiplantae; phylum Streptophyta; class Pinopsida; order Pinales; family Pinaceae; genus Pinus; species Pinus albicaulis. The sequence goes on from CM076581.1 coordinate 1,602,835,158, forward strand.
CTACTTATAGGTTGATAGATTTGTGATGACGATGTTATGATGTGTGTCTATTATAATGTATGTCGAGATTTTGGTTTGACAGATGTTTTGTTGTGAAATGAAGGTATGAATCAGTAGTTACAAATATGTACACATGTTTTCTGAAGAAAGATCTCCTAAATACGTAGATCTACTTCTGGGTAGTCACATATATATTATGCAATATGGAAAAATCAATACACGAGTGTCAATCATGAAAGGCTACATACATGGAAGTTATTTATAAAAGTCGCTTATATCTGGTAAGGTTTTGAAGTATGAGTTGTTCATGATGTCTGGTCAGTTTTGTTATGATTACTATTGTCTATCGATGAAGTCATGATAATTTGTGCTTGAAAGTATTGGTTGGGTTGAACTGATTGTGGAATGAAATGTTGAATAGTAATGATGTTGCTATGTGATGATATGTATGTGGTTTAGAGATCTGTGATGGGGTCAGTATGTGTTGTAGTAAATATTTCAGTGTGACAGTAATGAATATTCAACTATCAATGTGTTGATATTTGTACGCATGTATTCTTCATGGAAATCACATACATACACAAGTATAGTTTAGAACAATATCATATATATTCTGACATATAATTGATTAGCGTTTGCATTGAAAAAATATGGTTTCAGTGATGAATAATATGTGGTTTTGTATTATGATGAAAGGCATATAGTGATATGAGTTGATCTAGTTGCTTTGGTTTCTTGAGATTCGGTATTTTTTTTATTCAATGATTTGGTGATTCATTTGGTTCAGTGATTTGATACAATGTTTGGTTTCAACATTGTAATTTAGTTTTGGGCTTAAATGATGGTAGTGGGTCCAGTCTAAAAATTTGATGAAAAGTGATCTACAGGTTTGATATTTTGAGTTAGGTGGATCTAGTATGAAATATTATGAATTGTGGTCCACAGAGGTGCTAAGGGTTGGAGCCTTCAGTGAGGGAGTAGAAGCTTCCTTTTAGTAGTAGCTGGTAAAACTAATCAGGGGGTAGGAGCTCCCTTTCAGTGGTTGCTGGTAAATGAGATCAGCGGGTTGGAGCTCCCTTCCAATGGGTGTTGGAGAACAAGAGAAGGTTGTAGCCTTTTGCAGGTGGGTTCCTGCATGCTAGTATGAGTTTGTGCTAGTACAATATTTCAAGATTTTTTTCTTTATAATAAAAGATAAAAACATAGAAATAATCAATGATGGTTTTCTCTCACATTATGTTTCCACCTAAAAATCCCGGTGTTCATGTGTTTTGATGTGTTGCGTACGTGTGATGGTTTATTTTTTTCTTACCGCACATGGTTACTATTTAATTAATGTTTAAAGAATTATTGATGCACTAGTTCAAGCTAAACAACTGATGAATTAGTTGAAAAATTAGCTAACTAGATATACACTACTTGTCTTCATCACAATCACGTAAATAAGCTATTTTACTTCATTACAGATACTTACAGAAATATGAATATTAAATTGAAAGGTTTAAGTGAGTTAAAAATTATGATTCACCCCCCCTCTCTTAGTATTTTTCCTAACAACATTGCCTATTTTCTATCCCACATGTAGAAAAAAACATGCATTACAAGAATGCCCTCTTGATAGTGTTGCAATATGTGTTATATGTGCATCAAATCATGCTACAAAAGAGTACCCTTAAATACTTGGACTCAAATTTGGTTTCCAAGAAGAGTTTGGGACAAGTCAAATTGAACCACTTTCCTATGTCTCTCCCAAAATTCTTTGGCAGCTTCGATAAACAGGTATGGCACAAGATCCTAATGTACAATATAAGACTTATGCACAACCAAAAAGTAATTGGAATACACCCCTACCAAATTTTCCACCTCAACCACAAAACCCATCTTGGCCACAAATATGGAAATGTTCTTATGGTAGGAATCCCTAATAGCCTCAAAATTTTCAACAACTATACCCTCAATGCTAACCTCAATATTATTCTCCTCCCCAACCACCACAACCAAGTCAACCATAATTCCAACCTCAATTGACTTAAAGTCAACCCCTTTCATTACCATCCACCCCATTTCATTAGAAACCTAATTAACTACTTGCACAACCACACCCTAATCCGAATAATAAAGCACCTCAACAACCCATCTACAATGTTAAGGGTCAAAATTTTCAAGCTTGTATGATAGCTCCTATAGGTCTAAATTATATCCAACTTAGATCTGGTCAGTTTTGCAAAAGAAAAGACCACCTCTTATCATCCAAGAATATAAGGAGGATAAAATTCCTTAAAAGGAGGCATCTCGTGATCAAGAAAAGACCCCTCTAAAGGAAGATATTCTTATACAATTAAATGACAATAGAATAAAATCAACTCCTACAATTCATATAGATAAAAAGCCTTCTCTTTCCTTACAAAATCCTCCCTTTCCCGAGAGACTTCAAATTGATAAAGGAATAGAAAGGAAAATATTTTTACCTGATTATAACATGCTAGATGAATTGAAAAATATTTGCATCAAAATTCCTTTCCTTCAAGCTATAAAGGGAATACCCATTTTTGCAAAATAAATAAAGGAGTTGTTCATTAAGAAACTAGGAAGACAAATAAAATTCATTAAAAATATTCAATTGGAAGGAAAAATTGCATATATTATGATGGGGAAAAGAATCATTTAAAAATATTTAGATCCAGGTAGCCCCATTGTAAAAATCCACATCGATCATATTGAAATTACAAACACTTTGATTAATTTAGGTGAAACTATTAATATCATGAGTAAGAATACTATGGATTAATTAAGGTTTCCCAATATTTAATATACCCCAACATTATTACAATTAGCAGATATATATGTTATGAAAATTGATGGTAGATTAGAAGATGTAATAGTATCCTTAGATTCATGGGAGTATCCTGCTGATTTTATTGTATTACCTCCCAAAAATAATATAGGAGGACAACTATTGATCCTTGGTAAACCATGGTTAGCTACAAATGATGCATTCATAAGTTGTATATATTGTGACATGTTCATTTCTAATGGAAATTCTACTAATAAATTCACATTATATCCACCTGAAAAAACAATAATTGAAGTAGAAAATGAAATATGGATTGAAGATGATGATGATGAAGAATTTGAAAACATTCAACCAATATTAAATATTTCACAAAATGATGAAGAAGATAAATTAGTAAATTTCATGAACAATCATGATTTTTCTTTATATTGTTGGCATTGATGTGTGCTGCAGATGTGTTGTTGGTTAGCATTAGTGTCAAGCTGGTAGCATGAGTTGCAGGAGAGTTGGTTAGCACTTATATGTTTGGTTACAGGTGGCTTTTACATGGTTAATCTGTTGCATTTTTTTTGGCAAGTATACTAGCATGGAAATGTGAGGATGGAGAAGTTTGCAGGTGTTGCATACAAAATGTGAGAAGAGGATTTCATGTTCCTCATGATCATGATTGTTGCATGGAGTTGGATGGTGGTGTGTTGCACTGGTTTGGAGGCCTTCCCATGATGATCAGTGGTGTAGAGGAGGAGTTGTATTGGAGATGTGATGATATTCTTGATGATGTTGAATGATAAAGAAGATATTTGTTGCTACTACAAGAGTTAAAGTTGAGGAACTTTGCTGATTAGGTCTCCAAATCCCTAATTAGTTCTAACATGTTCTGGAGTTGCATACTGATGGTAGAGATGTTGTGGAGTAGTTTTATGGCCCATGTGTTAGCGTATTTATTGGCTGGAATCCAAGTCAAACTAGTTTGACTTATGATGATGATGGTGATGTGACAGTGATTTGGTAAAGTGTTGTAGAGGCACAAATGGATTCCATAGGTCCTACAGAGTCCTATCAAGTAGTAGAAGAAGTTTGGAAAAATCATGAGTCATAGAAGTTTTAGTTTCACCATCCTCTACCCAAATCTCTAGGCCCGAGAGGCTCATGGCTCCAACCAAAAATTTGCAAGCTTGTGAGTGTGACTACAACCTAAATCTAGTAGTTCTATGGGTGTGGTTGAGGCCTAAAGTGAGTTTTCCTCTGCATTACTTGCACACATCAGGGGTTTTTTTTTTTCTGGCTTGTCTTGTTCAGAACTCATCATGTAAAGGTAGGAAAAAGCTTAATGAGATTCTAGATGTTGGTTAAACTTGATAATATCCATCAAGTAGTGGAGATAGTGGCTTGATCAAGTCACAAAATTCGATCCAGGAAAATTGAGAAGTGTGAAAAGAATTTTTTAGGACTCCAGAACTTGTAGCATTTACTCAATTAAAAATATTAGAAAATGTTAAATAGAGGAAGGGGTTTGGGTTCATTTTTTTGGTCTAGTTGAAAGTGTGAGAGCATGTTATTGAGAGGGAATTAAGATTAAGTAGTGGTTGCAACAACTGCTGACATATTTTTGCAGAGTTTTATCAAAGTATTGTTGCAATAATCAAAGTTGGATTTGAGGAGAGTATTCAAATTTTTTGTGTCGCAGGTGGAAGTGTTTATAGAGGAGAAGAATTGACAACCTATGATATATTGGAGATTAGAGTTTTGGTGTGAGAAGAAGAGAATAATTCCCCCCCTCCGGACATAGTTTTTGATTCAGATTTTTGTTGCAGAATGATGATGTTGTTGGGTTGCTAATGTTTAGCAGATTGAGATCCTAGTGTGAAATATTCCAAATCACATGGAGGAAGTGAAGGCATGGAGGATTCTAAGTAGATAATTATTTGGCGAATTCAGTAGAAGGAACAAATTTCTCTATGCGATAGGAGTTGTATAGTCCAATGAGAATTGGGCGAGGATCGTTGGTCATGGGGGATTCCAACGAATGGATTTTCGTATATTTGTGAGAGAAAAAAATTTCCCAACTAATAGGTGCTAACATACTATGAAGGAATCCAAGTCTTAATCCATGTATAATTTTTTCAGCAAATTAATAGAAGAATTAAGCAACTCAACAAAAATAGGTTGGTTTTTCTCTTGAAAGGTTTTCCACAAGAAATAATTGTGTCATTATGTGTGCATGCTCATGTTGATGTTTCTCATACTTATTATGTTATGAGTTATTGATTCTTTCATTTTTTGATAAGATAATATTGTGGATGTGTGTTTCAAATTGATTATCCGACAAAAATATTTAAAATTGATATAAATGTCATCACTACTAATTCACCCCCCTCTGTGTAGTGATCTAGTTTCCAACACATATTGTGAGCAAAATTATTTTGTACACATGCTACACCAAAGTTTCCAGGAACAATGTAATATTGGAAAAGTTTGGTAATTCTTTGATATAAATTTATCCAGGAAAAACATTAAACATTAATAACAACTTGGATGAATTTCAAAAGAAACAATTGAAAAATATGCTACTAAAACATTCCTCTACATTTGCATGGGAATATACTAATATGAAGGGTATTGATCCAAATACATATACACATCATATTTATATTCAAGAAAATACGAAACTAATAAGTTAACCTCAAAGAAGGACGAATCCCAATTTGACATAAATTATTAAAGAATAATTACAAAAATTTCTTAATTTGAATTTCATTTATGCAATATCAGATAGTAAATGAGTTTCACCCCTTTGGATTGTGCCTAAGAAGAATGAAAAGTGTAGAGTATACATAGATTATCGAGAATTAAACAAAGCTACTCTAAAATATCATTTCCCACTATCCTTTATTCATCAACTGTTAGATACTTTAGCATGGAAGAAATATTTTTCATTTCTTGATGGTTTCAGTGATTACAATCAAATACAATTGGCATCTAAAGATCAAGACAAAACAACTTTTACATGTCCGTGGGGTACATAATATTACAGGGTACTTCCTTTTGGTTTATGTAATGCACCTATTACATTCTAAAGAGCAGTATTAGGTATCATAGGGGCTTCGGGGTGGGTCGAACTCCCTCCTTTTTGTAATGGGTTTTGGCTTATATTCACTTTTTTTGTGGAGCCTATGGTATTGGCCCATGGTACTGTAACGATGTAATAATATAAAATTGGATGTAATTATATTCTAGATATAGAACTCATATCAAATGGTTATGGTTAATTCTTTTTAATATGTATTTTTTAGCGAAGGGAAATCTCTGCAACTGTGCGCAAACACCTTGGAAGAGTCTGCAACTTAGTGCACAGACAACCTGCAGCATAGTTCGCAGGTCGAAGAAATGTTTGTACTCAAAGATCCATATTAATAAATAAGCAGTTTGGGATGAAATTCTAGAGTTATTATGTGTTTTCTATATTTTCTTAATACATGTTGTTGTGAAGTAGCTATTACAATTGCATGTTATATCAATGCAGTATTGGTCTATGATGCTATATGACTTGTTTATGTTATTAATTGAATGTGGAAAAGTAAGTTATAAGTGTTAAGAGTAATGTAATATAAAAATAATACATATACCAGTCCTTCAAGCTGTAGAAACCTGGTTTTGCATCCTCTCATAGTCACTTTGGGTGAGGCTGTGATCTGCTTCCAGGTTGCTGCCGAATGGGCCAATGATTGAGGGTTTTGTTGGTGTGTAGTATATTTTGAACCTAGGTCAGCCCAAATCAAGCCAAAAAATGGTTCACATGATATATATACAAGCCCGTTCCCAAGGTACAGGGGGGCGACCCTCCCGTTCCCATAACACAAGGGGGAATTTTTCCCATTCCCACGACGAACCCTCCAAGTAGTATCGTTGCTTCTTTTGATTGGATTCGAATTTCAAGATATTTTCTTCCTTCTTACGTGCCCTTTTAGATTACAGTGCATGCTTATAATATACCTATACTTAGCACAATCATAGATTAAGGTGCATCTATTAGTATTTTGTCCTCAAATACTTGGCAAGATTTAGGTTCTCCGCAGCTGTGCCCGTTACCAATAATCTGTTGGATTTTAACGGAGGAAATAATTAACCATTAGGGATCCTTTCTAAGTTACCTATTAATTTGGGATGAAAAATAATCTATATTGATATGATGGTTTCACAAGGCCCTTTGTATTTTAATTTACTCCTTGGGAGTGACTATGCATATTTCATGGGAGCTCTTTCCTCTTCTCTCTTTGCCCACATGAATGAAGAATTGTGACCATTGATCAAATTTCATTAATTGATACTAATTTGACTCCCAATCAACCCACATCCCTAAATGGTCCTTATATGCAAGTGATATCTCCCCCACCACATGTTAATTATGTTTCAACCTGTTCCATGCCCGCGTCTACTGACAATCTAGTCATTGATATAATGCATCATGTACTGGGGGAATTGGACTCTGATCTTTCCATTAGATCCCTTTATAAGTATCCCTTCCAGATTGTTGTTATCCCATTTGATGAGAACTTCTTGGAAGCCATGACCTCTTCTAGGCCATAAACAAGATGTTAGAGCTAATTTCCTTTTATTTTTTCAAACTCCTTAAAAAATGAAACAAGGTCTCCAGATCATATTTCCTTGTCTTGTGTCAAGCTCATTACAAAATGAAACAAGGTTTCGGAGTAGAGTTCCTTTTCTTGTGTCAATCTCCTTAAAAAATGAATAAAGTTTCTTCGGAGTAGAGTTCATTTTCTTGTGTCAAGCTCCTTAAAAAATGAATCTAGATCTTCTGAGCATAGTTCCTTTTCTTGTGTCAATCTCGTTAAAAATTTAAACAAGCTACTGGAGCATAGTTCCTTTTCTTGTGTCAATCTCCTTAAAAAATGAAACAAGGTCTTCCAAGCATAGTTCTTTTTCTTGTGTCAAGCTCGTTAAAAAATGAAACAAGCTTCGGGAGAAAAGTTCCTTTTCTTATGTCAAGCTCATTAAAAAATGAATTATGTCAATCTCATTAAAAAATGAAACAAGGTGTCATGGGGATAGTTATTTTACTGTGTCAACCTCATTAAAAAATGAAACAGATTCCTATGAGGATAGTTATTTTACTATGTCAACCTCGTTACAAAATGAAATAGGTCCCTATGAGAATAGTTATTTTACTATGTCAAGCTCATTAAAAAATGAAACAAATTCCCTTTCAATTTGAGTCTTTGATTATATCTCGTAAATTCCCAATCGAGTCTTTCACTTGATCTCGTAAATGAACCTTCATTCCATCCATCTATTAGTAACCAATATTCTACTTAGGTGAAATGAAGCCTGGGGGGCATGTACCTTGAATTGAGTCATTATGTTTGGGGAATGCAGACTTATTCCAAGACTAATTTATCTCTATTTGAAGCTTGTGTAAAAATGAAACCACTCTCAAGCATATTTTTCCTCATGTTTCAAGCTTGTGTAAAAATGAAACCACTTTTCAAGAATAGCTTTTACTCATGTTTCATGCTTGTGTAAAAATGAAACCATTCTTATACACCTCTCATGATTTCCCTTTTATCTACCTCTTCTGCCAGATGACCCTTGGTTTTATCATTCCATCATCACCATTGGGCCTTGTCGATCATATGCTTTCACTTGGTTTTACCCTTTCCTGGCGAACCACTGTGATGAGTGGTCTTGTTATCTAGCCTCTTGACCTCTACATGTTTTGAGCAATTCCATCATCACCAAAACTAGTTTCTACCCTTTATATCACTTTTTCGTCCAGGAGGAGTCCTCTTTCAGCTCTTTTTAGACTCCCAAAATATGAAAATATTGATGTCTTTTTGAACTCGTAAAAGTAAATGAAAAGGTGTCTACTCACTATAAGTTTAACCCTTTTTCGAACAGAGATAGAATAGTTATGTAAAATGAATACCTTAATCAAACATGGCTAAGAGGTTCTCTTGAGTATTTTTTTCTACTTTTTTAGATTCAAGAGACTATATACAAAAAATGGATATATGGAGTTTTCTTTTTCACCTCTTTTTCAAACTCTCTAAAGATAAAAAAGATGTCGAGTTTTTCCTTCACTGGACTCATTAAAATAATAAAACAATGATGGGATTTTCAAACATGACGAGACTGAGCTACTCTTTCCTAGGGCTCGTTACAAACACTAGGATGGATTCATCTGAAGGGTGAACTTATACGACAAGAATATGGTATCCTCTTCAAGCTCGAGATAAAAAATAAAGAGGTACTCTCTAGAAATAGTGTGGGAAAATGGAAGGAAACATATATCCTATATTTTCTGTGAAAGGAAATATGTCACTCTTGAACATGAAACTTATCTGTATCTCGTGTCGGGTTTGGGACATCCTCACTTTTACACTTGTCTTATTGGGTTTGGGAAATCCATTTTCCTCTCATTTGATTATATATTGTCTGTAATATCACCTTTTCAGGAATATCAAGATTCTATTCTAGAGATTGAATACAAGGGCATTTACTAGATATGTCAGCTTTAAAAATAAAGGATGAGATCTAGAGGCTACTTGGACATCTGCAGACTTTGTCTATAGAACTTGGAATAATCCCTTTTTCCGGAATTTCAACAAGGTGTTCAAGAAAAACACTGTATAAGTAAAAACGTGAAAAAATAATGCAGATTAGGGCTTGTTTCCCCTAATTTATGCTGTATGTGACTTATATATGGAATTTAATCATAAAAAAAATCAATTTAGACTATTTAAACAGATCTCCCAAAAACTTGACTAGCTAAAAAGCACCCAAAGAGGAAGGTTGCAGCAAAATGCAAGCACTGCTTTAGGAATTGCATAGTTTTAGCAGATGTTTAGAGGAGACTAGAAAGGAGATTTATATTTTTGTGTAACCAACTCCAAAAATAGAAGAAAAGAGATGTAAACGCCTTAGAAATGAGCCACTTCGAGGGGGAAACCTCCAATACATTACATAAATGAACAATTCTTCGATGATACAATTCACAAAACCTCCTTTCTATATATAGGAGTCCATGGGACCATAATGTAATCCTAGTGGGCCACAATGTAATCCTAGCCGACCTAACAATAATAATTTAAGGGCACAATAATAACAAAATGGGGGTTACAAGGGTACAATAACAACAATAAGGGGGTTACACTAACAACAATAAGGGACTATACTAGTAATATAGGGACCTAACATGCCCCTCTCCTTCAAAAAAAGTGTTGTCCTCAACGCTTGAGTAGCTCTGGGTTCTTTTGTATAAAATTCTCATCCTCCCATGTAGAATCTTCAGTGGGTAAGTTCTTCCACTTGATGAGATACTCTGAAATTGATCGATTCCGTAGTTGTCGAGTTCTTTTTTCCATGACTGCTTCAAGTTCCAATATGATTTTCCCTTCCCCATCAAGTTCTGGCAATACTGTTTGAACTGGAAGATTTTCACCTATAACCTTCTTTAAGCATGAAACATGGAAAATTGGATGTACTCGCGAAGAAGAAGGAAGCTCCAATTTGTATGCCATAGTACCAATCTTTTGCAACACCTTGTAAGGACCATAGTACTTTGGCGATAATTTATTATCCTTATTTGCTTGCTTGAGGGACATTTGTTTGTATGGTTGTAGCCGTAAAAATACCCAATCTCCTACATCAAAACTTCTCTCGCTACGATGTTGATCTGCCTGTTGTTTCATTCGATTTGTGCCAAATTTAGGTTATCCTTTAAGAGTTGGAGAACTTCTTGCTGATGCTCGATGTGATCTTCCACTGCTTGAACCTTCGAATTTTCCCTTAAAGATGATGTGATCGATGGTGGATGATATCCACAAAGTGCCATAAATGGGGTCATTTTTTCTGCAGTATGGAAGGAAGTGTTATACCACCATTCAGCGAGAGGTAACCACTTGACCCATTGTGTTTGTTTATCAGATACAAAACAACGAAGATATCCTTCCAAACATTTATTTACTATCTCGGTTTGACCATCAGATTGAGGATGATAAGATGAGCTATGAGCTAATTGAGTACCCAAACAAGAAAATAACTCCGTCCAAAAATTTCAAGTAAAAATGGGATCTCTGTCGCTCACAATAACCCTTGGGCTTCCATGTAGCTTTTGAATTCTGTCCATAAATGTAGTAGCAACCGTACTTGCTTTAAATGGATGAGATAATGCACAAAAGTGTGCATACTTGGTAAGTCTATCAACTACCACCATGATGACATTCTTTCCTTCAGACTTAGGTAAACCTGTGATAAAATCCATTGAAATCTCCTCCCAACGCTGACTTGGAATGGATAAAGGTTGTGGAAGTCCCGGGGTCTTAATTGTCTCCACTTTATTCTGCTGGCAAACCAAACATTCCGCCACAAACTTTTGAATATCAGATTTAAGGCCATCCCAAAAAAATTCTTTCTTCACCCTGGGGTAAGTTTTTAAAAATCCTGAGTGTCCTCCTAAAGGAGAAGTGTGCAATTCCAGAAGAATCTTTTGTTTTAGTTGGGAATTCTTACAAAGATATAAGCGATCTTTGTACCATAAGGAATCATTTTTCCAACTAAATGTATCAGATGTACTAGGATCTTGCTGCAAATTTTGAATGAGTATCCATACATCTTTTTCCTTCTTCCATTCATCTCTTGCTTCAGTTATCCAATCTGGTTGGATAATAGAAATGGCACAAAGCAATGCTTCCACCTCTTCATTCTTTCTTGAGAGTGCATCTGCAACAAAATTCAGCTTTCCTTTTTTGTAGATTATTTCAAAGTCATAACCCAACATCTTTGTGACCCATTTTTGTTGTTCTTCTGACGATAGTCTTTGTTCCAAAAAGTGTTTAAGACTATCATGATCAGTTTTTACCTTGAATTGTCTTCCCATTAGGTAAGTTCGCCATTTCTTTAGTGCATGTAGTATTGCTAACATTTCCTTCTCATAAATAGGTTTCTGTAAATACTTTCCTTTGATTGGACGACTTTCAAAAGCAATGGGTCTTCCTTCCTGCATTAAAACTGCACCAATTCCATTTCCCGAGGCATCACATTCCACAATAAAGGTTTTTGTGAAGTCCGGTGTAGCTAAGACCGGTGCTAGGCACATTGCCTCTTTAAGACGTTCAAAGGCCTTAGTTGCTTCAGGAGTCCATGAAAATGCATCTTTCTTCAATAATGTTGTTAGAGGTGCTGCTATTCTCCCATAATTCTTAACAAACTTGCGATAATACCCCGTTAACCCGAGAAATCCTCGCAACTTCTTCATGGTTGTGGGGACTTTCCATTCCTTAATGGCTTTAATTTTGTTAGGGTCTACTTTAACACCCTCGTGAGATACAATATGACCCAGATATTCCACCTCTTGTACTCCAAAGAAACATTTGGAATTTTTTGCATATAATTGTTTCTCCTACAATAGTTTGAGCACCCTGTCAACATGTTCAACATGATCCTTCCAAGACCTGTTGTAGATTAGTATATCATCAAAAATACTAGCACAAATTTTCTAAGGAAGGGTTTGAAAATGGAATTCATCAACCCTTGAAATGTAGAAGGTGCATTGGTAAGGCCAAAAGGCATGACCAAAATTCATAATGACCCTCATGAGTTCGAAATGCTGTTTTTGGAATATCTTCAGTCTTCATTCTAATTTGATGATATCCTGAACGAAGATCCAACTTGGTAAAATAAATTGCTCCATGTAATTCATCCAATAATTCATCAATCACAGGAATGGGAAATTTGTTCTTAATGGTGAGCTTATTGAGCTCCCTATAATCCGGACACATTCGCCATGATCCATCCTTCTTGTGTACCAATACTACAGGAGCAGAGAAAGAACTTTGACTAGGTTGAATTATACCCGCCTCTAACATTTCTACAATCATACGTTCAATTTCGCTCTTTTGGAAGTAAGGATATCTATAAGGCCCGATGTTTGGAGGAACACTTCCTGGAATCAAATGAATAGCATGATCATGATCACGAATAGGTGGGAGTCCTTTGGGAGTTTCAAACACCTTGGAATGATTGTCCAAGACTTGTTGGAGATCTGTAGAAATAGATGATTTTGATGTTGGAACTTCTAGTGAGCATAATTGTGCAATTATGCCTCGTTGCTCTTTCTTTAGAAGCTTTGTCATTACATTAGAGCTTATTATCTTTCCCGGCTTCCCCGCAATACCCCATAATTCGAATTCCTTTCCTTCTGAAAAAAATTTCAAGAAAAGTTCTTGAAAATTAAAAGCTACCATCCCCAAAGATTGTAACCATTGTACTCCTAGTACAACATCAACACCTCCCATAGGAATGGAAAGCATTGGACTAGTCAATACATATTCCCCCATGGTTAGCTTGATATTATGGCATTTTCCAGAAAAATTTATAGTTCCTCCATTTGCAACCATCACTTGACATTCTGGTGCTGGGTATAGGAAACAATTTAATTCCTTGGCTACCTTACAATGAATAAAATTATGGGTGCTACCCGAATCAATCAACACTATTACCTTTTTCTTCTTGATTTGTCCTTTTATCTTGAGAGTTTGAGGAGTGGTAATTCCTGCCAGTGCATTACACGATATGGTCGCATTCATTTCTTCCTCTTCTAGGGCTGGTTCCTGGTGTATATCCTCTTCTTGTTCATTTTCTTCTTCCTCTTCACAATCTATGTAAAATAATTTCTTCTCAAGACACTTATGACCTTTAGTGTATTTGCTATCACAACTGTAGCAAAGCCCTTTTTCTCTTTTTTCTTCCAATTGTTGTGGTGTCAACCTTGTAGGTTGTGGAAATCTAGGTGTAGCAACACTTCCTTCTTTATAGAATTGAGTGGTAGGTTTCCTTGTCGCCATAATTTTACATTCAACTTTTCTTGCCAACCTGAATGCCTTCTCCAATGAATCAAGTTCCAAAACGCGAACTTCATGTTGGATGTTATCCTTTAAAGTGCCTATGAAGAGATCAATCCTGTGTTCCTCTGGAATATCAGTTACCCTTATATTCAATTTTTGGAAGTCCTCAATGTGCCGCCCCACTAAACCCTTTTGTTTGAGATTTATCAATTGGCTAAAGAAGGTGTTGCTCTTTGTATCCTCATAATGTGCTATCATTTCCTCCATAAAAATTGACCAAGTGACAATTTTTTTTTTTGAGAGAAAAGCCATCGATACCATACAAATGTATTTTTTTCTAAATGTAAAGTTTCAATACGTACCTTTTGTGTGTTTTTCACATTATGGAGATCAAAATATTGCTCCATCCGTAGTATCCATGTTACAGGATCCTTTCCATCAAACTTCCTCATATCCATTTTTGGAATATGGTGGTTCTTCCCGCCAACATTAGAGTTTATGAAATCACAATTAACATTTATTTGTTCTCATCATGAGGTTCTTCTACTATATTTCCACCATTAGGAATCATTTCTTGTTTTAAGCTTGTCATCAAGCCTTCCATGTATGCTTTTAGATCATTCTTCATGTTTTCCATGTTGTCTTTCATGTCCACTTCCATGCCATCCATCTTAGCTTCCATGCCTTTCTTCAAACTGTCCATCTTCACTTCCATGCCTTTCTTCAAAACTTCCATTTCATTTTTTGTTGCTCTTTGCGAGAGTGAAAACTGTTGCATTTGCTCTTGTAATTTTGATAGATCATGTTGTAATTCTTCATCTTCATGAGTCATAGTAGAGCCTTCTGAAGGCTTAATGGGTGTTGAATTCTTTTTAGGGGCCATTTTAGAATCCAATATTGATATCTATTCTACAAGATGCCTTTGGAATCAATTCAACTTGATTCTTCAAACAAGACTTATGCAATTCGGAAAAAAATACACACCTTTTACTAGCTTTGAGGAGCTCGATATTGAAATTGTATTATCTCTGTGCTTGAAAATCTTCGATATCTAAAATTCAGCCCTGTAGTAGCCCTCTGAAGCTTCTTTCAAATGCCACAGGTCTGACCTGATTTTGATGCTCCAAGGAAAAGTTGTGTCCAATCTCCCACAATGACCTAATTCTGGACTGGTTCAGTAGAGCGAACTTGTACGACTTGCCACGTGTCACTGTTTTGTCCTTTGTCTCTGAAATTGATAGAGAAGAAACTAAAGGCCGTGTACTTGCAACCAATTTTTACGGCACTCCAATCCAATTTTCAGAGAGAGAGTTATTGAACTTTTCCCACGATCACCTCTTTGAAATGAAATTGAGGAGCCTGAAAAAGCACTACCTTCCACAGATCATATCTCCAAAAATATTGCGAACCAAGCTCTGAAATGTTTTGATGAATTTCCTCAGGATTTCAGCTTCACACCATATGAATTTCAGATTCTGAACCTTCGTATAAAAAAATGTATAGCGCAAATTCCACGATGACCTGTTTAGGAGCCTGAAAAGATACCTGACTTCCACAGATCATATCTCCGAAATTATTGTGAACCAAGCTCTGAAATTTTTATACAAGCTTCCTCAGGATTGTTTCTTCGCACCCTAAAAATTTCAGCTTCTGAAACTTCGTAGAAAAAAATTTATAGCGAAAATGCCACGATGATCTGTTTGGAGCAGCGAAACCCTAGAATCCAAACCTCTGATACCAAATGTTGTGTAACCAGCTCCAAAAATAGAAGAAAAGAGATGCAAACGCCTTAGAAATGAGCCACTTCGAGGGGGAAACCTCCAATACATTACATAAATGAACAATTCTTCGATGATACAATTCACAAAACCTCCTTTCTATATATAGGAGTCCATGGGACCATAATGTAATCCTAGTGGGCCACAATGTAATCCTAGCCGACCTAACAATAATAATTTAAGGGCACAATAATAACAAAATTGGGGTTACAAGGGTACAATAATAACAATAAGGGGTTTACACTAACAATAATAAGGGGCTATACTAGTGATATAGGGACCTAACATATATTTGAGTATTACAGTAAAAAATCAACATTATGATAAATCCCTTTCATTATACAGTAGAATGCATGAGCCAATACAATAATAAATCTTCAGAAAAGAGAGCAGGAAGACAAGTAAATTTGTAGAAATGCTTCAACAGTGTTATTTTTCAGGAGTTTCAGAAGCTGGAAGTTACAAATTAGATCTAGGAAAAATATATGGACAAAATATCAGATCTATACCAGATCTAGAGACTATATAATTTTCTCTACAAGATCCACTTGGAATTTTTACAAAAGCATGCATGAATAAGAGTAGATCTGAGAAACAAGTTGCAGATCTAGAAATTGCTGCAGTAAATTTTTTAATATGAAATTTAATTACAATGGATCATATCTGAATAGTACATAGATTAGAAAGCTAATCCATGGATCACCTAGTGGAAGGAAAACCCCAACACTAAGGATCTCTGTTCTAAACTATGAGCAAAACACCATAACGAGATCTACAACAAAATAACATAGTCTTCCAACTTAGACATCGTTGTGGCTCAAATTTCATAGATAAACACTGTAGAAGTATAGATTTGAAGCATAAAGAAATGATACACTCTTCCAGGAGGTCAAAGAACCCACTCCATGGAGAGAGGCTCTCAAAATACACTAGATCTTTGTAGATCTAGATCACCACTTGCTGCAGCTTGGAGAGACAGAAAAACCCTCAATGGATCAGTGCTACCAATGTAAGTGGGAGCTTGGCCTCAAGCCTAATAGTGGTTCAATTCAGCAAAATTTCCTCCTTGAATCATCAAAGGAAGAGGTGAAACTCCTGCATAGGAATTCCAGATACAATCCTCCACTCAACAGCAGAGAATGGTATTTGTCTAAGCAGACAAATACTCAGAAATATGATCTATCAACAACCTTCTCTTGCTGCCCTCCTTTTCCTTTTATAAGATGAGAAAGCTCTTGCAAACCATAAACCATATTTATGAGTTAGCCCTTTTCACATTAGAGGCTCCCTTCTAGAACTGCGTTGTCCCTTTTGGAGATGCAATGAACCTAGACAGCGTTGTTGATTTGGTTAAGGTTGACCCAGTATTTAGCTCAAACCTCTTTCACACCTGCAAGTGATTATTTACATAGCCCTAATTTGTCTTTTTTCACATGGGCATTGATTTATTCAGAATTTTTAGGAGTTTTACATGTCCTCCTTTATTCATTTATTCATGAATCATAAATTAAAACAAAATTAATTGTTCCTCTTTGCTAAGGCTAGGTGGGAACATTACAGTCCTCCCCTCTAAAATGTTTCTTGTCCTCAAGAAACTGACAAGGTAAGAGCTGTAGTTCTTCTCCTTCTCCATTGATGGCACCCTCAAGGATCAAGCTTTCATCATGGACCAAGTTCTCATCAAGCCAATCCATCAGAAATTACTCCTCCAATGCTAACATGATAGGGGCATAGTCTATCCCTTCAGGAGTGTAAAACTCAACAGAAATAAACATGGGTGAAGAAATTTCACATCTAAAACATGTATCATGAAGTACAAGATAAATTTCCATCCCATGCGGTACATATACACTACCCACTTTTTTCCCATACAAACCCATAAACAATACCAATATATCATCTATGTATGGAAGCAAAATCACATATATGAAAAATAAAATTTGCACTTGAGGAGGTGGGTCACAATCCCACATAAGATACCAACACAATGCCTTCCTTGGCTTGAGTAGATCTGAGTGTGGTAAGTGGTAATCCCAACACATCTTGGTTACATGGGTCACCTTGACATGGCTGAAAGTGATACCCAAGTTAGGTGCTTTTGGGAAGCACCCATCATGATAGAGAATCTCCCCTTGCACCTCAAGGGAGTGGCCAGATTTAGACTTTCTATTGGCCTCATCAATGCCATGAGATCTGCATGTAATATCACTCCTTGTAGGAGCCATGGCCTGCATACATATGGTAAGAGGATATATCAAATCAGAAAAATAAACATGCTCTATAATATCAGATTATTTACCATTCAAGTCTCCCACACACATGGAGTTGGGCATGGGCATTTCTTCTCTTTTGAGAGAAGGAAGAGATGGCTGAAATGACTCCTGCATAGAGTCCTTTGGCTACCCCATCTCCTCATAGCTATTGCACTCTTGTAAGTGATGATGTAGTTCCTCCCAATCATAGTGTTGATGTAGTTCCTCCTTCATACCCTCCTAATCAAAACTCCTCATGATTAGGGAGTATATCTTAGCTGACTACATATAGATGGAAAGGAACTCTTTGTGTGATCTTTGTAGTATCTCTTGCTTAAGCTTGGAGGATTGAGACAAGAATACTTTACCAAGATGATAGATGACCCCTTCATGGAACACATAACCTCCCCCTTGCTTCATGCCATCTAATATCATCCTGGTGTGTAGATCTTTGGAGTACTCCACAAGGAGTTGAGATCTCCAATATGGATCCACACAACTCAACAAGTACAGTGCTACTAATGCATCTATGGTGGTGCTTGCCTTGTTGCTAATTGCTTCTTTGACATTATGCATGCCAAATTTGTTTGCTGGGAGGCTGATCCTCCCCTTTCCTTCCTCCCACAGCGTTGTGGCTTTCTCTTCCATTACTCCACTCCTTGCTTGGTCTATGCTTGGAGCAGCACTTTGTGAGGCTTCCCCCACATGATCAAAATCTAGTGGCATTCCAAATGGCTTGCCATGAGGTAGGAATGTCGCTCGCATAATTCTCATAAACATGAGAGAAGGAACTATGAGATCCTTGCTTCCACTGCGCAAATCCATATCTGTTGTTTGTGTGGAAAAATAAGGTGTAGGGTAAGTGTGCATGCCTTGAATTATTTGTGGTTTCCCACTCTTCAAGTCCACCCACTCCATATGCAAGGCCTTCCAATCATTGGTGACCTTCCCTAAGGTAATCAACCACTGGACACCCAAGATGATATTGGTGTCTGGTATGTCAACTACAAAGAAGTGATCCACCAAGTGTAGGATCCCATAGTCATAGAAAGTGATGGAACATACTGCATGCAATGAATAGTTCTATCTCCCGGAACCAAAATAGAGAACCCATCAAAAGTATCAGTGGGTATCCCTCTCCTCTGCATAAGGTGAGCATCAACAAAGTTGTGGGTTTCCCCACTATCAATCAAAATAGACACTCTCTAGTTCATGACTGAACCTTGCACTCTTAGGGTCAAATATTTGGGCACTCCTATCAAAGAAGCAAGGGTCCCACTTGTTGGAGGAAAGGCTCCCTCTTCACCTTTGGATGGTGATTGATATTCCTCCTCATCATCACCAGCATTGTGACCCCTCGTAGGTCCTTCATTCCCATCCTCCTCCTCCAAGTCTAAGAAGACTTCTATATAGTGTGCCCTTCCAGCAACACATCAATGTCCCGGTACCCATGGCTCTTGACAAGTGAAACAAAATATATTTTTCCTCAACTCCCTCCGGATATCAAGTTCAATAAGCTTCTTCAGTGAGCTCTCCTTGGGTGGAGTAGCTTTCCCTTCCTTCCCCTTAGAGGAATTAGGGGCTTTGCTTTGGAAAGTTTCCTTTGCTCTTGGCAAGGCATCTTGGAGATCTCTAGCTCTCTCAATGGCATCATGAAAAGTGATGGGCTTGGTAGACTTAACCAACCCATGCAAAGGTTCCTCCAGGCCATCAATGAACATGTAGACTCTCCTTGTTACAGATAGATCAGGGACCATTACTGACAATCTCAGAAATTCAGAGATATAGGCCTTTGCATCTCTTGTCTGCTTCAGCTTTTCCAAGCTTATAAAAGGGGCCTCTGGATATTTCCGATCAAATCTCTCCACTAGCATCCTAGTGAACTCATCATATGTAGACACATTTTTGTGTCCTAATGTAGATAGTCCATGAAACCACCAGTTGTGGGCTTCCCCCTCAAAATGCAGCACAACAATCTTGATGGCTTCTACTTTGGACACTTTATTCAACTGGAAATAGATGTCCAAATTTTCCACCCATTATTTGTCAGAACAAGAGTATGTTCCATCTAACTTGGGAAAAAAGAACATACCCATAGTATGGTGTGTCCCCTGGAAGAAACCACTATCTCTGTACTGCTGCCATGGTCTCCTTTGGTCCTTGAGATGGAAAAAGTCTTGGAAGCTCAAGTTATCCTTGAACCTCTGATTTTGTGAGTCATATTCAACAAAGTACCCTTCCAGGGAGGTTGGCTTTTGCAGTCCTTCATTCTCTACAGCCAAGAAGGTAGGCATGGTAGAGCATTGTGAGGCCTATGGAGCTTGTGGCAAGCTCACAGGATGACCAGTCCCAAAATGAGACATATCAGAACTTTCTCCTTGATGGAATCTCCCAAGGAATTCCCTCATTCTATCCACCCTCATCTCCTTTATCTCCTTGGATAGATATTGCATAGCCTCTAAGAGATTTTTTGCAAACTCCTCTGCTTCCTTATCTTTATCATTCACAGATTTAGGGGCTTTCCCCTTGTCTTGACCCTTGTCAAGATCAACAGTGGTGTAGTCATACTTTCCATGAATTCTATTTTTGTACCTCCTCTCCCTCTCAGTGGGAGGATCCTCATATTCAGAATGCAGCATGATTGGTGCTCCAATGGTAAGCACAGGCTGTGCTAAGAGTGGAGCTCTGATACCAGTGTAATATCCCATTTTCAGGAATATCAAGATTATATTTCAGAGATTGACTGCAGGGGCATTTACTGGATATGTCACCTTTAAAAATAAAGGATGAGATCCAGAGGCTACCTGGCCATCTGCAGACTCTGTCTATAGAACTTGGAATAATCCCTTTTTCTGGAATTTCAACAAGGTGATCAAGAAAAATGTTGTATAAGTAAAAATATGAAAAAATAACACAGATCAGGGCTTGGTTCCCCTCATTTATGCTCTATGTGACTTATATATGGAATTTCATCAGAAACAAATCAGTTTATACTATTTAAATAGATCTCCCAAAAACTTGATTATCTAAAAAGCACCCAAAGAGGAAGGCTGCAGCAAAATGCAAGCACTGCTTCAGGAATTGCGCAATTTTAACAGATGTTCAGAGGAGAACAAAAAGGAGACTTATATTTTAGTCTTACAATAGAAAATAAACATTATGATAAATCCCTTTCATTATACAGTAGAATACATGAGCCAATACAACAATAAATCTTCAGAAAAGAGAGCAGGAACACAAGTACATTTGCAGAAATGCTTCAACAACGTTATTTTTCAGGAGGTTTAGTAGCTGGAAGTTACAACTCAAATCTAGGATAGATCTATGGACAAAATATTAGATCTATACCAGATCTGAAGACTATATAGTTTTCTCTACAAGATCCACTTGGAATTTTTACAAAAGCATGCATGAATAAGAGTAGATCTGAGAAACAAGTTGCAGATCTGGAAAATGCTGCAGTAAATTTCTAAAAATGACATTTCATTACAATGGATCAGATTTGAATAGTACATATATCAGCAAGCTAATCCATGGATCACCTAGTGGAAGGCAAACCCCAACACTAAGGATCTCTGATCTAAACTCTGAGTAAAACACCATAACGAGATCTACAACAAAATAACGAAGTTTTCCAACATAGACAGCGTTGTGGCTCAAATGTCATAGATAAACACTGTAGAAGTACAGATCTAAAGCATAAAGAAATGATACGCTCTTCCAGGAGGTCAAAGGACCCACTCCATGGAGAGAGGCTCTCAAAATACACTAGATCTCTACATGCCTCAATGGTAGGTTTTTCACATTTGACGATAGGCACACTTCATTGGCCTTCGATCAAATGATTCTATGAGTGTTCAAATTCATCTTCATTGTTCACACTCGTGGATTATGTTTTTGTATCTTGAGATCCATCATCATCATTGGTGGTTTGTCTCATGCCTGTTAATGGTTTACATATTTAACTGATAATTAGGTGGTTTCTACCATGTTCGACCTCAACAAATCTATTCACAAGGTTATATTCGTACTTTTTTTGGATCAAGATGGAGGTGAAAAACCTAGGTTTCATTTGATAAATCTAGGCTACATGGATTTATTCAGTATTCGTGATTGTACACATGATCCTTTCTAGTTGGATGGCTATGCCCATGCCATGGATACATGTATTCGTGATTATAAACATGGTCCTTTCTAGTCGGATGGTTGCGTCCATGCCATGGATCCATGTATTATTAGATGTTTTCTCAGAGATTTATTATTAGGAATACTTACATCATATATGTTAGATATATTGTATTATGTTTGGTTTGCAGGTCTCCTAACGATATTTCTCTCAATCCTTGCCTTTGCTTATAAAGCACTTTAGCCATCACTTCCCGTTATGACTTCATGCTTTAGGGGAATCTACTATACAATATTTTTCACACTCCACTTTGTGTCATCATACCACCAGTGTCATAAAATATGTTATCCATGAAACATTTCTAAAACATCCATGAAGAAGTGGAAGAATACTTGACTTGGAAATATTCTGAAAATCTTGTCAAGAACCTTGTTTTACAATCCCAATGTGTTCTGCATAGTTTATGACTAATGCTTGTCACATTTTTCAATACTTATGTCTAGCATTGGTAACACAATTTGTTTCAGGAAAATACATGTTGGCCCTCTTCAAGCAGTTCTTCCCAAAATTGAGTAGAAGCTTCCCTTACTAAAAGGCTCGAGAATGACGATGTGGCTCCACGTAGTAGATGATAGGAGCAAGACCTCCCATTCATGGACATGGATCCTCTTTCCATGGATCTTTATCTTAATATGTGGAACTACTCCCACCTTTTATGGATTCTAAACTCGTTCTCCTTCCCTATAAATGAAACCCCTAGCATCCACTAAAGGTGGGTTGCCATACTTTGAGCTGAATCATGCCCAATTGATTCCCATTTGCAAAGGAGGAAGTTGTTTGAAGGCGAAGGCTAGGACTTGGAGTCTCACCTGAAGGAGGCATAAAAAATCAAGGATTATGGGTGTATTTATCCCTTTTTCATTCTATTAATAATACATTATGTGTTTCCTTTCCATAAATATGTCAATTATTGTCTATTTATTGTAGTGTTCCTTGATCTGCTACATAACTTGTACTAGAAACTATTATGTTTTTTATACATTTGTTTTCTCCACTTTTTCTTCCTTACAGGCATTCGTCTTCACCAATAGAGAGGAGATCGTGAGAATGGAAGAGAAATAGTAAAGGCTGACACCAAAGGCATTAGCATCAGAAATAGGTAGGAAATCTATCCTCCTTCGTGTTTTCTAGCATAATTTAGGAAAGGTTGCATATATTTGTCTCTTTTGTTGCTAGATCCTCCCATTAAGACTATAGGGATCATTTCTCTCCATATAAAGGATTGTCCGCACAACACTTTTCATTCTTTTCATGTTGTTGAAGGCTACTCAGATTCACCTCCTTTTACACTAACGTACAAAAAATATTCTCATCCACATCCGAGCTTCTTTCAACATGGTTCATTGAATCCATGAACATGAGATATTTATTTTTATTATCTTTATTTTTGTTCTTTAGGTTAAGTTCTGGATGAAACTTCCATCACTTCTTCTCCCTATGACTTTCATTGTTAGTGGTTGCAATGGTTGTTGGTATCCTTGCACTAGTGTATTATGGTCATCGTATTTATGTCTTTCCCCCTTTCCACTTCTTATTCCCCCCCTCAAAAGCGTTTTGGTGCTCCTCCTTCTTTTATCCACTCGATTGATCCTTTTTAAAGCCTATGTTCTGTAGGTATTGTACTTGTATACAAGTCTTGTCCATTGATATGGGCTTGAATAACATCACTTGGTTCCACTGATGGTTGTGTACAACCATAAGATACCTAGGGAGTACATTTGGGTTCTTTGGGGAGATAACTAACATTATGGTCATGTTTCTAAACTATATGGTGCACTCTTGTACAATTTTCCCCTGCTTCTTGTACTCTTGTACTCTTGTACCCTAGGGATTTCATACCACATCCTCATGAATTCTCTGGGATTATGTGGATTATGCGACAAGTATCTCCCCCTCTGGCATTATGTACCCATTACACAAAAAAGGTGTTGGGTTTCATTTCATCGATCCCATGATGGGCACATTACCCTACGAATAAAATGTTGGGAGTATTCCTTGGCTTCCATTTAAAACCTACAAGGTCCATCCAATGTCGAGAAGCTATTTAGGGAACTAACGAACTAAATGATTTAGGAAGTTATCCTACAAACAGGCCCAAGAATGCCAAATCACTCCTAAATTTAAATCTCGAGAGTCTTGAAGATACCTCCACCTGAAACCTCTTGGAAATAAGTATGGGGATGGGAATAAACCCATCAATTTTCAACTCTGCTTCCCATCTATTGTGGGAGCCTCCTTCCTCCTTGCACTAAGTCACATAACCTGTTCATATGGGCGCATTGTGGCTCAAGTTTAACCCTATGGCACTTAGCGATTCTAGCCTTCCCTGAACATTTACAAATAATATCATATATAGAGAATGAGACCTTCTCCGAAGGACCCCGACATAAATGAACATCTATATATGTAAAATACTTGAGCCCCTTCTCCTAGGCACTAATTGCACATGACTGTAATATCTTCCGATTTTGATAAGGATTTGGCCATATGAATGCACATACAAACACACAAATATATATATATATATATATATATGTGTGTGTGTGTGTGTGTGTGTGTGTATATATATATATATATATATATATGTATATATATATATATATATATGTGTGTGTGTGTGTGTGTGTGTGTGTGTGTGTGTGTATATATATATGTGTGTGTGTATATAGTTATATATTTACGTATGCATAGTTATGTATATATATATTTATATATATTTATATATATGTGTATATATATATATATATATGTATGTATATATATATATATATATATATATATGTGTGTGTGTGTGTGTGTGTGTGTATATATATGTACATATATATATATGTACATATATATATATATATATATATATAGATATATAGATATATATATATACGTCTCCTCATATTACATTTTCTCATCTCGACTCAACCTAGAAACATACAATTATATATATTTATATATGTACATAAATGAAGGGATGTATCTCCAAATCTTAGTTAACCCTCAACCCAATCTGACCTGACATACATATACAATATATATTAAAATCGGGGAACTATACCTTTTGAGCTTAAATGAGGACTTGGCCCCACCCAAAAATATGTATATAGAGTCTTACAAAATCAACCTATCCCTCTAGGTATTTATAATCTATAAGCCAAGGCCTAAAGGCCATTCTTATAACATAACAATAATTATTATAGATATCCTTTTGGATCTTCACACTCGATAAACTTAGACATTTCCCCAAACTCAACCAATAACCAATTCACACATTCAAATAGATACATGCCTTTAATGAGAACTGATACTCACATTAACACATGGACTTGACTCATTCCAAAAACATGCATGAATTCAATAATTCTCTCTAAAAAAGGAACTATACTTCCCAATATTATCGAGGCAATTATTAATCGACACATTTAACAAATATTAAAAAATAAATGCTATTATATGACTTTAGGCTAAGATCAACACAAAGATCCACCTATCTTTCCCATTCAAGGTTTAAAGCCAACATCTAAGCTCCATAAGAAAACACCAAAATCAATCCATTTTTCATATAAATACACATAAGGCTTCAAATCCATATTGGTATAGGAAACCCCATTCCTAGCATAAACCATGCATTGAAACCATATATGAATGCATAAATGGAATTCAATAGCATTTATACCATAGAGAAAACATCCATTTGGAAATCCATGGTACACAAGCATAAGATGCACTCATAATATAATAATCGAAGTCAAGGGTTCTACATGCATATAGGTTGCATGAATGCTTTTCTGAAACTAAAGTAATGTAAGAAACTGAGAATGGGACTCTAACTCTCCACACAACATTATATGAGCTGCAACAAATTCTTACTTGTAGTTGTCACCCTCAATCCAGATTTCTAAGCTTGAGGAAGGGAACTTCAAGGGACTTCTAACACTTTCACGTCACCAGGAGTCCAAATATCCTTCCACCTCTAAACAAAAATCAAACGAGAGAGTCCAGAAGTTAAACCACCTCCACTCTTATCCAACCCAGGAAATCTAAATACTTCTCAACTCTTCCTTCAGAGAGATAGTGCACTGTAGTTCCACCCAATATTGGGAATCCACAACACACTGTGATAAAACCAAGAAACACACAAATGGAGGCTTCAAAAAAGATCTTTGAAGGAACCCAAGAAGTAGTACTTTTCCCTAGTTGTCAAGGGAATCTAGAGATTAACCTATCTCCACCCTCCATCCAATCATGGAACCCATAGAATGTTACTCCTCATCTGAGAGGTGTGTCATTCAGATCCTCTAATGCTCAACCAAATTACCGTTATTCACTTCTTGTCCCCTCCTGATGCAAAGCTTCCTTCACTCAAATCTTTCACTTAACTTCTTCCTCTTTCACTATCAAAGGTCTTCAATACCCTATAAGGGATCTTCTGAGTCCCTCCACATCCTCCTCTCATTTCTACTTGGAGATGGAAATGGGAGAAATCTCTCTCCTCAACCACTGCTGCAACTTGCACCTTCTCATTTTCTCTTCATGCAATGACTTCTCTGCTCTGACTGAGTGATTCGTCTATTCTATTAATTCCCAAAACCATTGAGAACCTCTCTCGACCTCCACTTCCTGTGGCTATCCTAATTGACTGCAAGAGTCCTCTCTCTTGTTTTGAATAGTTGTCTCCCAGTAATTCCTCCCACTACTTCCATTGCAATTGTCAATTGTTTCATGGATGTATATTCCCTATTGCTTCCTCCTAATCTCAGTCATCATGGTTCTCTCCTGTAGGCCATCACAACCCATAGTTTTCCATTTAATTATTATCCTTTTCTTTGCATTTGGTTGTTGGCCATCAGGTACATGGCATGCCCATGTTTTTCAGCTGCTTTAATAGTACACTCAACTCCATTAAGTCCACAAGTCTACCCATTACTAGTATTAATAACCACATCTCTAACTTCCCAAGAAACCTCCTCCTCAAGCTTTGAAATCTATGTCATATCTCAATGTTTTATATTTTCTTATTACAACGATATTAATTTTTTGGAAGAGGGGTATTTTCCTAAAGGACATGTCACATTAAACATGGAATGTAAATGATTCATATAACTCAAACTTGTTGATCCTTTTCAAGTTCTTTCTTCAGCTCCTTCTTGATTTCTTCTTGAGCTCTTGATTTCCCCTTTGATCTAACCTCTATGTTAGAACCCCCATCTTCTCTAAATAACTTGAGAGTTTTAGTCACATTTTCTATGAGGAGATTGATGTTACGATTTATAATTGCAAAATGTACTTATAGCTGTGAAAACCTCTCCTCTGTAGGATCATGAGGGTTATTTATGGATTTATTGGCCATGACTCAGGTTTTATGAATTTTGGATTAGCTGATATAGATCCCCTACAAATATCCACAATATGCCCAGATAAACATACCTTTATACAATTATGATATGTAAACTTCCACAGATATTCCACTCAATAATTATTCACAACAGATATGATAAATTATATTTAAAAATAAAAAATCTACACGACGAGGGTTTATTTCTCTTTATATTTTTGGATCTGTAAATTATTGTTTATTATGTATGCTTTAAAATTATAATTATGTAGAAAGTAGAGAATAAATAAATAAAAACTCAAAAACCACATTAAGGTATATACTGGGAAACCATTTCAAGAGAAAATCCAATTGGAAGGTGAGGCCACTTTGCTCTCTTTCTCTGAATAGAAAATGGCTGCAAGTCCAAAGAAGTAAGGCATGTGGCCCATGGGCTACTACAATGCACAAATCATATATGTGTACTCTCTCCCTATACCTCTTATCTACTCTTCTCTTATATGGAACATGATGCTCTCGAAAAGAACGGAACCCATGATTTTCCTCCTACACTACAAGGACAATATCCTTTAGCAGATGTTTTTGAGGAAGCCCTTATAAAAATAGCTCAGATATCCGTTTGTAGCAGAGGTATCTAGAGGAGGTTGGCGGGTGAAGGTTTTTGTGGATGTTTTTTTTGCAGTGTGTTTCTCATCATAAAATGTGTCGGTGCGTTTTATGAAAAACACATCGGTGCGTACTAAAAATTGGCACACAAAGGCACCATGCTCTCCGTACAAACCTGTCCGGTGCGTCTAAGTACTCCAGCGCACCGGTGCTCTACATAAAAACTGGATTGGTGTGTCTCCATAATCCAGTGCACCGTAACGATATGCGGTGTGCCATTAATAAAACTGCCCGGTGCATCTCAAAATCGAGCACACCGAAAAAGGGTTAATTTAAAAAATATTACCAGCCATAAAACCCTCATTTTTACATGTTCAGTGCTCTAGACCTCTCAAGCACCGTTGTGAGTTTGTCTTCTATGAGGTGCCCTGACATTGGTGCTCCCATTGCCCACATTGCTGTTGTCCATTGTGCACTCTGTGGAGTTTGAATTTTCGAAAATGGTGGGAAATTTTGGTTTTTTCAATTCCTCAGCAAATATGACTCCTCGATGTGCAAATGTACAGGTAATTTACTTGTTTCTCAATAACTAAACTTTTTAGTAGATTAAAATTTGAAATTAACTTAAAATTAATCGTTTTTTTTATTTTATTATTATTATTATTATTTTTTTTTTTTTTAATTTTATTTTATTATTTTATTATTTTTATATTTTATATATTCTTTTATTATTATTATTATTTATTATTTATTTTATTATTTTATTTTATTTTATTTGATTGATTTATTTATTTATTTTATTTTATTTTATTTATTTATTTCTATGTGGTGTGTTCAAGCCATTCAACTCACACCATTCGCGGTGTTGCCTGTAAAGTTATAGGCTACACTACAAACGGTGTTAACAGAAACCACACCCAGTTCCAGTGCGATACCGAAAAATGCGCACTGATAAAATTTGAAAAATAACACAGTGGTGCGGTCGTTTACAGGACCGCACTATTGAATATTTAATGTTTTCAGGAGGGCGGTGTGTTGACCAAACTAACCGCCCCGAGGCAGATAGTTTGGTTAATGCACTGCCTGCCTGAAAACATTACATAATCAACGGTGCAGTCATTTACAGGACCACATTGTTGACTATGTACTTGTTGTTGGCGGTGACACAGTTAGTTTGGTCAACGCACTGCCTGCCCGAAAAAATTACATAATCAACGGTGCATTCGTTTACAGGACCACACCATTGACTATGTACTTGTTGTTGGCCGTGCATTGACCAAAATTTCCGCCTTGGGGAGGTTAGTTTGTTCAACACACCGCACAACAACAAGTACATAGTGTGCGAATATTTTTAATGCACACTGTGCGCGATGTGTGATAAAGTAGTACTCACCGGTAACAGTGCGTTACTGTTTTTCTGAGCTCACTGAGTAATTTTTTTTTTTTAATAAAAATTATATAAATATATTTTTAATTACATTTCTCATTTAATAAAAAAATTTATTTAATATGTGAATCATTTAGCGATGTCAACGGATAGAGAAGAGGGAACAACAAGAACATATGGAGGACTGTTATAACATGATTCATCTATGGGAGGCACGAG
The DNA here is from genome assembly GCA_034641835.2 of Pinus albicaulis. Lineage (NCBI taxonomy): Eukaryota > Viridiplantae > Streptophyta > Pinopsida > Pinales > Pinaceae > Pinus > Pinus albicaulis. The sequence goes on from CM076581.1 coordinate 1,602,864,568, forward strand.
AGAGGGAGAGACTTTTGTACCCTCGCCCTATTATGGTAGCCACCCAACTGCTCCTAAGGGAGGTAGGCATCCTCAAGTTCTATGAGGAGGCTACATCCCTAAAGGGCCATAGTGGTTTATTGGGACAACTGATCTACAAGTGGAATGCCCATTGACAGGCTTTCCGGGTTGGTCTTGACTAGTGGTACGAGCCCACTGAGCAGGACATCTATTTTATTGTTGGCTTATATAGGAGAGGGCAATATTTTCCCCAGTTCCCAGATGTCCTCATCAGCTATGCAATAGGGAGTCATTTTGCGTACTCCTAGAGATACATCAGGGATGATATAGTTTCTCCTGCAGATTTTTAGGTGTCTGGTGGTCAGTAACACATTGCTTCGTTTGGTCAAGAGGAGGTGAAGTGCATCTCACTACTACTGATGACCATTGCACACTATACCAGTGACAACAATGCATTAGTTTCCCACTTTTATTTTATGTTAATTATTTATTACAGACACGAAGACTCGTGAGATGGTCTGCGATTTTTTTGTGGCATTTTTGTACAGCATTAGATAGATTTCGTTCTCAGGCATGTGGGAGGTTGACCTGCCCTTTTTCTTTAGAGTTATTTGTTTATTTTTTGAGATGTTTTCTGAGATGAGGCCGAACTTTGTTTGACAACCTCGTAGGCCGATGTTACATGCACGGATGCATATGTGGGGCTAGATGATGCCCAAGAGGGGTTTGTCTGACTTTATGACTAGGATATCTACTGATGCATTAGAGTTGCTAGCCAGTGCTGATGATCACTCATTCGTGATGGTGCCATGTCTGCACGCCGGTTTGGATTGGCGAGTGTGTACCGAGATCCTCTTCACACTAGATGAGCCACCGGATGTGAGAGGTAATATTAGTGCTTTATTTAAATTAATACAGTTTTATTTTATTGTCTTGACTAATTAATTAGAATAAAATTTATTCTAACACATTATTTAAATTGTTTTATTAAACTGTTTAATGAAAATTTATAATTATTGTTGTGTACTATATATTTTGTAGATATTGGGAAATTCGTTGCGGACATGAGCCCACCCCCACTATATGATCTAGGTGTATATGTTGATGAGGAGATGGTGGAGGTGGTGGATCAGGGTGACAAACCTTATCCTCGGGTGCAGATACCCGCAGGGGTGTGGCGTAGGGTGGACACCCAATTTAGGATGGATTTGGGCAACCAAATTTGTCTACTCTTGGTTGATGAGAGAGTCCACCTTAATATGATCAGAGATATTCAAGCTAGTTGTAGGCTCACAGAGCTCTGGAGAGACATGCCCTGCTATATGATAACCCTTATGCATCATATCATTGGAGCTTGCAGAGTATTGGAGGGTAGGAGGGATAGGTATTGTGGAGATGCATGACAGAGAAGCTCATCTAATGATCATGATCACGAGGGTAGTGAACATCATTCTAGTACTTCACCTCCTTCTCTTTCACCTCACGCTGAAGATCATAAGCATCCAACATCGAGTCCTTATCAAAAGGCATCTTCTGAGCTGTCTGCACCATCTCAACAGACACCTAGTCCTGAGCAGAAATGGCCATTGGCTGAGTAGGCATGTCCATCAGAGAACACAGGTCCATCTGAGTAGGCCGCACCATCCACTAAGTAGGTTGCACCATCCACGACTCATCTGTAGGTAATTCTTGAGCAGATTGCACCATCTGATCAACAAGAACCTCCGGAGCAGGCACATCATCCATCTGAGCATATGAGGCTACACCATCGACTGAGTAGGCCTTGACTAGTAATAGTATTGATGTATTACCACCAGATATTTGACATTTATATGCAATTATATTATGGTTTTATATTTTTGACATTATATATATATATATATATATATATATATATATATATATATATATGGTGCATGTATTTTATGTTCATGTTGATGTACTTAATATACATGTTGGTGTTCATCATGATGTTTATATTGTTAGACCATGTTAGATATGTATATTTGATGTTTGTGTTGTGATGATGTTATGCAATGCTTGTGTTTTGTTAGATGATCATGATCATGATGACTAGAAGATGTTAGCGAATTTGAATGTGTATTTTATAATATGATGTTTGTACGATGGTTATCATGATCATGATTTTTATTTTTAATATTAAATCATGAAATTTATTAAATATTATGTTGTGATTGTAATTGTAATTGTATGTAAAATTGTAAAATTGTAATTGTAATTGTAATTATAATTTTAATTGTATGTAAAATTGTAAAATTGTAACTGTAATTGTAATTTTAATTTTAATTGTATGTAAAATATTTGTAAAATTGTAATTGTAATTGTATTGTGAAATGATTGTAATTATAATTTTAATTGTAATTGTATGTAAAAATGTAAAGTTGTAATTGTAAATGTAATTGTATGTAAAGTATTTGTAAAATTGTAATTGTAATTGTATTGTAAAATTGTAAAATTGTAAAATTGTAAATTAATTGTCAATTTTGAACCATAACTACTGTAAGTAAAACGTATACCGTAAATATTGTTAAATTAATTGTAAATTTGTATGAATATAAATAATTGTAAAATAATAAATCTAGATTAATATGAAATTTTGTAGCATAATAAAGTTTAGATTAAAATAATGCAAATAAATTCATGTTTACAATTATCATTATTTTACTATGATCTTACATACCAAAAATAACAGTATACATTAATAGAAATTTTTAAATTTTGAAGATATCATTCACACACATTTAAAGCAATCAAGTAGTTGTATTATTTTAGGAATTAACATAAAAGAAAAAAGAACTTGATACAATGCATTGTTTTCATGATCAACATAATTGCAAATTATCAAGTGAAATGATTTTAACATTAACACAATGAAAACCAATTAATTCATAATACATATTATAAGTCTTAGTTCTAAGGCTAAGTACTCTTCTTTATAAAAACCCATCTTAAATAGTATAAATGATGAAATAACACATGTATCATATCACTCTCTATTCTCATGATCACCATCATTATCTTCTAGCTCGCTTGGCATGATAACACTATTGTTCTCAAAAAATATGTTTTGATCTAGGGTCATGTCGCAATACGAACCACCAATCCCTATCCAACACATCTGGGTAAAAAAACACATGGTTGCAGTGTTTGGGGAAAACATAAGGCTCCTTAGCTTGATCTCACATCTTTCTAGAGTTGATACATATCAGCTTACTATCGCGATATTCCTTTGCATTATTCCGATCAAAGGTGTCCCCCCACTTGCACCTAAAATTAACACGTTGGAAAGAAGAGAAGTCCACTTAGATGATCTCTTATATCTTTCCTACACAACCTAACATCCATCATACTAGGTTTTGATCACAATGGCTTGCTCGACTAGATTGATCAAACTAGATTTCCACTCCATAGTCTTGTGTCATGTGTCCATCATCGACATTTCTGGTGCGAAAATGGTGTCCATATGCACACATAGAAGGGAACAAATGCACCTATTAAAAAGTTAAAAAATCATAGTGTCATGTGTCTTATAATAACCCAACTATTAAAATATGAAATATAAATGTTACATTTCAAATGTGCATTATTAAGTTTAAAATGTACATAAATAGATTATTACTGAGTTTCTGAACCCAATCCATATGTTTAGCGCATCCTCTTCAGCACGCGGGTAATGACCGATTGCACTGTATTTCTCTCTGACTTGGTCAGCAACCCAACTGTTGGGGAATATAATTGGCATATTTTCTTTTAAATGATCAGGATAAGGCACACTTCCACCATTCAACTATCTGAATTCTTTCTTGTGACTATCCCATTTCATCCTCTCTTGTTCATACAATGTGACCCATGGTTGTGTCACTTCAGAATTGTAAGGAAATAATTTATTGATTACTTCAATTTTTTCATTCACTAATGAAATCAAATCAACATATAGTGCATATGAGATAAAAATATACATTATATCAAAGTTCAACGTGAATATTTACTTTATATAAATTCGAAAAATTATAAGTTGCTTACTCTTTATCAAGTGTCGTTTTCCATTCGTTTGGAGAAGCTCCCCTTCTCTTTTGTCTTCATCCCTTTCATCGTCCCAAATCACCTCTCCTGGTTTGTTGTCGATATGCTTGATGTAATCACTAGCATAATAGAAAGACTCATACGATATGTACCCATCTACCATACACCCCTCGGGTTTTTCCCTTTTTTGAACAAAACCTTTCAATTTCTTCATGTACCTCTCTAAGAATAACATCCAATGACAAGAAAAAACTCCAACTATTTCAACCTCATCTACTAGGTGGATTAGAAGATGAACATGTAAGTCCCACAATAGGAAAAACAACAATATAAGACACAAAACTGGAAATAGCAGTGATATATCAACACATAAAATGTAAGCATATCATACAACCATCATATTAAGATTATAACATCAAAATGTGTACAAGATCTTGAGGAATAAGACACTCAAAATAGGCAAGACAAGCCTCAATAGACCTAGTACATGAGATATAAGGAACAACTGCTATACAATAATGCCAGAGGCTAAGACATCGCAGTTTTAGCTGGGTTTATTACTGCTAGAAAATGTAAATAAATGGATCTATTTTTACATAGCTCAAATAGTGCCGGGGATAAAGATCTAGGCTCCCAAGCACCTTTCCAAGACAACCTAGAAAGGGTTTTTGGAAATACACCAAATACAAAATGGTGATCTACAGCCCTAGGAATGAAGAATCATTGCAACTTAAGCACATAGAAGGAGGTGGCTGAAGATGATTTAGAATTATATATAAATCCTCCAATAGATCCTCCAAGTAAAAGGTCGATCCCTCTACAAAAGATCTAACCCTCCAAATAAAGCACTGAAACCTCCATTGCAAATGTCTCAACAAAATAACGTAGTCTATGAGGGAAAATGCACTGTAGGAGGTGGTAATAGATGGGCCTAATGCCAAATAATGAAATAAAACTCCAGGTCCTTCCTTTCTGGCCTCATAATGCAAAGGCTACCTCTCCACTAAAAAACAAACACTGAAAGTGGCCCTCATAATCCCCACTGCTTCTACCTTGTAACACAACACAAATCTACAAGAAACTACATTGTAGCTCAAGACTAAAGATGGAATGAATGCCAGAATGTGGATATGCAACTAACAAACCTCTCCTTAGTGGGCACTTGAAGTCCCCTAAGGATGAGTGTGGGATTCCCGCTCGGGAACACCCTTGTGCTAAATAGCACAACAGACTCTGCTAAACAGCTGAAGAGTGGAAGAAGTCATACAGACCACAAAATCAATAATCAGTAACATACGCTTCTATGGTTTCTTTCCCCTCCTTATATGCATTGTGAGCCTTCTCAACTTGGGCCCCACTCATTAAATCCACCACTCTCATGGAGACTTCCCCCCATTAACACTGCGATGTCTCTCATTGATGATCCATTCCCTCCATACCAACGCTATTGATTTGGTCAAACTTGACCCTGTCAACATGCCCCAACCCCTGTTCACACATGAGGGTGCTTTATCCAGCTATTAAGATTATCCCTATTCATATTAAGAGGGATTTTATTCCTACTAAATATATTTATGGGTCTCCCTACCCACGTATTTATCTATCTGAATGACAAAAGAAAAAAATTAATATTCCAACTAGCTGCAAGCTAATTTTGGAATATTACAGCCCTCCCCTCCTAAATATTTCTTGTCCTCAAGAAATTGGAAGGATAGAACTCAAAAGCATCCTCTCCTCCTCCTGCATCATCCTCATATGATAAGCTCCTCCACTGAACTAGATGCTCTCTCCTCAATATGTCCCCTAGTTTCTCCTCCCAAGTGTACAAGCTAGCCTTTGGTGGTAAACCCAAATGGCTCTCATCATGAAGAAGTGGGATATCCATGGAGGCAACTATATACTGTCTACAGGCCTTCTTGAGGCATGGGATCTGAAAAATGTAGGGAACCTTCATTCCCATGTGAAGATCCAATCCCCAAGCTATCATCCAAACAAAGTGGGTCACCCTCCAAAGTGGTAACTCATAGAGAAACTCCTCCATATATTGCTCCTGCAATGTAGATGGGTTGTATGGCTGAACATGATATACCAAATTGTCTATCCCATGCTATATCTCTCTCCACTTAGGACATCTGTAGAGATTCTGCTGATTTTGGGCTACAATAATGTTGCCCTCAAGAGGAAAAAAGGCAACTGGATCCTCAAAGACCCACTCTTTGGTTCTATGAACCTTGCTTGCCCAAACCATCCCATATAAAGTGAATAGAACATTATCACAATATGGAATCCAAATGAGAAAGGCATTGAATGTCATGTGAAATTTTGGATGGTACCAATAGTTTCCCAAGTGGATACATAACAGTTTTGCTACCTGCTGTTTCCGAACATCATGTGGCAAGTTGTCTCCCAGCCATTTGCTAGTTGTGCATGTTTCATCATCTACTAGAAAGTAGTAAATGACATTGTGTATCAACTAAGCAAACCAAGAATAGAAAAAAACTTTCCCAAATCCATATAAGAAATGGCTATATCCATCACTGATGTTCGTCTCAAAAGGACCATGTAGCTCAAATAGAAACTTTCCCTCTTGTGGAGCAATGCACCATATATAAATGGTAAGAGAATGAAAATACTTTGTTAGATGATAAATAAGTACAAAAACACAACTCTTACCATGTACTAAGAGTAAGATGATAATGAGAGCCATGGATGATCTCTACATAGTGGCTTGATATGTCTCCATGAGACCTTGGTGAATGGAAAGGAATGAACCATGTGTTGCATGTAAATCCTTCTTCTTGTGCTTGGAGATCCAAGTCAAGAAGATCATATACTGGTAATAGATGTCTCCATCCACTAATCCATAACTCTCATCTCCTACTTGCTCATCAAGTACCTCATATGTTAAGTGACCCTTGGAACACTCTATCAATAGATACATACTCCCAAGCGACAACATTGTTGGCTTTTGTGACAAGGCTCCTATCATCTTATAACTCCCCTCTTTGACATTCCCAATGCCAAAGTCACATACCGGAATGCTGCTGCATGTGGGAGACTCCTTCCTATGTGGAAGTAGCCCCTGATCCTCCAAGGCTAAGGAGTAGACCCTTTGCAACATGATTGTGCCATCCTATACTCCTGAAACATCATGCAAGGTATGGGAGAAAATCAGCCCATACTCTCCCAAGAGTAACCAAAGCAATAATAACTCTTGTTGCCTCCTCATCTCATCATTATACAAGTCATGGAGTAACATCATGATGGTTCACTTGTAGAATGCCCCATACAACCAAATCCTTTGCTTCCATAGCATATGGGTGCCATGCAATGACCCAAACCATAATCTACCCTTGGACACATGATATGTCACATGATGACCAAACTCTTTCAAGAGTAGTGTAATGTTCCTACTTAGCCTAAGCTAAGAGGAACATTCATTCTTTGTTTTATTTTCTGTTGCATGCATAAATGAATAAAGGGGGACATGTAAAACTCCTAAGTAGACTAAATAAATCAATTCCCATGTAAACACAGTTAAATTAGGGCCATGTAAATAATCACTCGTAGGTGTGAAAGGGGTTAAGCTGTGAGACTGGGTCAACCTTGACCAAATCCACAGCGTTGTCTAGGTTCAATGCATCTACTAAAGGGACAACAAAGTTTTAGAAGGAGGCCCCTCATGTGAAAAGAGCTAAAACATCAAGGCGGTTCAAGGTTTGCAAAGACTCTCATCTTATAAAAGGAAAGGGAAGGCAGCAAGAGGAGGTTGTTGATTGATCATATTCTTGAGTATTTTGTCTTCTTAGAAAAATACTATTCTCTCCTCTTTAGTGGAGAATTATTCTTGGAATTCCTATTCAGGGATTTCACCTCTTCCTTTGAGGATTCTTGGAGGAGTGTTTGCTAAATTGATCCACTATCAGACTTGAGGCCAAGCTCTACTTACATTGGCAGCGCTGATCCATTGAGGGTTTTGTTGCTTCTGCAAGCTACAACAAGTGGGAGTCTAGATCTGCAGAGATCTAGTGTATTTTGGGAGCCTCTTCTCATGGACTATGTCTTTTAACCTCCTGGAAGAGTGTCTCTTCTCTTTGTACTTCAGATCTGCAATTTTGCAGTGGTTATCTATGTCATTTGAGCTACAGCGTTGTTCCTCTTGATGGACTGCGTTATTTTGGTATGAGACTCTTCATGGTGTTTTGCTCATAGTTTAGATCAGAGATCTCTAGTGCTGGGCCTTGCCTTCCACTTGGTGATCCATGGATTAGCTAGCTGATCAATGTTATATTTAGATTTGATCCATTGTAATGAAATCTTATATTCAAAAAATTATTGCAGCAATTTCCAGATCTGCAACTTGTTTCTCAGATCTACTCTTATTTATGCATAATTTGATCAAAATGCCAAGGGGATCTTGTAGAGAAAACCATCTAGTTTCCAGATCTGATATAGATTTTATGTTTCATCCATAGATCTATCCTAGATCTGAGTTGTAATGTGCAGCTGCTACAACTCACGAAAATAACACTGTTGAGCCTTTACAGTTGATATATCTATGTTACAGCTCTTTTTTCTGAAGCTATCTTGCTCTCTTGTCTCATGTAACTTACTGTATATTGAAAGAGCTTCACTTTACTTCTGATTTGCTGCTGTAATTTCATTTATTAAACATATATGATGGCCTCCTGCTCATATGGACCAAGACTGCGTTATTCTTGAGGCAGTTTGTTGTGCATAGCTACAACCCCTCTTGTAGGGTGTTTTTCAGCTAGACTAGGTTGTGGGAGACCTATTTACCACACCTAGTTTGATTTTTTTTTTCTCCCCTTCTGGATCTAGACCCCAGATCTGCTGTTATAAGGGATCCGAGGGCTGTGAACTCATTTGTGTACATAAATCTCCGAAGGAGTGCATTATTTTTCCATGCTTTTTGTGCAATCCCAATTTGGGAACATTACAGTGGTATCAGAGCTCCTTTATCACTGTTACCGATGAAATAGGTAACGACACTGTTACCTACTTTTTTTTGGTAGCATAAAAAGCACCCGATTTTGAAAAGTGGTGATGCAGAATCACCCCTTTTTTTTTTGCACATTTTTGACACTAATATTTTTATTTATGAAGTATGAATATTTGTTTTAAAATGTTAGTGATTTTCATGCTAATTTTGAAACGTATTGATGCAGCATCAACTTTTTTTCTAGAGCGGTGATTTTCATGCTAATTTTGAAACATATTGATGCAGCATCAATCCTTTTTTTTTTAAGTGGTGATTTTCATGTTGGTAATAAAACACAAAACTTAGATAAAAATATATATATATAAAACCAATAAAAATGTAAAAAAAAAAAACAAAATTAACTCGTTAAAAAAAAAAAAAAAAAAATTATATCAAAAGAAATGATAAAATTTGAAAAAAAAAACACATAATTTAAAGAAAAAAAAACAAAAATTAACCCAAAAAAAAAAACATCAATTTTTTTTTTCTAAGTTATTAAAAAAAACCATATAATTAATAAAAAAAAAAAAAATAGAAACTATAAAAATAATTAAAATTACAAAATTAAAATTTAGATAAAAAAAAATAAAATACAAAAAATAAAAAAATAAATTTAAAAATTTAAATTAAAAAAATAATAATAATAAGAAAAAAAAATACAAATTTTAAAATTAACAAAAATAACAAATTAAAAAAAAAAAAAAAAAAATTTAAATTGAAAAAGAAAATTAAAAAAAAAAAAACTATCATTAAAAAACAAAAGAAATGAAAAAAACCACGTGCAAATAATTAAAAAACAAATATCCATAAATTTACTTTTTTTTTTTTTAAATGAAACAATTTATAAATTTTAAAAATGAAAAACTAAAAAATCTAAAAGATTAAAAAAAAATTAAATTAAATTAAAATTTAATAAATTTAATAAATAAATTTTAAATTTTGAAAAATAATTAATCTAAAATATTTAATTTAAAAACAAAATAAATAAATAAATAAAAATAATTAAAAAAAAAAATTGAATTAAAAAAAAATAAAATTTGAAATTAAAAAAAAATAATAATAATTAAAAATAATTAAAAACAAAAAAGAAAAAAATCAAATAAAAAAGAAAAAAATTAAAAAGAAAAAAGAAAAAAAATGTTAAGAATTAAAAAATATTAGAAATAAAAAAAAAATATTAGAAAAGAAAACTAAAAAAAAATAAAAAATAAAAAAATATAACTCAAATTAAAAAAAAAGAAGTTATTAAAAATTAAAAAAAGAATTTTTTGATCGTGGTGGCACCGCTAATCAGCCTCCCGCCGCGGGAGGCCGATTCCCGGAATCGCCCTCCACCGCCACCTGAGTGGGAGGCCGATTGGCAGCACCACCACAATCAAAAAATTCTTTCTTTTTTTTTTTTAATATTTATTTTTACTTTGATTTTTTTTTTTTGAATTCAAAAAATTTTAAATTATTATTTTTTTAAATTTAATTTTTATATTTGAAATTTAATTTGTTTTAACTTTTTTTGTTTATTTTAATTTTTAATTTTAATTTTAATTTTTTAATTTTAATATTTTTTTTGGTTTTTAATTTTTTTTTTCTAAATTTGGTTAATAATTTTTATTAAATTTTGTATTTTTTTTAATTTTTTTTAATTTTTTTTAATTGATTTTTTTTTTTAATTTTTTAGTTTTTTGTTTTAATTATTAAATTTATGTTTATTTTTTTCATTTAATTTTTTAAAATTTAATAAGTTTTGTATTTTTTTTTTGTAATTTATTTGAATTTAATTTTTTTTTTAATTTTAATTTTTTTATTATTACTTTTTTAATTACATAAAAAATTTATATTTTTTTATTTCAATTAAAATTGTGTATTTAAAATTAGATTTTTTTTTAATTAAACTTAATAATTTCAAATTAATTTGTTTTTTCTTTTACTTTTTATTTAATATATTTTTTTCAATTTTTCATTTTTAATTGATTTTTAAAGTTTTTTAACTTTTTATTTTAACAATGTTTTTTTTTTTCTTTAAATTTGAAATATATATATATATATATATATATATATATATATATATATATATAATTTATTTGTTTTTTTAATATATTTTTTTAAATTTAATATTTTTATTGTATTTTATTTTTCATTTTTTATTTAATTTTTCTTTTTTTTACTTTTAATTTAAATAATATATATATTTTTTTAAATTTTTATTTTAAAGTTTTAAATTTATTAAAATTTAGTATATTTCTTTAAATTTAATTTTTTATTTTAAAATTTTTATTTTAATTTTTTTTAATTTAATAAACATTTTCTTTTTCTTTTTTAAATTTAATTTCTATATTTTTTTTTTTATAATTTCTTTCTTTTTTTAACTTGTTTTTTTTTTTAATTTTTTTTTTTTTAATTTCTATATATTTTGAAATTTTAATCTTTAAATTTTTTTATTTTTTATTTTTTAATAATTTTATTTTCCTAAATTTTGGGTTTTTTTTAATGTTTGAATTAAATTTTTTTTTTTTGTTTTTTTTTTTTTTTTTTTTTAATTCCTATATATTTTTAAATTTTAAGCTTTAAAATGTTTTTATTTTTTAAATTTATTTTTTTCTTAAATTTTAGGTTTCTTTTTAATGTTTGAATTTTAAAAATTAAAAAAAATTATTTCTATTTTTAAAAATGTCAAAAATATGACAGTTTTTTTTTTTGTTATTCCAGCATCAACTGGTTTTGTTTTGAGGGTGTTTTTTGAATCCTTTTTTCAAGAAACAATTTTTTTTTTTAGCATAATTTTATAAAATGTTGAAATTTGACCTTAAAAAAAAACCAAGTGCGTTCTAGAATACACTTTTTTTGTTTTTGGGGTGTTTTTTCATGTTTTTTGAGTTTTTTTGGGCTAGAGTTCCCGTTTTGAGGTCAGGTTACCTATTTCATTGGTAACATTGTTCTTTCTTGGAATAGCCTGTGCTTGCCTTGGAGCACCAGTCATGCTGCATTCAGAAGAATATGATCCTCTTACTGAGAGGGAGAAGAGGTACTAGAACAGAAATCATAAGAAGTATGACTACACCACTAGTGATCCTGACAAGGATCGAGACAAGGGGAAAGCGCCTGAAACTGGGAATGATAAAGAAGCAGAGGGGTTTGCAAAAAATATTTTGGAGACCATGCAAGATCTTGCCAAGGAGATCAGAGAGATGAGGGTAGATAGAATGAGGGAATCTCCTGGGAAATTTCAGTTGGGAGAAAGCTTAAATATGTCTCATCATGGGACTGGTCAACCAGTGAATCTGCCACCAACTCCACAAGCTTCATAATGCTCCACTATGCCTACCTTCTTGGCTGTGGAGAATGAAGGACCACATGAGCAAGCTTCTCTTGAAGATTACTTTGTGGAGGATGACTCTCAGAGTCAGAGATTCAAGGATAACTTGAGTTTATAAGACTTTTGTCACATTAAGGACATAATAAGACTAGGGCAGCAGTATAGAGATGGTGGTTTATTTCATGGTAGACACCACACTATGGGCAAATTATTTTTTCCCAAGTTTGATGGATCATCCTCCAGTTCTGCCAAGGCATGGGTAGAAAAGATGGATATCTATTTCCAGTTGAACAAAGTCCCTGAAGTTGAAGCCATCAAGATTGCAGCACTGCACTTTGAAGGTGAAGCACACAATTGGTGGTTCCATGGATTATCTACATTGGGACACATCAATGTGACTACTTATGTTGTGTTCACTAGAAGACTGGTGGAGAGGTTTGACAGGAAGAATCTTGAAGCACCCTTCATAAGCCTTGCAAAACTGAAGCAGTTAGGAGATGCAAATATTTATATCTTTGAGTTTTTAAGATTGTCAGTCATGGTCCCTGATCTCTCTGTAGCAAGGAGAGTCTACATGTTCATTGATGGCCTAGAGGAACCCTTGCATGGATTTGTTAAATCTACCAAGCCCATCACTTTGCATGATGCCATCGAGAGATCTAGAGATCTCCAAGATGCCTTGCCAAAAGCAAAGGAAACTTTCCAAAGCAAGGCCCCTCACTTTTCTAAGGGGAAAGAAGGAAAAGTTGCTCCTCCCAAGGAGAGCTCTTTGAAGAAACCTCTTGATATTGATATCAGGAGGGAATTGAGGAAGAAGAAGTTGTGCTTCACTTGCCAAGAGTCATGGGTTCCTAGACATAGGTGTGCTGCTGGAAGATCACACTACATAGAAGTCTTATCTGATTTGGAGGAGGAACCTAGGAAGGGTCACAGCGTTGATGATGAGGAGGAAGAACAAACACCCACTAGATATGGGAAGGGAGCCTTTGCTCCAACCAGTGGGACTCTTACCTCTTTGAGAGGAGTGCCTAAGTACTTGACCCTGAGAGTACAAGGTTCGGTTATGAATCAGAGAGTATTTGTACTGATTGACAGTGGGGCAACCCACAACTTTATTGATGCTCACGTTGTGCAAAAGAGGGGAATCCCCATTGATACTTTTGAGGGATTTTCTATCTTGGTTCTGAGAGATAGGACCATGCAGTGCATGCAATATGTTCCATCACTCTCTGTCACTATGGGATCCTACACCCTGGTGGATCACTTCTTTGTGATTGACATACCAGACACCAACATCACCTTAGGTGTCCAATGGTTGATTACCTTGGGGAAGTTTACCACTGATTGGAAAGCTTTGAAAATGGAGTGGGTGGACCTGAAGATTGGGAAACCACAAATGATTCAAGGCATGCACACTTATCCTTCACCTAATGTTTCCACACAAACAACAGAGATGGATTTGCGCTGTGGAAACAGGGAACTCACAGTCCCTTCTCTCATGTTGATGAGGATGCTGCAAGGGACATTCTTATCTTATGGAAAGCCACCTGGAATGCCATCAGATTCAGATCTTGTGGGGGAAGCCTCACAAAGTACTACTCCAAATCTAAATCCAGGAAGGATTGGAGCAATAGAAGACCAAGCTACAATGTTGTGGGAGGAGAAGAATGGGAGGATCAACCTTCCAAAAAACCACTTTGGCATGTGTAATGTCAAGAAGACAATCAACAACAAGACAAGCACTCCCATGGATGAATCAGTAGCGCTGTCATTGTTGAGCAGTGTGAATCCTTATTGGAAATCTCAATTGCTTGTGGAGTATTGCAAAAATCTCCACACAGGTGTGATATTCGATGGCATGCATCAAGAAGAGGGCCACTTGGTCCAAGGAGGGGTCATCTATTATCATGGTAAGGTATTTTTGGCTAGAGCTTCCAAGCTCAAGCAGAAGATCCTACAAGGAGCATATGAAGAATTATTCCTCAGCCATATGTGTTCAATGAAGATCTATTCCCTGATCATGAAGAGTTTTGATTGGGAAGGCATGAGAGAGGACTTACATCAACACTTTCAGGAGTGCAATAGCTATGGAGGATTGGGGCAACCAATGGACTCTTTGCAAGATTCATTTCAGCCAGCTCTTCCTTTGCTTGAGTGGAAGGGAATGTTCATGCACAACTCCATGTGTGTGAAGGACTATGATGGTAAAGGGTTTGATCATGGTAAACAAATTGTATTTTCTGATCTATTACATTCCTTTTCCATGTTTTTTTGTAGGATGGGACTCCTAAAGGGAGTGAGAGATCATATGGATCTCATAGTTTGTTGGGGGCCAATGAAAATTCTGAACTTGGCCACTCCCTTGATGTGCAAAGGGAGATTCCTTTTCATGATGGGTGCTTCCCAAAGGCACCAAAATTATGTAACACCTTCAATCATGTTAAGGTGAATTATGCAACAAGAGTGTGGTGGGAATGCCACTTACCACACCAGGATCTAATGAAGACAAGAGGTGCACTGCGCTGGAATCTCATGTGGGATTTTGACCCACCTCCTCAAGTTCAGATTTCAGTTTGCATCTATGTAGTCTTGCTTCCATACATTGATGATATAGTTGTATTGTTTATGGGGTTTTATGGATAGAGGATGGGCAGTGTGTATGTACCACATGGGTTGGAACTTCAACTTGTACTTCATGATACATGTTTTAGATGTAGCATTGCTCCACCCATGTTTATTTCTATTTATTTTTTCACTCCGGAGGGGATGGACTATGCACATATTATGTTGGTCTTGGAGGAGAAATTCATGATGCTTTGGCTTGCTTGGGTTATGATGGAGGTTTGATCCTCAATGATGCCAACAATGAAGGAGGAGAAGAACTATAACTCTTACCCTATCAGTTGCTTGAGGACAAAAAACATTTTGGAGGGGAGGACTGTAATGTTCCTACTTAGCCTAAGCTAAGAGGAACATTCATTTTTGGTTTTATTTTCTGTTGCATGCATAAATGAATAAAGGAGGACATGTAAAACTCCTAAGTAGACTAAATAAATCAATGCCCATGTAAACATAGTTAAATCAGGGCCATGTAAATAATCACTTGTACGTGTGAAAGGGGTTGAGCTGTGAGATTGGGTCAACCTTGACCAAATCCACAACGTTGTCTAGGTTCAATGCATCTACTAAAGGGACAACGCAGTTTTAGAAGGAGGCCCCTCATGTGAAAAGAGCTAACTCATCAAGGTGGTTTAGGGTTTGCAAAGGCTATCATCTTATAAAAGGAAAGGGAAGGCAACAAGAGGAGGTTGTTGATTGATCATATTCTTGAGTATTTTTTCTGCTTAGACAAATACTATTCTCTGTTGTTTAGTGGATAATTATTCTTGGAATTCCTATGCAAGGATTTCACCTCTTCCTTTGAGGATTCATGGAGGAGTGTTTGTTGAATTGATCCACTATTAGGCTTGAGGCCAAGCTCTACTTACATTGGAAGCACTGATCCATTGAGGGTTTTGTTGCTTCTGCAAGCTGCAGCAAGTGGGAGTCTAGATCTGCAGAGATCTAGTGTATTTTGGGAGCCTTTTCTCATGGAGTGTGTCTTTTAACCTCTTGGAAGAGTGTCTCTTATCTTTTTACTTCAGATCTGTAATTTTTTAGTGGTTATCTATGTCATTTGAGCTACAAAAATGTTCTTCTTGATGGACTGCGTTATTTTGGTATGAGACTCTTCATGTTGTTTTTCTCATAGTTTAGATCAGAGATCTCTAGTGCTGGGCCTTGCCTTCCACTTGGTGATCCATGGATTAGCTTGGTGATCAATGTTCTATTTAGATCTGATCCATTGTAATGAAATTTTATATTTATAAATTTACTGCAGCAATTTCCAGATTTGCAACTTGTTTCTCATATCTACTCTTATTTATGCATAATTTGATCAAAACCGCAAGGGGATCTTGTAGAGAAAAACATCTAGTTTATAGATCTAATAGAGATCTGATGTTTCATCCACAGATCTATCCTAGATCTGATTTGTAATGTGCAACTTCTACAGCTCATGAAAATAAAGTTGTTGAGCCTTTACTGTTGATATATCTATGTTACAACTCTTTTTTCTGAAGCTATCTTGCTCTCTTGTCTCATGTAACTTACTGTATATTGAAAGAGCTTCACTTTACTTATGATTCTATGATATAATTTAATTTATTAATCATATATAATGGCCTCCTGCTCATACGGACCAACACTGCATTATTCTTGAGGCATTTTGTTGTGCATAGTTGCAGCCCCTCTTGTAGGGTGTTTTTAAGCTAGACTAGGTTGTGGGAGACCTGTTTACCACACCTATTTTGATTTATTTTGGCTCCCCTTCTGGATCTAGACCCCAGATTTTCTAATCTAAGGGATCCAAGGGCTACAAACTTATTTCTGTACATAAATCTCCCAAGGAGTGCGTTATTTTTCTCGGCTTGCTGTGCGATCCCAATTTGGGAACATTACAAGTAGCCAGTGCAGCCATGACTCATGCTGCCTGTTAGGTCCCCATATTACTAGTGTAGTCCCTTAGTGTTATTAGTGTAGCCCCCTTATTTTTATTGTTGTACCCATGTAACCCCCATATTTTTATTATTGTTCCCTTACATTATTATTGTTAGGT
This sequence comes from Pinus albicaulis, assembly GCA_034641835.2. NCBI lineage: Eukaryota > Viridiplantae > Streptophyta > Pinopsida > Pinales > Pinaceae > Pinus > Pinus albicaulis. The sequence continues at coordinate 1,602,881,581 of CM076581.1, forward strand.
TGGCTAGGATTATATTATGACCCCATGGAACCCTATATATAGAAGGAGGTTTTTTCATTTGTATCATCCAATAATTTTTCATTTATGTAATTTATTGGAGGTTTCCCCCTCGAAGTGGTTGATTTCTAAGGCATTCATCTCTCTTTTATTCTATTTTTGGAGTTGGTTTCTTAACATTTGGTATCAAAGCTTTGGATTCTAGAGTTTCGTTGCTCCAAATAGGTCATCATGGAATTTTCACTATAATTTTTTTTCTACTAAGATTTAGAAGCTAAAATTCTTACAGCACAAATCCAAAATCCTGTGGAACATCGTGGAAAATTTTTAGATCTTGGTTCACAATATTTTCGGAGATATGATATGTGGAAGTTAGGGATTTTTGCATGCTCTTGATTTTGACCTAAACAGGTCATCATGGAATTTTCACTATACTTTTTTTCTACGCGGGTTCAGAAGCTAAAATTTTTATAGAGAGAAGCTGAAATCCTGAGGAACGTCGTGGAAAAATTTAAAAGTTTGATTCGCAACATTTTTGGAGATATTGTCTGTTGAAGTTAGGTTTTTTTCAATATCTTGAATTTCATCCCAAAGAGGTGACCGTGGGAAAATCATCATAACTCTCTCTCTCTGAGCATTAGATTGGAATTCTGTAAAAAGTGTCTACAAATACATGGACTTTAGTTACCTTTGTAGAAATTTCAGAGACGAAAGAGGAAACATTGACACGTGGCACACCGTATAAGTTTGCTCTACTGAACCAGTCCATAATTAGGTCATTGTGGGAGATTGGGCATAAATTTTCCTTTAAGTATTCAAATTAGGTCAGACTTGTGGCATTCGAAATAAGATTCAGAGGGCTACTACAAGACCAAATTTTAGATATTGAAGATCCAAAATTATGGAGATCATTCAATTTCAATATCGAGCTCCTAAAAAGCAATAAAAAGGTGTGTATTGTTTTCAAATTGCATAAATCTTGTTTGAAAAAATAGTTTTAAGTGATTCCGAAGACCTTTAGAGCAAAGATATCAGTATTGGGTTCTAATATGCCTCCTAAGAAGAATTTAACACCCATTAATCCCTCAAAATAGTCTACTATGTCTCATGAAGATGAAGAATTACAGCATGATCTATCAAAATTACAAGAGCAAGTGCACCAAATTTCTCTCTCGCAAAGAGCAACAAAAAATGAAATGGAAGTTTCGAAGAAAGGCGTGGAATCAAAGATGGATGGTTTGAAGAATAATATGGATGGTTTGAAGAAAGGATTGGAAGCTAATATGGATGGCATGGAAGCAAAGATGGATGACATGAAAGACAACATGGAAAACATGAAGAATGATCTAAAAGTATACATGGAAGGTTTGACAAAGTTGATACAAGAAATGTTTCTTAATGCCAAAAATATAGTAGATGAAACTCATGATGAGAACAAAATAAATTTAATTCATGATTTCATAAATTCTAATGCTGGATGGAATAACCACCATATTCCAAAGATGGATATGAGGAAGTTTGATGGCAAGGATCCCGTAACATGGATACTACAGATGGAGCAATATTTTGATCTCAATAATGTGAAAAACATACAAAAGGTATGCATTGCAACTTTACATTTAGGACAAAATACATTTGTATGGTATCGATGGCTTTGCTCCCATAAAAAAATTGTCACTTGGTCAATTTTTACAGAGGAAATGATAGCACATTATGAGGATACAAAGAGAAACACCTTCTATAGCCAACTGATAAATCTCAAACAAAAGTGTTCAGTGGTGGAGCACATTGAGGACTTCCAAAAATTGAATATAAGGGTAACTTATATTCCAGAGGAACACAAGATTGATGTCTTCATAAGGACTTTAAAGGATAACATCCAACATGAATTTCATATTTGGGAACCTGATTCATTGGAGAAGGCATTCAGGTTGTACAGAAAAATTGAATGTAAAATTATGGAGACAAGGAAGCCTACCACTCACATCTATAAAGATGGAAGTGCTGCTACTCCTAGACTTCCACAACCTACAAGGTTGAAACCACAAAAATTGGAAGAAAAAAGAGCAAAAGGGATTTGCTATAGTTGTGATAGAAAATACACTAAAGGTCATAAGTGTGCTGAAAAGAAATTATTTTACATAGATTGTGAAGAGGAGGAATAAAATGAACAAGAAACTTCAAAAGAAGAGGATATGCACCACGAACCAACCCTATAAGAAGAATAAATGAGTCCGACCATATCATGTAATGCATTAGCAGGAATTACCACGCCTCAAAATCTCAAGATAGAAGGACATATCAAGAAGAAAAAGGTAATAGTGTTGATTGATTCGGGTAGTACCCATAATTTTATTCATTGTAAGGTAGCCAAGGAATCGAATTGTTTCCTATACCTAGCACCAAAATGTCAAGTGATGGTTGCAAATGGAGGAACTATAAATTGCTCTAGAAAATGCCACAATATCAACCTAACCATGGGGTAATATGTATTGAATAATCCAATTCTTTCCATTCCAATGGGAGGTGTTGATGTTGTACTATGAGTACAATGGTTACAATATTTGGGGATGGTAGGTTTTAATTTTCAAGAACTTTTCTTGAAATTTTTTTCGGAAGGAAAAGAAATTGAATTACGGGGTTTCGTAGGAAAGTGGGGAAATATAATAATCTCTAATGTCATGACAAAGCTTCTAAAGAAAGAGCAATGTGACATAATTGCACAATTATGCTCACTAGAAGTTCCAACATCAAAATCATCTATTTCTCCAGATTTCCAAAAAGTCTTGGACAATCATTCCAAGGTGTTTGATACTCCCAAAGGACTCCCACCTATTCATTATCATGATCATGCTATTCATTTGGTTTCAGGAATTTTTCCTCCAAACATCAGGCCTTACAGATATCCTTATGTCCAAAAGAGTGAAATTGAACGTATGATTGCAGAAATGTTAGAGGCTGGTATAATTCAACCTAGTCAAAATTCTTTCTCTGCTCCAGTAGTATTGGTGCACAAGAAAGATGGATCATGGCGCATGTGTCTGGATTATAGGGAGCTAAATAAGATCACTATTAAAGATAAATTTCACATTCCTGTGATTGATGAATTATTGGATGAATTACATGGCGCAATTTATTTTACCAAGTTGGATCTTCATTCAAGATATCATCAAATTAGAATGAAGACTAAAGATATTCCGAAAACAAAATTTCGAACTCATGAGGGTCATTATGAATTTTTGGTCATGCCTTTTGGCCTTACCAATGCACCTTCTACATTTCAAGGGTTGATGAATTCCATTTTCAAACCCTTCCTTAGAGAAATTGTTCTAGTATTTTTTGATGACATACTAATCTACAACAGGTCTTGGAAGGATCATGTTCAACATGTTGATAGGGTGCTTAAATTATTGGAGGAGAAACAATTATATGCAAAAACATCCAAATGTTTCTTTGGAGTACAAGAGGTGGAATATCTGGGTCATATTGTATCTCACGAGGGTGTTATGGTAGAGCCTAACAAAATTAAAGCCATCAAGGAATGGAAAGTCCCCACAACCATAAAGTAGTTGCGAGGATTTCTCGTGTTAACAAGGTATTATTGCAAGTTTGTTAAGAATTTTGGGAGAATAGAAGCATCTCTAAAAACATTATTGAAGAAAGATGCATTTTCATGGACTCCTGAAGCAACTAAGGCCTTTGAAAATATTAAAGAGGCAATGTCCCTAGCACCGGTCTTAGCTATGCCAGACTTCACAAAAACCTTTATTGTGGAATGTGATGCCTCAAGAAATGGAATTGGTGTTGTTTTAATGCAAGAAGCAAGACCCATTTCTTTTGAAAGTCTTCAAATCAAAGGAAAGTATATACAGAAATCTATTTATGAGAAGGAAATGCTGGAAATACTACATGCACTAAAGAAATGGCGACCTTACCTAATGGGAAGGCACTTCAAGGTAAAAACTGATCATGATAGTCTTAAACACTTTTTGGAACAAAGACTATCATAAGAAGAGAAGCAAAAATCGGTCACAAAGATGTTGGGTTATGACTTTGAAATCACCTACAAAAAATGGAAGCTAAATGTTGTTGCAAATGCACTCTCAAGAAAGGATGAAGAGGTCGAAGCATTGCTTTGTGCAATTTCTATTATCCAAACATATTGGATAACTGAACAAGGGATGAATGGAAGAAGGACGAAGAAGTGTGGACACTCATTCAAAATTTGAAGCAAGATCCTAGTACATGTAATACATTTAGTTGGAATAATGATTCCTTATGGTACAAATATCGCTTATATCTTTGTAATAATTCCCAACTAAAACAAAATATTCTTTTGGAATTGCACACTTCTCCTTTAGGAGGAAACTTAGGATTTTTGAAAACTTACCACACAGTGAAGAAAGAATTCGTTTGGGATGGCCTTAAATCTGATATTCAAAATTTTGTGACAAAATGTTTGGTTTGTCAGCAAAATAAAGTTGAGACAATTAAGACCTCGGGTCTTCTACAACCTTTATCCATTCCAAGTCAACGTTGGGAGGAGATTTCAATGGATTTTATCATAGGTTTACCTAATTCTGAAGGAAAGAGCGTCATCATGGTGGTAGTTGATAGACTTACCAAGTATGCACACTTTTGTGCATTATCTCATCCATTTAAAGCAAGTACAGTTGCTAATGCATTTATGGAAACAATTCAAAAGCTACATGGAAAGCCAAAGATTATGGTAAGTGATAGAGATCCCATTTTTACTAGAAATTTTTGGATGGAATTATTTTCTTATTTGGATACTCAACTAGCTCATAGCTCATCTTATCATCCTCAATCTAATGGTCGAACTGAGATAGTGAACAAATGTTTGGAAGGATAACTTCTTTGTTTTGTATCTGATAAACAAACACAATGGTTCAAGTGGTTACCTCTAGCTGAATGGTGGTATAACACATCCTTCCATACTGCAGAAAAAATGACCCCATTTGTAGCACTTTATGGATATCATCCACTGTCCATCACATCATATTTAAGAGAAAATTACAAGGTGCAAGAAGTGGAAGATCACATCGAGCATCAACAAAAATTTCTCCAACTCTTAAAGGATAACCTCAATTTGGCACAAAATCAAATGAAACAACAAGCAGATCAACATCGCAGCGAGAGAAGTTTTGATGTAGAAGACTAGGTATTTTTACGGCTACAACCATACAAAAAAACTTCCCTCAAGCAAGTTAAGAAGGATAATAAATTATCGCCAAAATGCTATGGTCCTTACTTGCAAAAGATTGGTACTATGGAATACAAATTGGAGCTTCCTGCTTCTTCTGGAGCACATCTATTTTTCCATGTTTCATGCTTAAAGAAGGTTATAGGTGACCAAATTCCAGTTCAAAAAATATTGACAAAACTTGGTGATGAAGGAAAAATCATATTGGAACCTGAAACAATCATGAAAACGAGAACTCGACAGCTACGAAATCAATCAATTCAAAGTATCTCATCAAGTGGAAGAACTTACCCACTGAATATTCTACATGGGAGGATGAGAATTTTATACAGAAGCATCCATAGCTACTCAAGCATTGAGGACAACACTTTTTTTAAGGAGAGGGGCATGTTAGGTCCCCATATTACTAGTGTAGTCCCTGATTGCTATTAGCACACCCCCCTTATTGTTATTGTTGTACCCCTGTAACCCCCATATTGTTATTATTGTTCCCTTACATTATTATTGTTAGGTTGGCTAGGATTATATTGTGACCCCATGCACCCCTATATACACAAGGAGGTTTTGTCATTTGTAGAATCCAATAATTTTTCATTTATGTAATGTATTGGAGGTTTCCCCCTCGAAGTCGCTAATTCATAAGGTGTTGATCTCTCTTTTATTCTATTTTGGGAGTTGGTTTCTTAACACTGCCCTGTGTCATAGATTTGCAAGTGGCTCACCAGCCTCTTGCTCACCATCCTCACCCATCCATCCAAATGTGGGTGTCTCCTACAATACTCCACATTGGTATCCACCTCATGGAGAATACCATCCTCCCAAATCTGCCCCTATCTTTTCACTTCATGAGATGTTGAAGTGCAACCTTCTGGAGATCTAAAAATCAATACCACTCATCAATGACCAAGTTGAACCCAAAAGGTTCCAAACATGTTGTAGGAAACATCTTCTCATTGAGTTGTGAGGTGCTCATCAAGAAGGATCTGTCATAATAATGGGAGATGGTATCCATCATAAGATGTCTCTCATCAACCATATGCCTATCTAATGCTACACAAGTATAATGGTCATTAGAATGTACCAATAATAGTTGGGCCCCCAACTCATCACTGCTGCTCCATGATAATGATATTGATCTCCATGATGGTGCATTTGCTGTCTCATGATCATGCACAATGTTGAACACACAGTTCTGCATTGGATTGATTAGGATTATGCTGATCCTATCATCCAAAACTCTACACTCCAACTAAAAGTTTTTTGTGCATCTCAACAATGAGAAAAGAGGATGGCTATACATCTCCTCCTTGAACAAGTCAAGGGTTCTTTGCGCAGTGATAGTCTATTTCTCCAAATCAGAAGTGTGCTTTGACCCTAGGTCATGCAATTTCCTGGATGGCATGTCCCCACAACTCTCCATATGATGTGTTGAATAATAGGGGGTGGAAAGTTTTGCATACCTTTGTTAAGTTGATCCTTGGGAACATCTTTTATAGCTACAAGGGTTCCTCCTACCGGTGTAATGACTCCTCCAACTGCTACTGATGGTGACAGATTCTCCTCTATTTCTGCACTAGCACTGGTATATGTCTCTTCTTCCTCATGCATCTCTTGAATAATGCATGGGACTCTCAAAGTAAAGAGATCAAGACCATCTTGAACAGATGCAAGTTTTCCTTCTCCTGATGCAAATATTCCTACAACAAGTGGTGGTGGAAGTCTCTTTTCTTCTGGAATGATAATTATGTCATCTCCCCTTGGATCCTCATGTGATTTCTTATCTATGTCAGGAAATATCTCAATAGGAAATACCTTCGGTTTCCTCTTATCAAACTTATTTATTATCCTTTGAGTAAAATCTGCATAAGCAGTCACTCTTACATGTTTCAAATGGCTGAACCACCAAATTTTTTCTTCACCCTCAAGGTGCAGGACTGAAATTTCAATAAATTCTCTTTATTATACTGGAGGTAGCAGGAATAATGAATCTAAATTCCTCCTCCAATCCCTTTTTGTGCTTGTGGATGACCCATCAAATGTAGACAATAGAAATCTATTATGTCTTTTTCTTCTATTTTTGCTGCAAGGTCTCCTCTCTTATTTGATCTGAATGAACTACTGGAGAGTTAGATTCTCCTTGAAAGCCCTTGATTGATATTTTTACTCTGCAAGGTAATCACTTAGATTCTCATGATCTAAGTTTCCTCCATCTCCAGACCTTTCACCTTCCTCTTCAAAGAAAGTGGAAATAGTAGATTTCTTTAGAGCTCTATGCAATATCGATTTCTTCTGCTGCTGAAAGGAAGTGCATGGAACTTCCTCCTCTTGAAATCCTATTGAGGTCTGATTTCCTCTCTCCATTCTCATTTTATTTACATCCTTGGAGAGGTCCTTCATAGATCTAAAAATATATTATAAAAGACTCATACCCTCCATTATTGTATATCTCTTCTTCTTTTTCTGCTTCTTCTTATTATTCTTATGATAGCATATTGGATGAAATACACAGGCTGGACCAATATTATGCTCTGATACCACTATAATATCCCAAAATAGGAAAAGTAGCAATATAAGACATAAAACTGGAAATAGTAGTGATATATCAACACATAAAATGTAAGCATATCATACAACCATCATATTAATATTATAATAGAAAAATGTGTACAAGATCTTGAGGAAGAAGACACTCAAGATAGGCAATACTAGCCTTAATAGACCTAGTACATGAGATATAATGAACAACTGCTATACAATAATGCCATAGGCTAAGACATCACAGTTTTAATTGGGTTTACTACTATTGTGTTAGCCACCTATAATATTTGTTATAGCAAAAGGTGGCTAAGAATTTTTGAGCCTCAAGGAACAAATTTCATTGCTAAAAATTGTTGGCTCTTGAAGAATCTCAAAGGCCTCATGCCTTTCCTCTGTCCAAAATTTCACTGTTGTTTTCCTTTAGAACTCAGAAAACTTGCTGTTTCCCAAGAAAGATTACTGCTGCAAAGGCCTTTTTTCCCTCCTCCCATTTCAAAACTAACCTTCATTTGCTTCCCTCCTTCTCCATAAAATTCCTCTATTTTTCATGAGTTCTCTTCTTCCATTCATGAAAATCCATTTTTTAAGGTTCAAATACTTCTTCTTTGCCTTATCGGAACCCCTCTAAACCTTCAAAAATCATTAAAAATCCATAAAAACCCACATTTTGTACACATATAGGTCTTAGCCCCTTCCCGCATGAATCCCTGGTCATATGACCCTTCATATGACCCTCGGCCCCGCAATCGAGCATCGAGCCATTTTAAATATCAAACACACCCGCCCAAAGTTTTAAAAACCTTTGGTTTTATTAAAAATTCGATTTTTTATATATATTACAAAGTTTCCGTTGGTCTAAATTTCAAATAAATCTCCACCATCGATCTAATCTGCAGATCGGACGATGCGAAGCTCATCTCCCGGTGGTCCCCACATTCCACTAACCTGTTCCGAAAAACCGCGTGGTATTCATTGCACCGCCTTTGGGCGAAAGCTATTTTTTCCCGATCACCAGCGATTCCACTCATCGATTGACACGTGGCTTGGCCACTATTCACAAAACCGCCATCCATCACACATTATTGTTCGGACACGGATGCCCAGCGATATCGCTGTGCACCGTCCGATCTGGGGCGGGTCATCCGACGGCTATCGCTCGCCGAACATGCCCGATGCTTAACATGGTCCCGGTGCGCCATCCAGTTAATCTCTGCCGTCGATCTGATCTGTAGATCGATGGTCCATATTCCATCACCCGATTCCATCGCCCAGTCAACGATTCTCCATTTTTTGATTTCCCCCTTGCTCTTGACCGTCGATCTCTGCATGATCGACGACTCTGATTGAATCTTATTTCTGCCTTCTCTAATCAATCCTGACCATTGGATGATGCCATCCAACGGCCACGCTTCCTCCACATGCCTCCGCAGTAATAAACCTATAAATGCATGGATTTTTTAATGTTTGTTTGTATTTTGCAGGGTTTAAATGGTTTTTCGCCATTTTTTCAAGGAAAATTTGAAGGCGGAGGATGACGATCCTCCCGCCTTCGATTCACCAAAGAAAATCATCACAGGGTGTTGAAAACATGTTTCATCAGTGTTCCTTCAGGCATTGATGCCATATCGCCCCTGCGCAACCCTGTACATCAGAAAAAACCATGAATCGGGCGCAATCAGAGAGTATTAGTGACGAAGAACAAAATTTATTAGAGTAGAGGATTAAAAACAGATTTTGTGGGGATCACAACTAAGAATGATTATCAAAAGCCTAATCCCCGATTTAAAAACACAGTTTAAAGAAATATGAAGTATTTTAACCGACAGAAACCCTCCACTGCCACAAATTGAGGAAAATTGATCCCTCTAGCTACCACAACGCCAGCTGTGCCTCAAAGTATTCAATCATAGGCCACAGTTATTGATCAAGACCAGATGTATACCTTGCAACGCATCTAAAGAGTAAATTCGGCCAAAGAACTGAATGACAGACACCTGCAGAGTTACTTCGACGCCACACAAAGCCTCAAAGGTCAACAAAAGCTCCCACCGAGCTTAATCATTATGTAAAACATTTAATACAGAGGATATGTATGTAAGTTTCTTCATTGAGCCCCTCAAAGGCCAATAAGACATTTATTCTGTATTAATTGTAATTGATATCTTTTGTCATATCTCACCTCCTCATCCTTCTATATATACTACTGCAAAAGATGAGTGAGGGGTTGGTTGCAAAACTTTGATATACATTTGAGCTTAAACTTCTGACTGTAAATAGTGTTCACTGGCTCTTGGAGCTCTGCTTGTAATAGATAAGTTAGGCTGAGATGTGTAGATGGTTGCTAAACTAAAGCACTGGACTTAAAGCTGTAACTGGTTTGGAGCATTAATACAAGCTGATTTATGGGATCCTAGTCTATGTTGACGGTGATGTTTCTCTTATTGTAACTTGTCATTTTGTTTCTGTTTTCACTGTGTTCCAATTTCTCTTATAAAGAACATCATGCATAAGAGTTAGGACCTACTGTATATCAGTAACCTTCTCTGACTGAAAATCTTTATATATATGTTTTCTTCCAATCTGTGTTATTTAGGAATGATTTAATTCAGTTTAAGCATAGGAATGTTGGTGTTCCATTGTCTTATTGTTTTAGCTGAATATTATTCTTAAATGTTATTTTCAGTATATGTTTTGTGAAGATGAACTGAGGAAGATATGGTGAGCCCTGGTCCCAGTTTTTTCCCCACAACTATCTGGATGTTTCCCTTGGAATGTGTTAAAAGCTGGCTAGTTTAAAAGTACTTACCAGATCTTAGGCCATTTTGTGTTATCTTTGTGTTTGTCTTGAAAGTAACTAAGTAAAGCAGAGTGAGGAGAGGATTTGTGGTGAGCCCGACCCGCTAGTTTCTACTCTAAAGGTTGCTTCCAAGTTTCCCTTTGTTTTAAAAATGTTTTCTATTGAAAGTGTATCAAAGGATGGCTGGTTTAAAATTACTTACCAGATCCTAGTTTACTTTTATGTTTTTCTTGAGTCCATGTCAAAGGCTGACTAGTTTAAAAGTACTTATCAGATGCTGGGCTGCTCTTGTTCTGCATCTATTTATCTCTCCTTCTTATTGTATCATTTCATTCCATAAATCAAACTTAAAAGAGATCCTTAGACATATATGACTTGCCCCATAGACCACTCTTGCCTCTTGCTACTTCAATTAAATCCTATTATGACTCCATAGCCCAATGGAATAAAACCTGCAATTGTTTATCTTTTTGGTCGAAGCTTACTCTGATTGCTTGCAACTTCTCACCTTTGAAACTTTTTGCACTTAGAACTTTCCACCTCAAACAGTAATCATGCTCAACCACCCAAAAAACAAACAAACCCTTAGCCTTCATAACTAGCCTAATATCATAACCCCAAATTTCAAAGACAAATCCATCTTTGTACATATTGGAGAGATCCCTCTCCGGATTCAGGAGGGCTAGATTCTAGAATCCCAAAGTTGGTTGAAACGATGTTGCTTCTGCAGTTTTAGTTTTACCAATCCGCTAAAATTACAGATTCCTAACATATTGGAAACTTTAAATACATGGATCTTATATTATATAACTAAAATAGTGTCAGGGATAGAGATCTAGGCTCCCAAGCACCTTTCGAAGACAACCCAGAAAGGGTTTCCGGAAATACACCAAATACAAAATGGTGATCTACAGCCCTATGAATGAAGAATAACTACAACTGAAGCACATGGAAGGAGGTGGTTGAAAATTATGTAGAAATATATAGAACTCCTCCAATAGGTCCTCCAAGTAAAAGGTTGATCCCTCTACTGAAGATATAACTCTCCAAATAAATCATTGAAACCTCCACTGCAAATGCTCAAAACAATAACACAATATATGAGGGAAAATGCACTGTAGGAGGTGGTAATAGCTGGGCCTGATGCCAAATAATGAAATAAATCTCTAGGACCTTCCTTGCTAGCCTCTCAATGGAAAGGCTACCTCTCCACTGAAAAAAATACTGAAAGTGGCCCTCACAATCCTCCACTACTTCTACCCTGCAACACAACACAAATCTAGAAGAAATTGCATTGTAGCTAAAGACTGAAGCTGGCTCGAATGCTGGATTATGGATATGCAGCTCGCAAACCTCTCATGAGTGAGCACTTGAAGTCCCCCAAGGATGAATGTGGGATTCCCACTCAGGAACACCCTTGTGCTAAAAAACACAGCAGACTCTGCTAAATAGCTGAAAGAGTGCAAGAAGTCATACATACCACAAAATCAATAATCAATAACATACCCTTATATGCATTGTGAGCCTTCTCACCTTGGGCCCCACTCATTAAATCCACTACTCTCATGGAGATTTCCTCCATTTAACACTATGTTTTCTCTCATTGATGATCCACTCCCTTCCATACCAGTGTTGTTGATTTGGTCAAACTTGACCCCATCCACATGCTCCAACCCTTGTTCACATGTGAGGGTGCCTCATCTATCTCCTAAGATGATCCCTATTCATATTAAGAGGGATTTTATTCCTACTAAAGAGATTTATGGGTCTCCCTACCCACTTATTCATCTATTTAAATGACAAAAGAAAAAATTAATATTCCAATTAGCTGCAAGCTAATTTTGGAATATTACATAATAATTTTCCCTGTTAAAAGACTCCTCTGAAATTATCAGATACAATATGCATGGCACGTTAAAGAATATCATGAAGATCAGAACAATTGCAATGAATTAAATAACTAATATGAGAAAGAATATTGTTACGTATATAAACAAATCAATAAACATGTAATTTAACATAGAAAACTCCTAAGCCTGGATAATCATGTGTTGTGTAAGCACATATGCCATACAACGTAAAACTTCTCTTTGCTGCGATGGGTCTTGATACATCATATACATTTATCCCATATCATAAGTCCTTAAATTCATCTACCAGTGGTTGTAAGTAGACATCCATATACTTCACTTGTCTTCTACTAGGGACTATCAGAGCCAACATAAGATTTTCATTCTTCACATACATCCATGGGGGAATATTGTTATTAATCACTACTACATGCCAAACAGAATATTTTTTGTTTGGGAAGGAATATGGGTTGACGCCATCCATGTCTATGCTGAGTCATAGACTTCGTACTTCATCCTTGAATTTTTCGGGCCATGTATCCTCTATATGCTTCATGGCTATTGAATCAGTTGGGATTCACATAACTCCCAACTCACTTCTGTGTGAGGCATGTCATCCTTGCAACTTAACTAATTCTTTGCAACAAAAGAGCCTTTGAATCCTTGGGATTATAGGCATGTGCCTCAATATCTTAAAAGGAGGACCACGTGATTTACCCTTCTTTTTTGATTTATCATACTTTTCATGCCCACATTTTGGACATATATCTTTGTCTGCATATTCTTCTCTATATAGAATACAATCATTTGGACATGCATGATATGATATGTACTCAACACCCAACATTTTCAACAATTTATTTGCCTCTTCGCAGCTACCAGGCAAGACATTATCACTTGGAAGAACCTTATCTTTGAATAACATGTAGTTGGTGATCATGGAAAATATTAATAAATGTACATTAATGCCGATATAATTATTAACATTCATAAAATTAACCATTTTTAATGTTCATTGTGTACTGATTATATTTCTCAAATTTATATAAGGGAGGACTTTATGGTAACTTACCTCAAAATTTTCGAGAAACATGCATTCGAAAAGCCAAGATTTACTTTCAAGTTGTACAGTAACATCATTGTCCCCAACTGGGTAGACTTTGACTGACCTCCAGGTCCAAAGAGAGGGGTGGTGGAAGCAAATGTAAGGCTTTCGTAAAAGGTGTCAACGATATGAGCATCATCCCCTAGTTGATCATCGTTTTGGAATGCATCTAACAACAACGGATCTCTATGCCAAAAAAGATTGTAAAATCGCAGGTAACCACAGACCAATATTTTAGCTTGGTAGCTAGCCCTATCAAATCGTAGAGGAATCTCTCTACAAACTCATAGCCAATAGGGATGGATGACTTAGCTAGGTATGAGTACAGGGGTTTGTTTGTTTGAATTGGTTTTGTTGGATGGGTGAATTAGGTCAAAGAGGCTAGGTCAAGTAAAATAAGATTAAGATTGCAGTCCATTCAATGGGGCAAGGTAGGTAGGAAGGCTGAAAATTTAGGGTTTTAGGGTGAGATGGATCAGACTAATGAGGATATAGAAAGAGCAATACAAAGCATTTATTCTTTCTAAACTGAAGAAAATGAACAAATTATGAAGATTTTCCCAAAACATAGCATGAGAGATGTATTATGCTTATCAACTTGAAAATCAGCATATAATAGAGATGAAATGGATCATGAAGAAAAAAAATTAATGCATATGTGACATAAGAAGAAACTATGCTAAATTTCCATACCACAGGTATCCCAAAGAAATAGCTACAACTCTTTCATTAAATTCCTGCCAAATATTGATTACACTAGAGTCTTTGATCAAGCAACAACTTCAAACCTATAAAATGAGTCAAGAAAGGAAATATATAGACATGAAACAACTTCTCCCATCCTCAGGGGTAGAATCCATGGGTGGAGGAGCAGTTCCACCAAAAATTGAACTGAAACCTAGAGTGTAGGGAGGTCAAACTTACTCATCCCTCACTTTTTGGAAACTGATTCATTACATTTTATCAAGAATTTTTACCTAATGTATTTACCCTAGGTAACTTAAAAACATCAAAATTACATTCACATCCATGAATTACATCGGTAAAAACATCATTTACCAAGGTGAAGCTGAAAAAACTGAGAAAATTTACAAATATCACGAAACTCAGAAAATTGGTAAAAAGCGTAGCACTAGTGTAAAAAGTGTAGCACCAACTTCAGCTCCACTATTGAAGGGGTTCCCAATATCCAAATTGAGATCAGGATAGCTCATTGGAAAGCATGTCCTGTCTAGTTTCCAGATCTATTCTTATTTTCCAAAATGGTGTTGATTTGACCCTCCAAAACTTGATTCTCACAAGACTGGTGAAAAGCGCAGCGCCAGCCTAAAAAACAGGGCAGGAACATGTTTTTTGAGGTGTTTTTTTACTTTTTGACTGACCAGTTGACCCTAAAAAACTTGGAAAATTTGCTGCAGTGAGTGTATTTGGCCTTCTGAATCCAATTGTGCCTTCATTTTTTCCATTGGAGGTCCCTAGAAAAATCACAGCGCCTAAGGCGTTGCACTTTTGATAGTTCAATTGTGCAAAATTGCCAAAAGTGCAAAAAACTCCAAAATTTTCAAAATTTTCTCAAACTTCCCCAAAATTTGTTCTGTGGAAGGTTGATAAGTTTTGCTAGGAAATGAGTGATTCCTTAACAAGGATATCAATCTTGTCCCATTATTTTTTCTTGTTTAGGGTTTCAAGTCTTGATTTGACCTTTTGGAACTTGGACCTTACAATTTGATTTCTCCGACAATAGTGCTTTGCCATCTTCCTCTATATGACATTGTCCTTCTTTGCCTTTTCAAGGTGTAATATTTCGAATTTTCCATCAGTTAATTGGAATATTAGAGTTCTTAATTTTTATAATTAATTAAGTAAATAAGAGGGTGGAGGAACCCATAAACCCCATAGATGAATAAAATCCATTTTTGATGTGTGTATGTGGATAATTTAGAAGTAGATCTACATTATGGAGTAGTGGATTAGCTTCTTAATGAAGGAAGAGTGGAGATCATGCAACATTAATGATAATATCATGGAGATCATGGAGGAAGTCAAATGAGATCATGGTGCATTAAAAGTGAGATCATAGAGCTAATGATGAAATAGTGGAGGAAGTGATGCATCTAATGCACACATGATGGAGAGAGTGGGAGTTAAATGCAGAGATGGTGGAGAAAATGGAGAGACAACACAGTCTTCATGGAGGCTAGTGGCCACAAATGCAGCGCAGTTATGAGGTGGGCCAGGGCTATGGAAGGCTCAAAAACCATACAAGGGAGATGAAGGAAGAAATAGAAGGCATGATTTACATTGTTATTTATGATCTGTTTAGATATGGATTTGTCATTTGACATTTCTATGCATGCTTCAGTTGTTTAGCTAAGTCTGTAGTGTTTTTTAGCACACATGTGTTTCCGAGTAGAAATCCCACCCTTACCCACGGGGGACTTCGAGTGCCTACTTTGGGAAGGTTTCTTTGAGATGCCATTCATCATCATGCATTGGTGCCACATTCAGCCCCTCTCTACAGCACATTCAGTCTCAGGAATTATGAATTCCTGCTTGAGGGTTTGAGAGGAGGAGGTTGTTTCTAGAAATTCAACTAGGAAACCGATGGAGGATTCATCCTTTCACCTTATGCTTCAAGATCAACCATTCAGGAGCAACATATTCATATTCGAAATTTAGGTCAAAATTACACACTCCATGCAGTAGCAATTCCCTAAGGGATTGTGCAATCCAGTCTTGCAGATCTGAAGGAGGAAGAAAGTTTCTAGTATTTCAGCTATAAATCTTGTGATGGACCATCTCCTCACTTTGGGCATACTATTTCCATCATTCAGGAGCTACATTTCAGCATATAGCATCAGGATATAGAGCCTCCATCCCTGAAAGCATATTTTTACTCAGCTATTGTGTATTCATCAGCTACATCTATTGGAGGAGGTTGGAGGAGACATATCTTGAGCTTCTAGCTTAAGGATATGAAGGAGGGATCAACCCTCTATGCATTGAGTTGGTTATGCCTTGTTGCAGCCAACATATCTTCATCTCATGTAGTAGACCTGCATACCCAATAGTGATATAGTTGTAAGGCCTAAGAGGGTGATTTTCCAAGATTTCAGATCTGGAAATCATTTCTGGGTTATCTTGGGTATTCATCATAGAGCCCGGATATGAAATCCTGACATCAGCTGAGCTCCGAAACTGCCACATCTACACTTCTATATTTTGCTGGCAGTTGAAGTCTCGACATTTGCAGCGGGGATATCACAAAATTCCTTCCAATAGTCCAACAATTACGTAGTCCCTCTTGTGGGATGACTTTAGGGTCATTCTAGGCCACTTGTTTGGCTTGAGTGTCTCATATTTTGAGCATTGTTGTACTTGTATACCACCTCCTATATAATAAAATGGCTCAGCTATTATGTCTATTTGTATGGTGTATTTACATTACTTGTTCATTGTTGTAGTTTCCAACTATTGTGTTTTTTTATTACTGCATTCTCCCTTTTTAGATATTACAGTGGTATCAGAGCATTATCTTTGGCTCAGCTTGTGGGCACTTAATCTTTAACATCAAAAGAAGAAGCAGATAGTAGAGATATACAATGACATAGGTTTTTGTTTTTCCTCATTTCTCTTTAGATCTATGAAATATCTCTCCAAAGAGATCAAAAAAATGAAAAGAGAAAGGAAAAAGGAGGATCCAAGAAGATATCACAATGAGGAAGGTCCAAGCACTTCCTATCAGCGGCATAAACAAACAACAAGGCAAAGAGATCCACATCATTCTACTAGATCCACTTTCTTTGAGAAGGAAGGTGAGTGGTGTGAATATGAAGGAGACTTGGGGTATGAGACCCTAAGTAAATATCTGTCAAAGTACAAATCACTGCCTAGAGCACTCAAGGAGAATCTAACTCTCCAACAGTTTTTACAACTCAAAGAAGAAAGGATATCCCACAACAGTAATAGAATAAAGAGGCATATATTTTTTACTACATTTGATGGATAATCCTCAAGAAAAATAAGGGCTTGGATGGGAGAGTTATTTTCTTTCTTTCAGCTATACCCAGTAGCAGAAAGAGAGGCTATTGAGATTGCAGCACTGCACCTTGAAGGTGAAGCAAAGGATTGGTGGTTCAGTCACTTATCACATGCCAAAGTGTCTACTTATGCAGATTTCTATCAAAGACTGAAGAAGAATTTTGGTAGAAGGAAATTGAAGACACTTTCCATAGGGACACTTCCCATCATTGATAATATAGTACATGAGGAGCCAAAGGAAGATGTCATCATTATCACTCCACAAGGGGAGCCCCTAACACCACCACCTGCTGCAGAAGTACTTACATCAGGAGGAGGAACACTTGCATCTTTGCAAGATGGTCTTAAGCTATTGAAATTGGGAGCCCCATGCATGATTCATGAGATGCATGAGGAGGACGAGGCAGATACCAGCACTGATACAGTTCAAGAAGAGTAGCCATCACCATTACCAACACTTGGAGAGGCCATTTCACCAGTTCGAGGAACTCTTGTAGCTATGCAAGATGTTCTCGAGATTTAGCTTATCCAAGGTTTTCAAACACTTTCATCTCATAATATTTTAGTACCTCATATTGAGATTTGTGAGACCATGCCATTCGAGTAAGTGCATAACCAAGGATTAGAGCACCTTGCTGATTTGTAGCAACAAATTATCACTACACATAGGACCATTGACTTGATCAAGGAGAAGATGTATAGCTATCCCATTTTATCATGGTTGAGATATACCAAACACTTTGTGTTGAAGTGTGGAGTTTTAGAGGATGGGAGGAGCACAGTCCTATTCAGTACAGTTCCAGACTATGAATTCAGGATTGTGTATGGCCATGAGACATCAGATGTATCACCATGTAGATCTACAACGCTGTCACTAAGCAGTAGTGATGAGAAGAGGGCCTTATTATTCTTGGAGCATCCCGAAGACAACTTCACTCATGAAGCACTAGAGGGACAAATGATAAATGGTAGACATCTTATGATGGAGAGAATTTTCCATTATCAAGATGGATATTTCTTGATGAGCATCTCACAACTCAAATAGAAATTTCTACATGTAACATGTATGGAACCTTATGGATTATATTAGGCCATTGATGAGAGGATCTTATGGAGAGACCTCAAGGGAGGTGCACTTCAACATCTCATGGAGTGCAAAGCTTATCGGTTGGAGGAGAATGGTATTCTGCCTTGGGTGGATACCAATATTGAGTATGGTATGATTCATCATCCACATTGGGATGAATGGATCTGGATGAGAAGTAAGGGGTTGCCAACCTACTTTCAGATCTATGATATAGGGCAACAAGAATCATGGCTGCGCTGGTTTCTTTTGGGTGAGTATGGTTACTACCCAACATGTCACATTTTTATGGTCATGCCATGTATATCATTGATGTTATGCAACAACAGGAGTCATGGCTACGTTGGTTATTTTTGAGAGAGTTTGGCCATCACATGATATATCTTATGTCCATATGTGTGCTTTTGTTTGGGATGTATCTTATGTTCATGTATGCACTTTTCTTTGGGACATGGCACAAATCTCACATGATGTGGTAGCAGAGAGCTTGTTTGTATTTTTCTGATGTGACATTCCACATTTCAATCAATATGTTGTTGACAACTCTCACATGATGTGGCAGTAGAGAGCTTGTTTGTATTTTTCTGATGTGACATTCCACATTTCAATCAATATGTTGTTGCTCCATGACTTGTATCATGATGATGTAAGGTGGCAGCAAGAATCCTTGTTGCTTTGGTTACTTTTGGGAGAGTATGGGATTATTTTTCCCCATATATTGCATGATGATGACAAATATTGGAAATATGAGGCCTTATTGCATTGGATTCTATTAGGAGATTATGGTCATAATACTTGGTATGATGATGATGTGGTATGGTAGCAAGAGGCATTGCTGTGGTGGCTTCTTTTGAGAGAGTATGGCTTTCATACTTGGGTTGATGATGATTTGGAATGGAAACAAGAGGCATTGTTGTGGTGGCTTCTATTGAGAGAGTATGGCTCTCTTAATTGGTTTAATGATGATTTGGCATGGCAATAGGAGGCTTTGTTGCAGTGGTTGTTATTGGGAGAATACGGTTTGACATTGTACATGTTAATCCATATATCTCTAATTATTTTGCACATTGTTGGGATGATGCTTGGATCCAACAAGGCCAACAAGGCCAAAGATGGAAGCATGGAGAGATACAGTCTACTTCATGTAGCATGGGATGGAGAGATGGTTTATGAGTTTGGAATTTCGACTTTGGGAATACACCACTTCACTTTATGTATCTCATGCATAGAGGATGACCTTGGAAAGCATAGGTGTTACACAGAATTTTGTCACCATCCCTACAATCCCAATCCCACACACTGGAGGACCATTTCTATGAATTATATGTAGTGTCATGCCTTGAAAAAAGTGTCATTACATCCATTTCCATGAGGATAACATTTCCTTTGTTGACTATTCCTGGAACAGACCATAAAAAACACATGGTTTTGGGTTGGCAGTGGCAGGCAGTTATGGCCTTGCACCAATAAGGGGAATTAGCACTGGGCCCCGCACCCATTGGCACTCTATCTCAGTGGGCTACCCGTGCCGAGATGTTTTTGGATTTTTTTTTTAAATATAGAAGCAAAGTTTCCATTGCCAACCACTTCGTGAGCGAGTCAGCATGGGTTGTTCAACTGAATAATGTTGAGCACCTTCCTTTGGCTTCTTGTTCCCTACTTTTGAGCAACCTCCCAAAGGATAAGGCCTCCTTTCCACAATATGAGGGATCCCAACCTCCTCCTCTCCCTCTATAAATACATCTCTCTCACATAGATGCAGCTAGTTGAATGGGAATAGTTGAAACAATCTGATATAGCTGGTGTGAGATAGAGCAAGGAGAGACCCTTGTCGAGAGAGATTCTAGGTTGATTGCCTCGCCACGTCCAAATTCCCCGACGAATGCTTGAGACACGTTTTGACTGGACCCGCTGAAGGAGGTTGTGACGTTAAGGCTCATTTGGTTGTAATCTCTTTCTTTCTCTTACCTAATACATGATTAATGTTTTGGTTCCTGTCTTGTGTTGATATGATTAATCTTGCACAATATGTTTAATTCTCCTTGAAAAATTAGATAGTTATGAATGCAAATATTGTTTCGTATGCTGCTTTTGTTCTCCGATCCTTATGCAGGCACCCGAGTACCATTGATGAAGGACCATGATGTGTCGAGACAAATATCAGGAGACTGTTGCCACAACTACGACAATTGTGTTGGAACAAAGGTAGGACATCTATCCCGACTCAGTTACATTCATTAACTAGGAATCGACACATTAGCATGTCCTCTTGATACTAGGCCCACCCTAGGGCTAGAGGGATTTCCTCTGTCTGCAGAGGGGATTTACCTACACAACAATAGGGTTGCCCCTTGGAGACTCATTTATGAGGAGAGGCATCTAAATTTTCAGTTGGAGGCCATTCTAGACATTCTACAGAGGCATCTTTGGAGCTGGGCATGCATAACATAATTGAGAAAATGGGGAGGCCTTCCATATGAGGATGCCATTTGGAGGGAGATGGATTTCTGTAGCATCCACTTTTGCAATTGCCCGAGGACAAGAAACATTTTGGTGGGGAAGGATTGTAATATTCCCAATTTTATATCAGTTAATTGGAATATTAGAGTTCTTACTTTTTCTAATTTATTAAGTAAATAAGAGGGTGGAGGGATCTAGAAAATCCATAGATGAATACAATCCAGTTTTGATGTGTTTATGTGGATAATTTAGAATTAGATCTGCATTATGGAGTAGTTGAGTAGATTCTTAATGAAGGAAGAGTGGAGATCATGCAACATTAATGATAAGATCATGGAGATCATGGAGGAAGTCAAATGAGATCATGGTGCATTAAAATTAATATCATAGAGCACTAATGATGAAATAGTGGAGGAAGTGGTGCATCTAATGCACACATGATGGAGAGAGTGGGAATTAAATGCATAGATGATGGAGAACATGGAGAGACAACACAGTATTCATGGAGGCTAGTGGCCACATGTGCAATGGAGTTATGAGGTGGGCCAGGGCTATGAAAGGCTCACAAACCATATAAGGGAGATGAAGGAAGCAATAGAAGGTAGGATTTAGATTGTTATTTCTGATCTGTTTAGATATGGATTTTTCATTTGACATTTTTATGCACGATTTAGCTATTTAGCTAAGTCTGCACTGCTGTTTAGCACACGGGTGTTTCCAAGTGAAAATCCCACCCTTACCCATGGGGGAATTCAAGTGCCTACTCTGGGAAGGTTTCTTTAAGATTCCATTCATCATTAGGCATTGGTGCCTGTTATAGCATCATTTTTCACCCTCATGTGATTCATGATTGTCTCTATGGCCTTGGGCACCCATTCCCATAGACTTGAACAAAATTCATTAAAAAACAGTGTTAAAAATCCCATACGCGGGTATGCCCAGACTTTTCTGCGTGTATATGTGAGTCCACATGTACTTTTCCACGTATGCCATTAAAATCATTAAAAAATATATAAAAATTCCCTATTTTCGGGTTGGGTTGATGGTTACTCCAGTAGTTCAACCACCCCAGCACGTGGCCAACTATTTCCAACTGATTGAAACTACTTTTCGGGAGACAAAGCCCTCATGTGCCATCAAGGAGAGTAATTATATTATAATTTCTACAGAATCCTTATCTGTGTCTGTATTCCCGTATGGGTCCGTACTGCATTTTTATTGTGAAACCCTTTGTTTCCTAGAGGTTAATCCATTTATATGCCATCTCGAGTGCACAAGTCTTGAAAGTATCTTATTTAAAAAGGACGATCCGGACTCACTGCCTCTGTGTTCAGACCGTGGAAGGATTCAGGTGATCTCTCCACATTTTATTACTGTACATGCTATTCATAATGAGAAGAACCATCTTGTTCCTGAAATAACGTGTTAACATCTACTTGTATATGTGAAAAAGATTATTATTTAAGCATTTATTATGGTTTATATAATGTTTCACATGGTTTTCACTAACATTTAGGAGAAATATATGTTGTACAACTAGGTTTCCGTGCATGTTCTTTCTTGATTTCCAGGTTGAAGAGGAAGAAGGGTTGCTGGGGGTTTGGACCTCGCGGGATCTACATCGAACGTAGGACTACGAGTGAGTTCTACTATCGTTGTTATCTAGTTTTTAGCGTACAAGTGTGGTTGTGTGTGAGTCCTTCTGAATAGCATGCCTTGATCTGTGGAGGTTTTGACCCAACAAACCTCTAGGGTGTTTTTCCCTGAAACAGTATCATTTAGGTGAAATTTTGTAACTTGCTTCTATGAGTTTCTAGTATGTGTTGTTGAATTCTGGATTGCTCTTGTACAAATGTGGGCACTCTAAAGTCTCGTGCCCATAAAATTCGAGCACAATGGTCAGCGCCATGACTGGAGGTTAGCTAAGGTAGCCTACAACATTATTGGTGCTTCAATTCTTGTACTTAATGTTAAAGTGGAACTTTTTCAGGTATGTGGACCATTTCTGATGGTGATTAGGGAAAATTTTAGGGGTGAATTTTAGCCCAAGGGCGAATTTTAAAGGGTTTTAAATTTTAGAGGGGCGAATTTTTAATATAAAACCCCTTTTGTATAGTTTTATAAAATTAGCCCTATAATTATTTAAAAAACAATTAATTATTAAATGTTAGTCCAAAAAAATAAATGCGCACAAACCTTCCACCCTGCATTAGCCTCCCGATTTTCTAGTTTGGAGCAGATTTCACCCCATTTTTTACTAGTTGGGGCTTGGAAGTTGGAGGAATTCACCCCATTTTTTACTGGTTGGAGCTTGGGGCTTGGAATTTGGAGGTGATTTCCTGAGCATCTAGTCCATTGGCCTCTCCACCTCAAATTTTTGTATAAATTTTCTAGTTTCGAAGTGTGCTCATGATTGCTTCGGCGAAAGGAGGCAGAAAACTGTGATTGTATTCAAGGTATGTGTGTTTCAGATTTGAACCCTTGACCTTATTATTTGAATGTAGTTTTCAGTTGTGAAAATTGTTGTGGGTTTTTGCTATGCAGGGTTTCAAGTGTGTCATTATTTGCAAGGAGCTACTGGATCTGGGATGGCAACCCTTTTGATCTCCAAGATCAGGGATGAGTACCCTGATAGAATGATGCTTACCTTCTATGTTTTCCATTCTCCCAAGGCATTTGATACAGTGGTGGATCCTTTTAGTGCAACACTCTATGTACATTAGCTACCGGAGAATGTAGATGAGCGTATGGTATTGGACAATGATGCCCTTTACAACATCTTCTTCAGCACTCAAGCTCAGAACTCCTATGCAGATGAGCGTATGGTACTAGACAATGATGCCATTTACGACATCTACTTCAGCACTCTCAAGCTCACAACTCCTATGCAGATGAGCGTATGGTATTAGACAATGATGCCCTTTACAACATTTTCTTCAGCACTCTCAAGCTCAGAACTCCTATGCAGATGAGCGTATGGTACTGGACAATGATGCCCTTTACGACATATGCTTCAGCACTCTCAAGCTCACAACTCCTATGTATATGAGTGTATGGTACTGGAAAATGATGCCCTTTACGACATCTACTTCAGCACTCTCAAGCTCACAACTCCTAGTTGTAAGTATATTTTCTCAAGCATTTTCACACATGTGTTGATACTGAGAAGTTTGAGGTTGCATATAAATAGTTTTACAAATGCATCTGGTAACACATATCAAAGGTCGGTTTACAGGGTAAATGTTATGCTCTTCAGATGGGATTAGTTTCTACGTTATTATTCCTTTGGTACGATTCCATAAATTTGAGTACTCTCCAAATCACCTCCTTCAAAATCCCAAAGCTCCTTGAAGGGGGAGTGGAGAGTAAAAGATAAACAGTCCACCTCTCCATGCTCTGAAAAGAGGGGTGGCCCAACCCACATGTTCATTGGCTCATTGAGATCTCTAGGCTTAGTGATCTGAAGGATCTTTTCAAATCACCTCCAAATCTCCAAACAGTCTATGGTGTTGGGTAGATGCAACCGCAAGTGTCCTTTAAATGGTACAAGTTCATTTTGCGATCCTTTCCTTGCCTTTGGAGAAAAGCTTAAATGCAAGTTATAGAAAATGATACATTTTTGTGTTTCTATACATTTAGCTCTCTAATGATAGGTGGTAGATCCAACTAGTCTTTATGATTTTAAGCACAAAATGATAATTGCATTTTCACTCACAACATAGTTTGATCATTTTTGTAACTTGGGGTTTTGTTTTGAAAAAAATTTCTGAACAAGATTCATGGTTACGTTAGTTTCCTGCTATCATAAGTCTTAATATGACCTCATGGTGAGAGGGTTCATAGCTTTTTTTCCACTGAAATTCATATGGAAGCTTATGAGTCATGACCATGTGATCCATTATACCCTTGACATATGTAAGGTATATCATCTTGTTGGAAGAGGCATAATGACCTAATTTATGAGCACCAAGCATCCTTAGGAATGCTCAGGAACATTGTTACATCGGAATATCATCCACTATATGACTGAATAAAAAACAGATTTTTGAAGTGCATCTCTCATGCAAAATGATCAAAGATTAAGTTGCAGGAAAACTAGTGGATGGATTTTTAGAACTTATAAAATATTGGATCAAATTACAATAATCATAATTACAAATATCAATAGTCAGATAACAGTCTGCCTTGGAAAATTGGCTAAACTGGTACTGGTATACACGAGTATAATTTTCCCTCATAATTTGAATGACATTACGGATTTACCATTTATTGACTGACTGATGTTTATTTATAGTTCTTTAAATGGAAGATACATCTGTATCTTCTTATGGGTTTGATGTTTTTGTGTGTGCACCAAACTATATTTAAATCCCTTGCTATTTTCTACGCTGAATTTGGCAGGTGCGTTATGGTTTAGTTATGGAGTTGGGATTGGTGTTATGTTCATGATTGTGTCCAGAAAATGTGAAATTGACAAGTTAAATTTATTATTACATCAGACAATAGGTTTGGTTCAGGAATTAAAAAGACGGCTTGATGAAATAAAGGACTATCTGCAAGACAGTGAAATGCACAAGGGTTGTCATGGTGAAAATTACACATTTCAACAAGAACATCCAGGCGTAGCTGCAAATTGGAAGTTAGAAAAAGAATATCCCAACTCTGTCGGCACCCCCTTTCAAGCTAATGAATCTACTGTAAGTGTTATCACTGATGAACCTGCGCAACAGGTCACTGGAATGGTTGAGATTGAAGCAGAATTGCAAGCTAAGCTAGAATACATACAAATGGATTTTCTCCAATTAAATTCAAAGCATCAAAGTAGTACATTAGGTTCTAGTGAGGTGATTTTTATGGTGATTCTATACTTTAGATTTATCATGATCCTTTTGGGTTTGAGTAATTCATTTGATGTCTAGCGTTTTCTAGTTTCCACACATTAAGTAGAATTTTTAATGTCGATTTTCCACTAAGAAAGATAGGTGTCATTAAGGATATGTCTATTTTAGGAATTGTTAGGATTGTATACTAACTTGCAAGCTATTTTAAAAATCCATTTAGCATGTGAATTCCTCTAATGCTGCCTTTTTTCAATAGAAGTTGTAAAAAGCTTTTATATCTGCTAGCAGAGTGAAACAATGCAACATTTTTCTTCCAGGAAAATGCCCTACTTTCCTTAAGAATTTTGCGTTTTGTTTACATCACTGAACACCTCCAAACTAAGGGGAACATAATTTGTAAGTTTGATTCATTGAAATTTTCAATTAAAGTCGAGACTTGTTGAAACTTCAATGTATTTGCCGTTGTTTTATCCTTAGGCCCTACACAATTTTGGATAGAGTTTGAACCACCTAAAGCATTTTCCTTTCTTTTATTTACATACCACATGTTTTGGACGAGTTATTAGATAAAGAGCACAACTAATTGAAATTGTTTTAATCTTATGTGTCATAATATCAAACATTTGGTAATGAATTCTATAACATTATTCTTGTTCTAGATTATTTCCTTTGTTGTGATATAATTCTTCTTCTCATGAGGGTAAATTGAAGCATGCCAAACTCAGTTAGATGTACTTTGATCACTAAACAAATTAATCATAGATACATGTTTTCATGAGGGTAAATTGTTTGTTCTCATGATGGTAAATTGAAGCATGCCAAACTAAGTTAGATGTACTTGGATCACTAAACAAATTAATCATAGATACATGTTTTCATTCAACAGTTTCACGATGAGAGGAATAAAGTTGTTAAGAAGCTGCAAGATAATAGAGATTCACGCAAAGAACATATTTGTGATGTTTTGAAGCTTAGGGGTAGAGCCTGCAACACATTTTATAAATAATTGTGTCTGGCTTTTGGACATCTGTTTTTTGTGTTGTGGTATACCCTACGTTGTGACATGTCAAATAGTTTTTGAGCTTGCTAAATCTGAACATTGAATGTATTCATTGTGCCTATGATATCCATAAATCAATCATATTGTTTGTATATTAAACATGTTTTCATTGATTACAAAAATATCTTTTGAATGCCATTTCTAACTTATATCATGCACATATCTAAAATAATTTTGACATGCATGGTGTCTCTTCTATTCTACTTCCTTTTAAAGTAAGAAGAATTTTTGCAGTAAAATGTTTTGAGAGTAAACCTCTGAAAATTCATTTTGGTAATAATGGTCCAAGGGATTAGTCTAATATGATTGGGAATGAATGGTTTCCCCTGGCATTGTCTTGAAAAATATATGCTCTGCTACCATTTAATCAGTTGTTTCCTAGATATGAAGGTTGAATAATGGCCAAAAGGACAAAGTTTCATTATCCGATGCTGAACTGTTTAACTTAAATACATGTTTAATAAGTCTATCATAACATTGTAGCAGGCATATATATGAAGTATCTGGCCTAGTAAATATTTTAATCCTCCTCTGCTTGGTTTGATATTTTGCAGTTCACAAATTCCTCCGTTGAATTGGTGGAGGGAGAGCTTTGTGTAGATGGGCTTCCAGGTCAATGGAGTTCTACAGACAAGACTCCCTTGGAACACTTAGATATTTCTCATGTTGATGACTATGGGGTGTCACCATATGAGTTAGATAAGCGTATACGTGATCTATTGGAGAAACAACAAGAAGAAAGGATTTCAGAGCTTGAGGTGGAGCTGAAGTCAACTGAGATTTAGCTACACGCTAAAGAAAGAGAACATAAACATTGGAAGGAACGAGTTCGATGTCTTGTTGAGCTTTCATTTGGGGCCAATTCAGGCATTTCCTCTCTTACTAATTATGCTCTTTTATATTGTTTGAACCATGTTCACTGCACATCACATGATAATACACACACTTACAAAGTTCAAGGGTCAGCTCAACTGGTTGTTGCCAATGTTACTGGACATTTGGCTAGGTTTGTGCCAGCAGGTGCCTGGTTTAGAATTTTAAATTCCTCTAGGTGAGGTGCACTAGTCTATATTGACAGGTTTACTGGGGATGCTATCCACAAATGTGGGAAGCATCCCTTAGGCTTACTCGTGAGGTTTTCCTTGGAAACAAAAGATGTATGCCTGTTTGCAATACACAAACCCTCATGAAGTTGCATCTCTCAGGAGACTTGAAATCTTGCTTGTAACAGATTCATACTTGATCAAAGCCTCATTTAAGTGCTTTTCTGGCTTACTGCATGTTTAAATTGAGTGGTGATTTTCAGGTCAAAATTCTGCATCCGTTGAAATGTCAAATAATGCTAATGGCAAAGACATCACAAAAGGAAGGCTTCTGGAAGGAGTTCTATAAGGTCAATTAACAACTCATGAAAGGAGGGGAATTTTGTGCTCCCACTATGGTCATTTAGCCATTGTACAGAGGGCCCTCTAGATTCCACTGCAGACTCTCTAGATCAGCTTAATTACAGAGGAAAAATGGCTGACTTTGCCATGCATTCCACTAACTTAGATTATTTTGAAGATATAGGGAAAATAGGATGGGTGCATGGATTTTGTAAAGCATGTTTCTGATGTTGGGTCTGATGGATGCCGTGAAATAAATAGTACCTACAAACACAGGATTGGGTAGGGAATTGGTGATATGCACGAGAACGGATCCGAGGCAAGCACTGCATGCTTAGTTTTTGGACATGAATTACGTGAGACATAGTAGTATTGTTCTTTTTTTGGAGACTTTGGGCTGTCCACAACCTAAAGTTTACCCCTTCTTATGTATGTTATTGTAAGTGTATATAAACATGGGCGGGCCTTTATTAAAGTACGTTTATGTGCTTTCGATTCATCTAATGAGTGTTTGTTTCTACATGCACATTTTTAACCATGGCCCCTTCTGGATGAACAAAACTCATGTTTGGGCTTCACTCAGCTATTAGTGTGATCTGAAATTGAGATGTGGTTTTGCTGTAAATTTCCAAGAATATTCAACAAGTTTCTCTCAAGAAATTTGGTGACCAATCAAACTTATTATACATGATATTATTGGTTTGGCTGTCCTATTGAAGCAACATAAAATGACCATACCAATACGCATAACCAAGGACAGGGAAATTTGAAGGCAAAAAATTAAACTTTTGATGATTCCGTGGAAAATCTTTTACTTGTGTTCATGAGATATAATATTTGAGTATCTAGTACTACTAACTCATTGCCGGTATCAAAAAATCAAGCACAAGTGATATTTTCATTTTGCTAAATTCTCTGTACTACTGATTGGACATATAAATACTCTGTTTATTATAAAAAATGGGACGAGGACATGAGTTTAATTTACCTTAGCTTCAATGTATAATCCTTACTGTTATCTTCTGTGATTACAAGCAATTTTAAAACTATTAATGGTCAGCGCTGTTTCTTAAATTTAGAAACAGTAATATTATGTTTCTTCAAATTGATGCTGCTGATTGTCATTTGCACATCCCAGAAACAAAAAGTATGTGCTTCACCATAGCCTTATGGAAGAAATTCAAGTTCCTCTCTCCTTATTTTTCAAGTTAAGTGCCCACTGATAACAAATTTTTCAAGATAATGATTAGTAGACTTTGGTTTGAGTAAGTGCCTAAATGTATGTTTTTTAATGACACCAACCCCTGAAACAGAAATTTGTACTGAGAAAAAAATAACAGCAATATCTTTTTCACTGATCAACTAGTCTAGAAAGCAATAGGTAGAGGTGTTAACCCAAATATTCCAAGATAAAGGGAAGCAAACTCTACAATTTCCATACTGTTTAGCAGAACTAGAAGAACGTGTTTTCCAAACTACACGAGAACTACTTCCCTCATGAGTCACCATATGCCATGCTTGGTCTCAGTGGTTCTCTTCCTTCTACTCCTGGTTCAACTACCATATCTTCCATGGAACCAACACCCTGAACTCCACTAGACAACGATTCACCATTTTGAAGTAGTGATTCGCCATTTGTACTGGTGATTCGCCATGATTTTACAAGATAATATAATCTCATGAGAGATTCGCCAAAAAATTATATATACATATTATATTATTAATAAAAATGCCTTCCATTTTTCCTATGTATCATGGGGATTCACCCATTTATTATATATATAAATTTAGGAGGGTTCTTAAAATTTTCCCTGATGGTGATTGTTCTACAAATTCCCTTGTGTTTGTATGAACTATAGGGTTCATTGGTCTTTATGGATGATTGTTTCCTTCCCCATAATGTAATGTTTCCATTGTCGGCATGCCTACACAATGGAATACGCATCTCTTTCTCATAGGTGGGATACTTTTTCACTGTGTCTGAAAGTGTCTCACTCTAATATGACACTAGATTCCCATACTGAGTAAGAACTGCACCAATAACATAGTCAAAAGCATCTATCTCAATCTCAAATGGTTGTTGCAGGTCTGGTAATGTGAGCACTGGCGTAGAATAGAGGAAATGCTTCAACTTGGAAAATGCCTTCTATTTGGATTCATACCAAAATAATATGTCTTTCACTCCACCCTTGGTGACTCAACTCAAAGGCCAAGTGATATGAGAGAACCCCAACACGAACTTTCGGTAGAAATTGGCAACACCTAGAAATTTGCAGAGATTTTTTAGAGTGGTTGGGGCTGGCCAATACTGAATGAATTTTATCTTGGTTGGGTCCACATGCACACCCCGTTCATCAATGATGTACCCATATATTGAAACTAGGTCATACCAAAAGTGCATTTCTACAAATTGGCACAGAGCTTGTCTTATCGCATAGTTTGGAGGACTTTTTGAATATCGAAGAGGTGCTCTTCCAACCTTTGGCTGAAGATTATAATGTCATCCAAATAAAACATCACAAATGAGTTGGTGAAGGGTCACAATATGTCTTCCATTGACCTCATGAATTTCGAGAGGGAATTCGTCAGCCCGAAAGGCATGACCTGTCATTCGAACATGCCTTCCTTGGATTTGAAGGTAGACTTCCACACATCAGAGGGTTCGATTGGTAACTAGTGATACCTAGACTTCAAGTATATCTTGCTTGAATATTTTCCTCCCTTGAGTTTTTCCAAATGTCATCAATATATGGTATTGATACCAATTATGGACAATGATCTTTTTCATCGCACGATAGTCAATACAGAGTCTCTAGGTTCTTTCCTTCTTCTGTACCAACACGATCGTGCTCCCATAGGGTGATGAACTTGGCCTGATGTGCCCTTTATAAAAAATTCATGAATCTTCCTTTTGATTTAATTTTTCTCCATAATAGAGCGTCAATAAATCGATCCATTGGGCAGCTATGCACTTGAGGTTAGATCAATGCAGTGCTTGAACTAACAGTGTAGAGGTACCATTGTGGGTGAGGTGAATATGTTCCTGTACTCCTCCAAAACCTTGTCCATATTTTGTTTCCGTGCAAAGGAGCCCTATCTGGAGGTCATGGCCAAAAGTTTGTTCTTGCCTTGATGGAGAATCATAAAGAAAAAAAATTTCCCGGTCTAGGAAATGAACTTACATCATTTCTTCATAGTGATCAAAGAGGTAGTAGTAGGCGGTGCCACCTCTGGTATCCTATAAAAATTATTTCCCAAAGTAATAATAACAATGTGAGGTCTAGACTCATACACAACATGCCACAAATATTATCACTTTAATTGGAAATTATCCATAATCTACTTCCACTTGCAAATTAAGGTCCATATTGCGACAATAAGATTCAAAAGGCCAAGGTCTAACACAATATTATAAAAATGAAGAATGCAAAATATTTTTGCATCTCACACACACATAAGTTAGGCTCTATATTCAATGTCAATTCTTTACACATCTCTATACTTCATTCATAGAAATCCTCATCTTGTAGGTCTATGGGATTGGTCCTTACTTTGTTTTATTGATGCAAAAAGATCCTTGTTTTTGTAGATGCTCAAGGTAGGAGGCCCTCTTTGAACTAGGTTCGTAGGCACAAGATTATTCTTGGAGCAGTAAGAGGAACACAAAGGTGTCCTAGGTGACATAACAGTGTATCATGTTGGTGAAATTTTAGAACTTTCTTACCTTCTAGGATTTTTTGGTATGTGTTGCTGAATTCTAAATCGCTCTTGTATAAATTTCGGCACTCTGAAGTCTCGTACACATAAGAGTAGAGCACAATGGTCAGTGCCATGATCGGAGGTTGGCCGAGGCAGTATGAAACATTATTGGTGCTTCACTTCTTGTACTTAATGTTAAAGTGGAACTTTTTTAGGTATGTGGCCCATTTCTGATGGTGATCGTTCTGCAACTTCCCTTGTGTTTTTATGAAATGTAGGGTTCATTGGTCTGTGTGGATGATTATTTCCTTCCCCATAATGTAATGTTTCCATTTTTTGGCAGGCCTACACAATGGAATACATCTATTTATCATAG
This sequence comes from Pinus albicaulis, assembly GCA_034641835.2. Lineage (NCBI taxonomy): Eukaryota > Viridiplantae > Streptophyta > Pinopsida > Pinales > Pinaceae > Pinus > Pinus albicaulis. Next base: position 1,602,914,038 of record CM076581.1, read on the forward strand.
GTGGGATACTTTTGCACTCTGTCTGAAAGTGTCTCACTTTAATATGCCAATAGATGCCCCTACGAAGTAAGAACTGCACCAATAACATAGTCAGAAGAATATTTCTCAATCTCAAATGGTTGTTGTAGGTATGGTAATGTGAGCACTGGTGCAGAGCAAAGGCAATGCTTCAACTTGTAAAATTCCTTCTATTCGGATTTATACCAAAATAATTTTTCTTTCGCTCCACCTTTGGTGACTTGACTTAAAGGCCAAGTGATATGAGAGAACCCAAACACAAAATTTCGGTAGAAATTAGAAAGACCTAGAATGTTGCAGAGCTCTGTTAGAGTTGTTGGGGCTGAACAATACCCAATAACTTGCATCTTGGTTTTTTCCACATGCACACCCCGCTCATCAAGGATGTACCCCATATATTGAACCTAGGTCATACCAAAAGTGCATTTCTACAAATTGGTACAGAGCTTGTCTTGTCGCATAGTTTGAAGGACTTATAGAATATGCCATAGGTGCTTTTCCCAACTCTGGCTAAATATTATAATTTTATCCAAATAAAACACCAAAAATGAGTTGGTGAAGGGTCACGATATGTCTTCCATCGGCCTCATGAACGTTGGGAGGGCATTAGTCAACCCAAAAGGGCGCATGACTAGTCATTCGAGCAGGCCCTCCTTGGATTTGAAGGAAAAATTCCACACATCAGAGGGTTCTATTGGCACTTGGTGATACCCAGATTTAAAGTGGATCTTGCTCAAATATTTGGCTCCCTTGAGTTGGTACAACGGTCATCAATATATGGGATTGGATACCTATTCCGGACAATGATCTTGTTCATCGCCCGATAGTCAAGAGTCTCTAGGTCCCTTCCTTCTTCTGTGCCAACATGATCGTGCTCCCACAGGGTGATGAACTTGGCATGATGTGCCCTTTATAAAACAACACATGAATCTTCCTTTTGATTTCATTGTTCTCCAGAATAGAGCATCAATAAATCGATACATTGGGTAGTGATGCACCTGGGGATAGATCAATGGAGTACTTGAACTAACAGTGTATATGTACCCTTCGGGGTGAGGTGAAGATGTTCCTTTACTCCTCCAAAACCTTGTCCATATGCTACTATCATGTAGAGGATCCATTTCTGGAGGTCATGGCCACAATGTTCTTATTTCCTTGAGGGATAATCATAAAGAAAAAAAAATTCCCGGTTTGAGAAATGAACTTACTAAATTTCTTCGCAATGATCAATAAGATAGGAGTACGCAGTGCCACTTCTGGTATCCTGTAAAAATTATTTAGCAAAGTAATAATATCAATGCAAGGTCTAGACTCATACACAACATGCCACAAATATTATCACTTTAACTGGAAAGTATCTAGAATCTACTTCCACTTGAAAATTGAGGTCCATATTGTGACAATAAGATTCAAAAGGCCAAGGTCTAACACAATATTATAAAAGTGAAGAATGCAAAAGAGTTTTTCATCTCACACACACATAAGTTAGGCTCTATATTCAATATGAATTCTTTACACTTCTCTCTACTTCATTCATAGAAATCGTCATCTTGTATGTCTATGGGATTGGTCCTTAGTTTGTTTTACTGATGCAAAAGATCCTTGTTTTTGTAGATGCTCAAGGTGGGAGGCCCTCTTTGAACTAGGTTCGCAGGCACAAGATTGTTCTTGGATCAGCAAGAGGACTTTCCCACTTTCACACTGGGATTGAAACACCCATCATTCATGGCAACCTCAAATCCAAGAATGTTTTGGTGGATGAAAACTATGTGGCACATTTGAATTATTATAGTCTAGACCGGTTAATGACTCTCTCATCTATTGCTCATATGATGAATGTAACTGCACTTGAAGGATAGAAGGCTCTCGAGCTTTAGAAGATGAAGCACACCAATACCAAGACAGATATATACATATTTGAAATTATCTTGTTAGAAATACTCATAGGAGAGAAACCAAGCAAGAATGAGAGCTCTGCTGAATTTTTCGATTTTCCTTATATTATGAACAGGGTGAAATCCCGAAGTTGGGAAACACCTTTTTGGAAGACGGCTAGAATTTGGGTGAAATTTTTAATTTCTCATCCGAGAAAATATTCAACTCAATTTTTCGACCAAGAGTTTTTAAAACTCTCGTCCAAAATATTTTTAATGTTTCACCTAAGAGTTTGATTGGGCTTGACCAGAATTAAAATACTCTTGGACGAGAGTTAAGTATTTTCTTGTCTGAGAGTTGTATTGACATAAATTGTCGAGGAAACTCTCAGATGAGAGTTGTAAAAATATCATCCTAGAGTATTTTTAACTCTCATCTGAGAGTTTTATTCTTATAAAAAAACCTCAAAATTCCTGTCTCACCCGACATTCTGCACTATCGTTTTCATTTTGGAGCTGTCGTTTTTGCAGACTCAAGTTGTTGTTTTGGACTAGAGATGTCGTTGTTTTGGACTAGAGCTGCCATTTTTGCTGAGCATTCAAGCCATCATGATTCTTCTAGCCAGGTAATTCTCTTCACTTATTGCACTTTCTTGATTTGCCGAGGTCAAATTGCACAAATCCAAATATTATTCAATTAAGATGAAGATCGAGAAGCATAGGAGCAAGGTTCTTCACTATGACAGCATGCTGAAAAATAATCCCTTCACTAGTCCTATTTTGAATTCTAAGAAGAAGAAACAATCACCTAAGGCTAACCCTTCTTCTACAAAAACCTCAAGTCTGAAGCTTGCTCAGGTACTGCCTTTTCAATTATTACTTGTTTTGGAATCCCTTAATTCATTCCTGACATACCGACAAATTCTATTATCCAACTACATTCTAGTTAAAAGCACTATAGGCTAAAATGTTATTGCTATTGTGCAGACTTACTATAACATGAATGGAAATCAACCACCGACCTTCACACACATGTGGTGTATGCATATATATGTATGTATTAGTGTGTTGTTGTATGGCTGTATGGACATACTTTGGGGGACGAGAATTGTAGGGCACATCCCCTTTCCCTAGGGCATACCTTCTCCTGCCCTAGGACATCGCATGGAAAATGGGGGACATTTAGGGAACTTACCCAACATCCATAGTGACAGCCAGAGATCCCTAAATTGTTTCGGGGTTGCTCGGCTGCACCCTGCCTAAATTTCTCCTCTTAGGCGCCAATTTTGGGAGAAGGAATAAATCCCCTGACAAATTTAATTTAATATCTGTGCAAACAAACACTAGAGTCACAAAATTTGGACTCGGAAAATCCAATGTAGAGAGTCAACACAATGTCTGGGAAAAACTCGACATTAACTTCTCTTATTAAAAAACGAGGGAACACACACTCAAAAAATTAAGGAACATAATCTTATCAAAACCCGACAAAACTCAGCACAGTACAGTAAACTAATTAACCAAAATTGAGTCAACCATAACATCCCATGCCTAAAGGGCCACAACATTCCACTTCTTGATTTCCAAACTTTTGGCCTTCTTGGTGGAAGTTCTTGGTCTAGCTTGAGGGCTGGAACCCTCACCACACTTAACTCAATACAGAGGTCCATAATGTGATTTCTACAAAATTGCACAATTTTCAACCATAATATCCCATGCCCAAAGGGCCACAACATTCCACTTCTTGATTTTGAAACATTTGGCCTTCTTGGTGGAAGTTCTTGGTCCAGCTTGAGAGCTGGAACCCTCACCAGAGGGCACAAGAATCATATCTACGTCTGTTGAAGCCATTGTTTGCTATAACAAATTCTAACAGTAACAAACCCTGGCAGCAGTTGCGGAAGCTGTTGATTTCACTCCGAGACCAAGGATCTAAATAATATTGCGATAAATTTCACATATGCAAACATAAAAATGTTTTATTGAATATAATGAGTTTAAAAAATAATGGATTTATTTTTAGGGTTTCATTCTTTGTTTTTTATTTTATTTTATTGTGGATTTAAAGAATATTTTAGGATAACTTGTTTTTTTTTAAATAGCTACATAGTATGGTAGAACAATATGACCTGCCCTTTTTTGCTTGTTCTAAATAGTAGATTCATATTCCTATTATCTAATAATTGAATACACTTGAGAAATCACAAAAGATGAAGTATGCCCTGCAAATTTGAATATGTATGGCTTGTGCATGGAAAATATTGATACAATAGTGTATAGTCTATTGTGCTTTCTAGTCACTTCAATGATATGCTCATCTTCTCCTTGAATGCCCTCTTCCCTTCTCCTGTTCTCTTGCTCCTTTATGAGGTGTGGTCAAACTCTCCTATCTTATCCTTTTTATTCTTTGAGAGAAGATAACTAATATCCTCAATCTTAGCAACTATTCTCCTCAATCTTAGTTTCCAGCTATCTCAATCTTGAAATGTAAGGCTATGTTTAAGTCTTAATCGAAGTCACTAATGTTCTGGAAATTCTAGAAAATTTCATGTATATTCCTAAGAATAATTGACTTCAAAACACAAGACTTTCACATTCATTTTTTATTTTTCAAGTGAAATTACAAGATAGAGTTTTTAGTGACCACCAAAGAAATGTCTCAGACTACTTCTTGAAGCCTATGCAAGAAGTTCTTGTTCAAGGTACATTACTTTGATATAAATTAGAGGTACATCGGAAATATACAATCAATCACATGTCATAAATCACTTCAAGAATGCAAGAAGTACAATATAGGAAAGAGAGACATGAAATTACTTTCTTCTCACCTAATTATCCAACATCAGTGACTTGATTGTATAGAGAGAAGTGAGGTGCTCTTACAACCTTTGTGGAGGAGATGTGTCATATAAATACTCATTAAAATAATAAACTTAAATGGAAAAAATTAGATTTCCAATGCCTAAGGTAGAAAAACAAGAAGAAAAAGTTGATGTAAAAAACTAAAGGCCAAATGATTTTAGCTCGAGTGGTTTGGTGAACAATTTGTTTCTGCATATTTCTAGCTTTAAGCCTCTATAGATATGTTGTAACTGATATGTTTGTGGAATTTCTAAATTAGTTGTACCTGGTGTAATTGTGGTAGTTGATATTTCAAAGTTAATGATTCTGTAGAAATTCTTGACCTGATTAAAAAAGAAAATGTTGGAAATATAGATCCATCTTAATCTTGAATTTTTCAAATATCGATAGATTTGCATTCGGGATTTTCTTGATCCCTCTTGGTGCTTATTACATCTTGGTTGAAGATGGATATTTTATAGTATATATACAAAATGGTTCTCAGGGGAGAATGATTTCTATATATAAAATAAATGAAGTCCTTTAATAACACCTAGAGTGAAAAAACATGTTTTGACAATTACATAAAGTCAATGAGCAACTACAGTGTGTTGGGAATTACATCCTCGGTGTTTCAGAAATACATTTCCAAGAGTGTCTATAGGTTGGGTAACTCCAATGTAATGAGGGCTGATGTTGTCAGTGGACTTGACTCTGTGGTCATGGATATCAGAGCTCAACCTATGATGTCTTAATGCATTTGTTAAGTGGTGTGTCATTGCCACTAGCATTGCCAAAAATCAAAATTGATTGGGCTTAAAGAAAATTTCCCACAAATGGATATCCAACACCCCTTAAACAATAACAATATTTACAAAGTCCTTCAAAACGTATAGTATGTGAAAGTATAATGGCTCAAGGTTTGAGATAAACATAAAGCAACATTGGGTGGTGGATCACCATGGCCCTTGGGGGTTAGGCCCCAATCATCCACAACAATTTTAGGGATAACAATAATTGGTTCCCATCCACGATTGGTAGGTCCAACAGGCTTATTAGCTTTTGGTATGGTGAGACCAATTTTTTGAAAACCACAACCAAAATCAACTAGTTAAGGGTTCTACCAAACCAAAACAAGAGAGTAGTCCATATAGACTAGTTTTTGAACCAATTTACTGAAAACAACATAAAATATTAAAGAAATAATTAAAAAATACGTATTCATGGACTCCAATGTAAATCCAAATAATTAGACACCAAATATGCAAAGTTTAGGTAGTTTCAATGCATGGAGTTTGTAGTGTGGTTGGGTTTTTTTCCACCCAACGTCTTACCAACAACAACATAGTTAGAGGCATTAACAGTGATAACCTAAACAAAATTCTCCACACCCAGCTTGAGGACAATCACATTCCATAGCTGAAATAACAAGTTTGCATATTTCACCCAATTAGATGCATTTATTGATCTCAAAAACAAGGATCCTTGTGTGAAAATAAAAAAGGAAATTAATCATCGTAAGAGACTTTCCATCATTCCATCCATTTGAGAAAAAATCACCTTTTTTTCCCCATGATTTATCAATCTCTATAAACTAGTCATTTATGGATTAAACATTTTTTTTTTTTAATCTATAAAAATTCCCTTTGAAGCTCTTACTAACAACAACTATGAACTCTAGAGTAGGTTGATAATAAGCTAAGTAGGAACTATTGAAGGGGATAACTTCATCATACCACAATTTAGCCATGTACTCATAAGCATATTCCTTGTACTTATTCCAATGGTTTCAATGGTCATGGGCTGAGTGCAACTAGTAGTGGTGGAGGAAGCTAGAAGAAAACCAACAATACTCTCTCATTTTTGGAATTGAAAGTGCAACTGTGGGATGCTTTTCACGAATGGGAGAAACATGTCTAAAGTGTTCCCTAACAATTATAGAGTTAGATGAGGAACCTTGAAAATTATGGCTACATTTCTATCTCACTTGGTGAGGGGTTAGTTTATGAGAATAGAGGTCTTGGGTTCAAGTCTCCTTCTCAAGCTTCTTTTGTAAAAAAAAATTGTTAAAAGGGGCCGTTTTTTTTAAAAAAAATCCGCACTTCATCTCGTTCCTGTAACTATTCATCATCTACAACCCAGATTTTTAAAAAGGCATAACTTTTTAATCCAGAAGCCGTTTTTCAAGTTGTTTTTTTTTTAATGGCCTAATTTTTCGAGATATTTCCATTGGAGTAGTTAGTTTAAGCTTTTCTCAGTTTCATTTATAAAAAAAAAGAATGGAAAGTGCATGCCTGGTTATTCTTAACATCACCAATTATTTCCAATGGCTACCCCACATGGTAGATATACTTAGAAGTAAAGGGCTTTATAGAATAGCCACAGGACAAGAAACTAAACCTTTCAATGATGATAAAGATGCTAAATGGGAAAATAAACAATATCGAGCACGAGAGTTGATAGGAAGGTCCATTGCTCAAGATCTTCGATTTCATATCCTTGACATTGACACCCCTGATGAAGCCCTGGAAAAGCTAAAAACTATTTTTGGCATTCAAAATCAAATTAGGGCCCACCAGCTTGAAAATGAGTTGTTTACTTTAGACCCCAATAATTTCTCCTCCATTGAATATTTTTTGTCCAAATTTAAGACCCTCAAAATTCTTTTAGAAGATTGTAAGATCAAAAAGGACGATGGTAGCCTCATCTATTGCATTCTTGCTAAGCTTGGCTTTGCATACTCTATATTTGTTTTTGCCTTCCATTCCACTAGAGAAGCCATCATTTCTTTAGGAACCACCTACAAGAATCCCTCTGTTGATTCCTTTTGCGATTCTTTGATAAGAGAACAAGAAAAAAATTTACACCTTGGTCTTATCACTGCTAGAAATGCTTCTAAGAAAGCCTTAGCAACCCAACAAAAACCATATCAAAAGAATCCCAAGAAGCAGTATCCTAAAAAATATGGTCCTAAACCAAACAAGGGCCCTAAGCAATTTCAGCTGCAAACTGAAAAATCAAATCACCAAAATAATAAGGCAAATCAAAACAAAGGGAAGAGGACAAATATAAATTGCAACTTTTGCAATCGGGATGGCCATGTAGAGTCCAAATGTTTTAAGAAGATGGAAGCCTTAGAAGCAGCAATGAAGAAGCACAACATCAATTTGGATCACTCTTCACCTTCATCTTCAGGCATGTCACTTTCTTCTTGTGGTTGTCAAGCATCAAGATCTGGTTATGCATTAAATGTATCTTCTTCTTCTCCTTCTCGTGAGTGGCTCATTGATTCTGGAGCTTCTTACCACATGGCTAAAAATAAATCCATTTTTTCTTCTTTAAATGATTGTAACACCAAACATATTTATGTTGGTGATGATATAACTCTTAGTGTTGTAGGATCTATAACCATTCATCTAGATAATGGTCAGTTTAATGATGTACTATGTATTCCTAACTTGTCATGCAGCCTTCTATATGTTTATCAAATAACTAATTCAGATGAAGGTAAAATAGTAGAATTCTCACCTCATGATGTTGTAATCAAGGACCTCAAATATCCTAAACATATTTTAGCTACTGGCATTGCTGATGATTCCACAAGATTGTATAAGTTTGACAACTTTGGGTCATCATGCCTTCTCTCTATTTTTTTTTCTCATAATGATGATGTGAGCAAACTTTGGCATGAGCGATTTGGTCACTTAAACTATCACTCTCTTCAAACTCTATGTAAGGAAAATATGGTGATGGGCCTACCTATGGTATCTTTCCAAGATGGTGTTTGCTCCGGATGTGTACTCGGTAAAAATCATCAGGATAGTTTTGACAAACGTACCTCTTAGCATGCTTCAGCCCCTTTGCAACTTGTGCACAGTGATTTATGTGGTCCACTTCCTGTTGTTTCTTTCTCTGGTTGCAAGTACTTCTTAACTTTCATTGATGATTTTTCCAGATGCACTTGGTTATATTTCTTAAAACTCAAGAGTGAAGTTTTTAACATGTTATTAGCCTTTAAGGCCTTTTTTGAGAAACAATCTAGACATCAAATTCTTAAGTTGAGATAAAAAAATGGCGGAGAATATGTTAAAATTTTTTTTATCAACTTTTGCACTGAGCATGGCATTCAATTGCAACATACTGTTACATATACTGCACAACAAAATGGTGTAGCTGAAAGGAATAATCGCACCTTAAAAGAAATGGATAATTGTATGCTTCAATCTAAAGGACTTGGTCTCAATTTTTGGGTAGCATGCCTTAACTATGCAAATTACATAGTAAATCACACTCCTACTAAGGTTTTAAAGAATACAACTCTAGAAGAAGCTTGGAGCTCAATCAAACTAGATGTAAGTCACTTTCGTGTTTTTGGAAGTGATGCTTGGGCCCATATTCCAGATGAAAAACATAAAGCCTTAGAACCTAAGAGTAAAAAATGTATTTTTGTTGGATATTGTGAAGATGTCAAAGGATATAGACTTCTTCAACCAAAATCCAAAAATATAATCATTAGAAGAGATGTAAAGATTGATGAAAATATATCGGCCTGCGAGCCTAGTTTGGCGGGTGTGCCACCTTTGGCCTGCGAGCCCGATTCGACATATGTGCCACCTCTCTCTCTCTCTCTTATATTTTTAATAGAATTCCTTCTAGTTCAGATGATGACAATGAGGATGAAAATCCTCCTCCACCTCTTGAAATTGTTCCTTATACTCCACCGCTTCCAAGATGGGTTTGCTCTACTTGGGATGCAGCAGGTTCTCTTGCAGGTGACCCTACCGACCGACAACATACACATTCTTAGTTTGAAAGAGCTTCTTCCTTATTGGCTCAAGTTCCAGAAATTTTTTATCTAGAAACATTTGAAGAAGCCTATGGTCATCCAGCTTGGGATGAATCTATGAATGAAGAATATCGTTCCTTATTGGCGAATGATACTTGGGATCTTGTTCCTCTTCCAAAAGGAAGAAAACTTGTTAGATGCAGATGGGTTTACAAAACAAAGTTTGGACCAGATGGAAAAGTGGATAGACATAAAGCTTGTCTTGTCGCTAAATTATTTTCACAAGTTGAAGGCATTGACTATACTGAAACCTTCTCCCCTGTTACCAAAATTAATTCCATATGCCTTGTTCTTTCCCTTGCTCCTTCCTTTAAATGGGAAGCCCATTAGATGGATGTTAAATATGCCTTCTTACATGGAGATTTACATGAATAAATCTACATGGAACAACCCCCTGGATTTATCCAAAATTACTCTAGCCTTTTTTTTCGCCTTAGGAAGTCTCTCTATGGTCTCAAAAAATCTCCTCGGGCTTGGTATGCCAAAATGGATAGATTTCTATTAGATAATGGCTTTTCTAGGTGTCATTCTGACAACACTGTCTACACCAAGAAAGTGGTTAAGTCCTTCACCATCGTTGTTCTTTATGTTGATGATCTTATCCTTATTGGTAGTGATCCAAGCCATATAAACCATGTGAATTTTACCCTCAAAAAGAATTTTGAAATGACACACTTAGGACACTTGCATTATTTCCTTGGTCTTCAAGTCTTGTAATCCAAGGAAGGCATTACCCTCTCTCAGTCCAAGTATGCCTGTGATATTCTACACTACTTTCACATGGAATATTGTAAGCCAGCCCCTTCTCCCTTTCAGTTTGGAGTCAAGCTTTCAGTTACTTGTACTACCCTTGAAGTTGATGCTACCTTATATCGTCAACTTGTTGGTAAACTTCTGTATCTGATCCACACCCATCCTGACCTTTCCTTTGCCGTTGGTCTTGTCACTTAGTTTATGCACCAACCTCATGAAAGTCACTTGAAAGCAGCTAAAATAATACTTAGATATATTCGAGGTACACTTCAGTTCGAGATTCATTACAGTGCAGGAGCATCTCCATTATTGATTGGTTTTACTGATTCTGATTGGGCTAGTGACCCTGATGATCGAAAGTCTACTGCAGGATATGTATTCACTCTTGGTTCAGGACCTATTACTTGGTCTTGTAAGAAACAAAGTTTCATCTCTCTTTCTTCAGTAGAAGAAGAGTATTGTGGTGTTGTTGAAGCCAACAAGGAAGCCATGTGGCTTCGTCAGATTCTATCTAAATTTGGTCTTCACCAGCAGCATCCAACTACAATTTGGTGTGATAATCAGAGTGCCATTCAACTATGTAAAGATCTAGTTCAACATCAGCATATGAAACACATTGAACTCCACATACACTTCATCAGAAAGCTCATTCATGATCGTGTTATTGAAGTGCAGTACTATCCAACCAATGATCAAGTAGTCGATATTTTTACGAAGGCTCTCACAGAAGAAAAGTTTACCAAACTTCGATCCATGCTTGGAGTTCAGGAAATTTTTCATTAAGCAGGGATAGGCTCTAATTCCTCCTTCCTTCTGCTATTGTGTCACTTTTGTAAATCCTTCAATCCTATCCCAATTTGTCCTTAAGGGGGCATGTTAGGTTATTTCGACACATAGGAAATAGGCTCCTTTTGTGTCACCTTTTTAAATCCTTCAATCCTATCCCAAGTTGTTATTAAGGGGGGATGTTAGGATATTCCGACACATAGGAAATAGTCAAGAATAACTTACTCTAGTGTAGAGTTAGGTAAAGTGTGTTTCTTTACCATGTACCTTTGTAACTTATAATCTGACGGTCACGATTTTTAGTGATCTGATGGTTGTATCTCACCTCAGTATTAACGAAACTTGATCCGCAGCTTAACACCCAATTGGTACATGATCTCTATTTAAAGAGCATGGAGGGTCATTTTTCTGGTAACCGTTTATGAGAGAAACATATGTAACTGTTCTTTTTATATTAATAAATTGCATGAAGTGGTCGTGTTGGCTCAGGCCATGGACTGTTTCCCTCTTTGAGGGTTTTAACCACGTGATTATACTAGTGTACTGATTTGTGATCTGTTTGTGAGCGATGATATTTGGTTCTTGATCTAAGGAAATTACCCTTTAAATTCCTACACCAACCTTCATCTAGTGCAGGAGTTCATTCATTTGTGAGTATTCTAGATGACGTGTTGAGGGAGATGGAGTGAGATGAGCTTATGGAGTATGCATCCTCATGTAGAGACCTCTATGAACAATCCATTAGACAACAAATGCACACCATGGGTGAGGTATGTACAAGCATGTTTTGATCTATTTTAAAATACACATTTATAAGATGAGATAGAGTTCATGTAACATGTTTTTTTGGTGTATATACATTTAGTCTCCAAAAAATTATGCCAATATATTTATTTAACTTATGCAGTTTACAACATTCTTTGAACAAAATTGCCTTGCCCCTGATCCTCATTCTGTAGATCATGGACATGATCATGTACATGTGCCACATTCATTACTATCTATCTATATTTTTGTACGTAAAATTGAAACTGAATTTATGTCATATAATCTTATATGATATGAGTCTTAACATTATGGAATTTTCAAGTTAGCGCTAAACATCAAGGGTTGCCTAAAGAGATTATTCCTTCTCAAGTTCCAGTCGTGACACAGGTATCGATACTTTTCGTTAAGCATATTCATAATGCTTATTATATTTCTTTTCGCAAACTTTTCTATTAACTTTGGTTTCTAATTTTCAGGCTACAGATAATATTGAGATGATGCAAACTGAGCCTCAAGGAGATTGTGTAGGCTCTAGGTCAAAGAGTATACATTAAACCATGGCAACCTCTTACCATTTATTCGTTGGTATCATTGCCACATTATAAATAGGCTATCTAGTGAATTTATAGGCAGTTGAGAGGTTCCTTTATGTATCTAGTGAATGCTAAAACTAATATTTAATTTTTAGTAAAACCTTTGAGCCATAGTCAATTCACTAGGTTACTAACAATATAGGTGCTTCATTTGGATTAGAGGAATATGCACATTTGTTTCCTTGACCATCTTAGACACTGTCACAATGTCAATACGTCATAATTCATACCCAAGGCCCTGCAAAATAAGGAAGCCCATGCACAAAAAGAAACCATACCAAGATATTTCATCTCTCACCATGGCCTTATCAGGTTACTCATGGTACAAGCTCTAAACAAAGAAATAAAATCCTGTGAAGAAGTCATTGCAACTCCAATGGTTGAAAATTCACTAAATGAGCCCAATGTTGTGTGACTCCACCCATTGCAATTGTGAAGGAGGAAGAATATATTGTCATGAATCCATTGGCTACAAAGTACCTACTAATTCATATTAAGGAAGAAGAGACAAATTCTATTACACCATAGAAGTATAGTGATATTGAAGTTGAGATATTTAGTAGCAAACCAACCACCTAGACAATGAGAGGGCATCAAAATAGGCCCCCTTGTGTTCCAGGAAAGAAGAGGACATGATACATTCCTACCACCACCCAAACCCCTGCTACTCCCAAAAAAAAATTAAGGGCAAAAGAAATCTTAGAACACCAGGAAGACACTACCCCTACTGAAACATAAGAAATAGTAGAGTCAGTGACCTAGGGTTGGAATAATTTGGTCTGGTGGCCTTGCTACTCCATAATAACCAGCAAGGAGTGCTCTACACTGTATATTATAGCTTCAGAATTGTTTTCCTGTAATAATGTGGATGTGATCTCTTAGGGGAAACTCTGTAGCTATGACAATGGACTGCATTTCCCAACTATTTATAGGCCTATCACTTAGAGCCTTAGGTGTATAAATTCTGAATGGGTTTCATTACTAGAACTTGTGGTAGCCTAATAATGGTTATGGAAGACTATGTAATCAATATTCCTTAAAATACATAATTGCAGATCATGCTTCCCTTGTGAAAAGTTTTCATCTATCCAATACAGATATTTAACAACAATCATTTGGACAACAGTGCGTGCTCTCATGTGATGGAAAAATGGGAGTTTCAAGAAAAGGGGGCAGTATGTGGTCTGATAGAGTTCACAACAATCCTCTTTAGGATAGCTACACATATCTCATGGCAGATCATGTCCATTGTTGCATCAAATTTGATGACATTTTTCATTTGCAAATACCCATGTTCTTTTGTAGCCTAGCAATGACAATATTATATCCTGCAAAAATTTTTGTTTTGAGGTTTCCTAGTTTTGCATGATGACTAAGCACAGAGGAAAGGACCATTGTATCCATGAGGTGGCTACATTAATTCAATGATTTCAACTGGCAACCTTATTTTGGCACATGCTACAACAGGATAGGAAGTTAATAAGCTCTACTGAGCAGCAGTTTAGAGTAGAATCAGCACTTTTGAGTAGCAATCTTGAATTATTAGATTCATGGGCTTTAATTTCTTTTGCTGTGCTTTGAAGATTTATTCATAATGATAAAGTTGTGATCTCATTTAAGGACTTAATCCTTCATGCCAATACTTAAACACTGTATGCTCAATCTGGGCACAAGTTTTCACAACAAGTTCTTAGTTTCATTGTCCATGGCATGAATAGTGGCAGCCCATTCTATTACCATGTGACCCCTGAGAATATTGATATTTAGTTCTTAGCTTTGTTCTCTATCCCATCTATTAAATTTTAAGGGCCAAATTGGTAGAGATGTCACAGTGTTGCAAACTGGGATCCTTGTGCTCCATTTGTAGTTCATAAATCTATAATAATATCTCCCTGTGAGCTTCATTATGCTCTAGTAAGACATTTTTGGGGAGTGATTTCCTCTTCTAGTATAGCTCGATTATACATAGATATTAGTTTTGGTGCCCTAAAGTATGGCCTGAATAAATCACCCACTCAACCATAGAGGTGAAGACCTCCTCAACAACTTTCTCATCATGTCGAACAAAAAATTCAATATCAACATAGTTTATTTCCTATTGTATAGGAGTAGGGGTTTTGGAATGATATCTCTATGCTTCCTTATGAGCTTGAAGTGTGCCTTGAGCACTACCTTCTACTTGAGAAGAGGACCCTCAACAGGATTTGGATCTTTGTCATGGCATTGGAGTTGTCAAACAGGGGAATAATCGAGTATGGGTATGCACAAGGGTGAAGACTTCAAATGGATATAGCCATGTCCAATAGGAAGGAGCTTCAATGGTGTAAACACCAGGTAAGGCTGAGCGTAAATGAATTTAAAGTTGCAGAGGATAATTTGTAGGGTTGTGGGCACCACCGAAGGAGGTAGGAATAGTACTATGGCTCATAGAGGCTTCCCAAAGTGCAAGGGGGACCCAATTATCTGATTGTGTAAGCAAAATCCTGAGTTCACAACTTAATTTCCCTACTTTGACAATTGAAAATTTGATTTATTTTTAATAGAATATAATAGTGGAACAAGCCAACCGTGCATTAAGGAAATTTTGTAGATGCAATATTGATTGAGACATTTGGTGGCACCACCTGCGAACCCCTACTTCTTCATGCACTTTTTTCTCGTAGATTGCATGCCTTCACCACAAGGAAAGCCTACCCCCAGAATGAGCATGTAAAATTAAGGAACCTGGGATGGTTATGGACCTTGGGATTATCTGTTGTCTATAATTTGATCCACTTGCATTTTTTATTTCCTCATTTTACAATCAGCTATTGTGATTTCTTTCCTTTAAATCCTAAACGAGTTCTTTTCAATCTCCATTGGTTTTATTCAAGAATCCAGTCTCAATGTCTGTAACAGGTATACAAAATCCTAGAGTATTTGGAAACCTACAAGAAAGAATATAAGCTTCCTTCTCTCCCTATTATTCTCTGTGGGTAAGGTTCGTGCTTTATTCCTTTTAATAGTATTTATTTTGGTTACAGTTTCTAAATTAGTAGTATCTTGCAAGGATTGGAGCAGAAGTAAACGGGGGCATGTTTACCAATTCCCGCAGTATCAAGGTTTTTTTTCTTCCTATGATACTGCTCACCACTACACAGACAATGATGTCGATGCTCATAAGGTTTGTACCATTTAGCTGTATGATGGTCACTGGTTTGTAGGTTTTACAATCATTTTTCTTTCGATATTGATTCTTGAAAATGGTACAAAAAAGAAATTAACTTGTGGTGAACTAGAAATTTCTAATTAATGAGTTGTTGGTTTGCCAATGGTTTAGACATCATAATCACTGTGGTAATATCTGTGGAGTGGACTTTATTTGGCTTGTTAATCCCAAAAATATGAGTAAGCCTTTGAAGGCTAGCTGGAATGAATCTTTATTTGGATTTATAAAGGTTGTTAACAACCCCTAACTGGTGGTTACAAAATTTAATTATGTGCATGACAAAACTGGTAGTTGTTATCGAAGAGTAGAAGTTAGCCTCTAATTGGTGGTTATAACTTCTAATTTTATGTGCATGATCAAACTAGTACTTATCAAAGAGTAGTTATTTCCCTTGGAAAAATACAGATTGCATGCCATTGAGAACTTTTGTTTCTTGTTTAATGCATTTGAATAAAAAAAACTCTACCTTTTGAAATCAATCTGTACAATATTTATAGCATCTTAGTTTTATAATTTATGATTGCAGTATAAATTAAATGAAGTTGGTTTGAAAGATAGAGATACATTGTCCTTCTTCAAGTCTGATAAATGCCATGATGGTCGTGTAACATTCCCAGGATTTAAAGGTGCTCTCCAACAGGTTAGTTAATATCATGTTTTATTGCATTGTTTTTGTTCTAATTTTCTTATTTCTATTTCATATCAGTTTATTAAAGATTTTTTTAAGTGTTTTCTAATCCCATGGCTCCCCTACAATTATTATTGGATGGTTAAATATGGTTATTAAAGATATTTCTCTTGGGAATTTGCAGTTTTTGGTTGGACTAGGTGATAAAGTCTCCCCTACTGATATTGAAGAAGTCATGCATGTCAGGTGAGTTATTAAAAAATCCCCCTTGCAAAACCATCCTTTTATTTTCACTTTGTCTTCTATGGAGTTTTTTTCCTTTAGATTTGAGTGTGATATTATCCATCAATTCTAAGTGTCGCTGAAACGTGAGGTATCACATTAATTCTTAGTGAAGCATTACTATGTTTTCAACTCTAATGTTTTATGTGGTTTGCATTAATGTCATAAAAAAAATTTAAAGATTGCTTTAGGTCACACCTTGTGGGTTTTCTTAGGAATGTAATGATTGATGGTTTTCTTTCTTTATGTAGGTTTGGTCACAATAAGTATCATATTCTTATCCCTTTGCCTCCTAAGATTGATCCCAGTGTGACAATGATGACTGTTGAAGAAAATCCAGATGTTACTTACAATGATGTTGGAGGTTGTAAAGAAAAAATTGAAAAGATGTGAGAGGTTTTTCAACTCTCTTATAAGTCATCGTGTATTCACATGTCCTATTTACTCATTTGGCCAATACTATCAACAGATTATTATGTCAATAAATGGTAACTGAGTGATACAAAGTTGTAACAGAGTCACTGAGTGTTGATCAAATAGGGCCACTTTAGTTTCAATGCAACATATTCTAGGATCCTCTGAGAATGGATGGTATAACTTAAAAGGAGAAAGGAAAAGAAAAGTAGTGGAATGGACTGCATGATCCTTTGGTCCAAGAATGAGAAGCAAGCTATCCGTCCTTGAAAACAATAAAATGGTCAAGATGGATTCTTAAGGTAACATCTTTTATGGCTCAAGCCTGTATTTTTACTATATTTTACATTTTTCATTAGATTTAGCTAAAGTGTCAAGCATTGAAATATCAGACTTGCTTCAAAGTAGCTTAGTCTGGGGGTCAACAGTTGAACATTAGACCCTGGATTGGATTTTCCCAAGGAATATATGTGGAAATATTTGATGCATATCATGTTTGTGTTAATTGATTTTTATTTACCCAAAAAAATGTTAAACAAATCAATTTTTGTTATTTTTTATTAATCAGAATGATTTTTTTGTAAAAATGGTCAAGCATATCAGTATCTATCACATCTAATTGATCTAAATATGTTTTGTTTCTTCATCTAGGTAGTGAGGTGCATGAATATCATTAATCCAAAAACTGATGATTCCAAGTATGTCATAAATGTTAAAAAAAATTCCAAGGTATGCCTATTTCTCCAGGTTGTGTTGTGATCATACAGTAAAGTCATTATTCTCTTATAGGTGTATCAAGAATAAAAAATGCTACTTTACTCTTACACTAAAACTATAGATGTAGTGATTAGTATTTTTCTCGCAACAAAACTTTTGAATTCAACACCCAATGTTTCCTGAAAGCCACATTGACTTGCATGTAGTATTTACAAAGTTGTCTCTTGGGAATGTAGTTCGTGGTTGGACTAGGTCATAAAGCCTCCCCTACTGATATTGAAGAAGGCATGCGTGTCAGGTCAGTTATTAAAAAATCCCCCTTGCAAAACCATCCTTTTATGTTCACTTTGTATTCTAGGGAGTTTTTTCCTTTAGAGTTGAGTGTAATATTATCCATCAATTCTAAGTGTCACTGACACGTGAGATATCACATTACTTCTTAGTGAAGCATTACTATCTTTTCAACTCTAATGTTTTATGTTATTTGCATTAATGTCATAAAAAAATTTAGAGATTGCTTCAGGTCACACCTTGTAGGTTTTGTCAGGAATGTAATGATTGATGGTCTTCTTTCTTTATGTAGGGTTGATCAGAATAAGTATCAAATTCAGATCCCTTTGCCTCCTAAGATTGATCCCAGTGTGATAATGATGATTGTTGAAGAAAATCTATAGGTTACTTACAATGATGTTGGAGGTTGCAAAGAAAAAATTGAATAGATGCGAGAGGTTTGTCAATTCTCTTATAAGTCACCATCTATTCCCATTTCATATTTCCTCATTTAGCCAATAGTATCAACAGAGTATTATGTCAATAAATGGTCAATATAAAAATTCATTTATCATAATAGTTACAGGGATAACATTAGGTAATCTAATCCTAGACAAACTACTGATTCCTGCTTTTGGTTGTAGATATATTGTGAATCAAGGATGCATTAAGCCTCTATGTGATCTTCTAGTCTTTCCAGACCCAAGAATTGTAACTATTTTTCTTGAAGGGCTAGAGAATATTTTGAAAGTTGTGGATGCAGAGAGGGTTCTGGGCAACACTAGAGGTGTAAATATCTATGCACAATAAATTGATGATGCTGAAGGACTTGATAAGATTGAGAACTTTCAAAGTCATGACAATAATGAAATTTATGATAAGGAAGTAAAGATTCTTAAAACTTACTGGCTGGAAGATGATGAATATGACCAAACTGTCAATTTTTACCTCTCATATTTAACATTTTAAGTGACCTATGATATGCCGCCGATGGAGGGAACACTTCATTTTCCTACAGTCAGAGAGATTTACATAGTCAAGTATTCTTGTGTGCATTATGTATACTCTATGTCCACATGCTATCAAATATCTTTTAGGTTCAACATGAGTAATTTATTTGACCTTGCAATCGAACTTACAATTATTTACTATTTTTTTGGAAGCTTGGATGGAGTCTAGTTTCTTGAGTTGAAAAAAATTTCAAAATATGAGTCTTATGTTTGTCATCAAGAGAATAAGTTCAAGTTTTATTCTAGCACTAATGAAATTTAATTTTGTAATATTTCTCCACCAAGCTATATAGATTCCAATCAATGATCTAATGTTTCCTAAGAGGCAAGTGATCTGTTCTGGAAAATGTTGGTTTAAATGTTTTGTTGCTTATCAATATCCTTGGTTGTTGAAATTTTTCTTTAAATTTAATTTTTTACTTTTATTTAACCTTTCTCATTAGGAATACAGAAATGATGAATCAAACACTAGTAGCAAACAATGTTCTCCAAAGATCATGTCCATCATTTACTATGTCTTAATGTCATTTTCTTAATATTATTATTAGAGGAAGAATTCCTGTTGTTCATGTATCAGATTTTAAAGCTACCCTAAGGGTAGAATCCTGTGCTTCTCCAGGGATATGAGGAGTCTTTATGCCAAAGGTGTTTTGTTACGTCCCTTAATCATGTGTGCATGCCATTTGATGCCAAAACTCTGTCATTATGTCAAAGACGAAGGGGTTAGGGTGGGTGCATTCCTGGAAAGGGTTTCTCATGTGCCAAACCTGGCATGCTTGGGTCTCATTATAAGGAATATTTCTTATTTTCGTCAGTTTTTGCATAATTTTCTGGTGCTTCCAAATACCTTTCTTTGGAATGATTCTTGTTTGATTCTTTAAGTCACTTGCAAGTTGCATGCTAGCTAATGATTGGTTTGATTATATGGTATTTGAAAATTCTTGTTCACGGATCTTGCTGCTAAATTTTTTGAAAGTTTAGGTCCATAGCATATGACTATATATTTAATTCTTCTTGAACATTAATTTATGTTTTGAAATAGTTATTAAATTTTACCAAGTATTTAGTAACAATTACAGCATGTTGCAGAGTATTGGCCCTTTCTTCTATCAACATGTATTTATGTGTTCCTACCATTACTCTCTCTATCATCAATTTCATTAACATGTTGGCCTTTGACATACAACACAATTTTTATGGTTTATAATAATTTTTTGAATCATATTTTAGCGCAGTCCCTACAAAATGTTGCAAATGAATGGCATTCAATTTAATGGTTGAGGCCAAATCCTTTCAACACATTTGACATGTTTCTATGATTTAAACATAGAAACATTTCACATCTCACATTAAATTCATTCTTATTCCTTTAGTAATTTTAAACCACATGTTATAGTACCAACAAAATATGTTTCAAATATATAATATTTAGGGGACAAATTGGTGGAATAACACACCATTAACCTTAATCTCCCCCTAATTTTATTCTAAATCTGAATTTTCTCTCCAATTTTCCTCTTGATTATGTTCTTGCAAGACATGGTAGTATTGAATGTTGATGAATATATGCCTTATTGTTGTCTACATAATCTGGAATTGATGCTAGAAAGTTTCATATGGGTTCAGGTTCATTTGTAGGCATCAATCTTGGTGATCCAAGACACAGAAATGGAGCTTTAGTTCACAACTCGTGAACACAAAAGGAGCCAACATTTAAAGGAGAAATATAGATCTTGTTTGCGCTTATATTTTTCTTAACACAGAGTTGTCTCCATCTCAGACCTAGGTTTGAAACAATTTGTGACACTTACCTCAAATACCTCAGATCCCTTGCTATAGCTTAGGACAATGACAACATAAATTCAGACTTCTTAATTTCAGATAGTGTCATAAAAAATATTACCTTAGACTGTGGTGGACTTCTTAAGATTGTGGTGAACTCCTTGCTCAAGCTGTGGTCGACTCCTTAGATTAAATTGTGGAAGATTACAATGATTCCTGTGTAGTAACTATAGCTGTATTGGACTGTGTATAGATTTTTGGCTCATTTCCTTGTTGGACAGTCTCAACACAGTGATACTACCTCTCAGAATGGGGGAGACCTTGATTGCTATAATTGACCTAAATTTGTATCATCATTCTTTTCTCAAACTTCCTTGCTGGACAGTCACAACAAAATAATACTACCTCTCAAAATGGTGAAGACATTGGTTGATGTAATTTCCTTGAATGTGCATCATCATTATTGGGTCGGATTTCCTTGCTAGACATTCACAACACAATAATACTACCTCTCAGAACGGTGAAGACCTTGGTTGCTGTAATTACCTTGATTGTGTATCATCTCTCTTGGAACACAACAAAAATTGTTGAAGTGTTGGAGTTGTCCAAAATCAAGACCATTTTTGGAGACTTATTTTGGAAAAGTGAGGCATTGGACAATGAAAAATCAACAAAAGTTTTGGAAGCACCTATTAAGAAGTTTGTGGAGATATACCTTACTTGGGAAAGGGTTATTGAAGACACCCTTGAAGACTCCTTGATGGGTTATCTTATGATTGATGCCTACAAAAGAACCCCGAACATCAATTTTCGTAATGGTTGTTTAATCATATGAATGATAATGATCCTAGATTCATTAATCATAATGATTGAATTCATTCTTATTCCTTTAGTGATTTTAAACCCTTTTCAAAGTGCATATGCGTCTATTTTTTATCATTCCAATTTTATGCTCCATCAATAAAATATAAAAGAATAAAGCTAATCCTTCTTCAAATTTTAAAATTTAGGAGTATTTTGTTGAAGCTATCAATATGTGCTCTATAAACCAGTTTGAGTAAATTTTCTCCTTAAATTTGAAATTTACCAAACCATTTCTCTTCATCTATATTGAAACATTGATGAGAGTTGAGTTGTTTTACTTTGGAAATAGTAATTTCATCTAAAAACTCTTGGATTTATTGCTACAAGGGGTGAGATATCTATCTCTTAATATAAAAGTGCGAAATCCATTACTAGCAAAACTTTCTAACATAAGAAATAATTCATAGCTAAACACACCTTTATGAATAGTTTTGACATTATTAACGGAAAGAAAGAAGGGTAAAACGTTTTGAGAATTACATGATGATTGATGATTATCTTGAAAATCCATTATTATGAGTAGTAGCATGCTTGGTGTTAGATCCATAGGTTACACTATTTTAAAATACAATATTGCATAGAAAAATTCATGACACTTGAAAAGGATCATAAACAAAATTCCTTTTAATTGGTTGTTGTTTATATTTTCTAAAAACCCATTTACAAATGGTAATTATGAAGGCAAAAATTGTTAAGGTCACAATCAAGATTTGAGAAATCCATTGGAAGTGCAAGAAGCTACACATAACTTAAAATTGTTATATGGAGAACCATGATCAACATAAAACAACCCACTAATGCAAATTTGGTTATATGGTGAACGTTTATATCTCAATAAAAAAGAGTTTTAAGGATGAAAATGACAAGTTTTACAACACATGGAAGAGAACACTTTCTAGTTTAATCCACCCATGCCCATGAGGTTGGATTATAATAATAATAGAGAAAAAAAAATTAAACTATATTTGATACTTCCATGATGATTTATGAGGAAACCGTTATTACAAGTAATAACATACATTATTCATGTGTTAGATTTATATATTATACTATTTAGAAATACAATTATGGATAAGAAAATTCATGATATTTGAAAAGAGTCATAAAAATGTTTCCAAAAGAAATTAAAATAGCAACTTCCAAGTAAAGGGAAATGGCTTACAAAATAGGGTATAAGAATATTTTCCAGACCACATGTTGGAACTTTAAAAATATTGAGAAAACAAAATATAGATTACAAGGGGATGTGTACAATATGTAAACGATTAAAGATATAATTTTGGAGAAATAACTAAATTTCGATTACAAGATCTTGAATGTCTATTCCATGTTGTGAACAATATTTTCCAAGCACATGGAAAATAGAAACATGTCAAATGAACATAGAAACATTTGACATTTGAAATTTGTAGGATACTTTGTTGAAGCTATCAATATGCTCTATAAAATAGTTTGAATAAATTCTCTCCTTTAATTTGAAATTTACCAAACCATTTATCTTCATCTATATTGAAACATTGATGAGAGTTGAGTTGTTTTCCTTTGGAAATAATAATTTCATCTAAACACTTTTGGATTTATTGCTACAAGGGGTGGGATACCTATCTCTTAATATAAAAGTATGAATCCATTACTAGTGAAACTTTCTAACATAAGAATTAATTCATAGCTAAACACACCTTTATGAATAGTTTTGTATTCTTGAATACATTACTTTGTAGGATCTATTCCATGTTGTGAACAATATTTTCCAAGCACATGTAAAATAGAAACATGTCAAATGAACATAGAAAAATTTGACATTTTAAATTTGTAGGATACTTTGTTGAAGCTATCAATATGCGAGCTATAAACTAGTTTGAATAATTTTTCTCCTTAAATTTGAAATTTACCAAACCATTTCTCTTCATCTATATTGAAACATTGATGAGAGTTGAGTTGTTTTCCTTTGGAAATAATAATTGAACATCTAAACACTTTTGGATTTATCTCTACTAGGGGTGGGATACCTATCTCTTAATATAAAAGTTTGAAATCCATTACTAGCGAAACTTTCTAACATAAGAATTAATTCATAGATTTAAACACACCTTTATGAATAGTTTTGTATTCTTGAATGTTCCTATTATCACAAAATTGGACCTGATAGGCTGCCAATCAAATCAATCTAATGTAAATATTTCAAACTAGTCTTTTGATTGAGGCTTAGCCTCCTCAACCTGAGAGGGATCTCTCAAGGGTTTATGATTTTTGATAGAAATATAGATGGCTAACTCTATGTGGGATATTAAGAAGATAAAAGATAGATATTGGTTGTAAATCAAATTAGCAAGTGCACATTGGGCATATGGAGTCAAAATAGCTTCAGTAAAACCAAACCATCTACTTAGCATGGAAGTCAAGGCATATCATATTTCTAATCAATAGATAAACATGTGAAACTGTAAAACACACAGTCAGTTTGTCTATGAAGGAAGTCTGAGCATCAATGATGAATTTTGAGTAACATAAGCAAACACCACTGCAATAGGATAATATAAAGGTGTAATTAGGACAAGAAAATACTATAACTCTTCATGAATCTTGAGTTGGCTAATTAGAAAAATCTATATTAAGCTGAAAACTAGTAAATTACAATAAACACAGTTTTTTGCTAAAAATGTCCAACCCTTATCATTTCGACTTATTCATCCTTTATAGATCATTTACAACATAGGATAACCTTATCCTAAACTAGATACATCGAATTCCTACTTTTTGACACCTTGCCTAACCATGTGACATGGTATTTATTACAAAATGAGAGCTGCAAACCTAATTAATAGTCCTATTACAAATAGGACTCAAACTCCTTAACTCTACTCATAACAACCCTATATAAACTAGATTACATAATTTTCCAATTGTATTCCCATAAGTTCAAATCCACATGATAAGCTCCAACACTTTATGACCTCAATGCCGATCTCCATTAAACCAGGAAATTGTCCCCTATTTTCTAGGCATAGGGTTCTTTGTTTTCTTGAGACACTCTAACCATCATAAACCCATGACTTCGAGGTTATTAGCTATCAGGAATTGAAATACCAAATTCCAAAAATCATCCTTAAGAGCCAGTTTTACAAAAACACCATAGAAATGTCCAAAATAGCTGAAACAGACCCGCGATACAAAAACATCACAGTTTCGTAGCGCGGTCTTTTTGCCCTTTTTCCTTCAAAAATTTGGCTTATTTTTTCCATATTTATCTTCTTTGTCACTTAACACAACATCCCTAGAAATTTTAGGTCATTATACACACATTTTCCCTTCGTATATTTATGAAAAAGAGTGAAAAAATTTGCTACAGCAGTTTCGTAGCGCTTTTCACTCTTTTTACACTGTTTGCGCTACAAAACTACTGAGTGAGAAGTTTTTTCCAAAAATTTCTAAAGTGGAGGATTAAAATGTGCCAAAAACTCAAAATCAACCTGATTCCATCATTTTAAAAACATATCAAGTGAAAAACAAAATCATTCTAGCCTTTATTACTTCTTAACTTCTTGCAGATTTCTCATGTTTTTTTCCTGAAAAATAGGTCTTGAGACAGAGCCTATATCCCCTAATCCACGATGTAGTTTGAGAAACAGAAGGAGGTTTTTGTATGCCATTATGTCATTAATAAAAATCTATTTTTAATTTTTGAAATACATCTCCTGATGTCCAGAAACTGCCTTTGAAAAACATGTGTAAAACATGAAAACTATATTTTCTGAAAATAGGGGTTCAAAGAAAGCCTTGTATCTCCGAACTGATAACACTTGTGAGAAAAGTGAGAGAGGTTATTGTATCTGGGGATTTTATGAAGATAAAAATATTTTATAATTCCAAAATTATTTTGCATATATCTAGAAACTGAACTTGAAGTTGACTTCTAAACAGTTATGTACAGGACAATTTTGTAACAACAGTTTCATAGCGCATTGTAATTTATCAATTTCTCCCACCTCCTAATGAATTTGAGGAACATGAGAGAAGTGTTTTTATTTAGGTCTGTTAGGAAGAAAAACCTCTTTTAGTTTTCCTAAATTCAGTTTTAGTTTCTCAGAAACCTCCTTGGAAGTTGACTACTCAAAACTAGAAAACAGAGTTTTTGCTTCATCACTTTCATCAGTTTCGTAGTGCAAATCAACTTTTTTGAACTATCGGCGCTACGAAAGTAAGGTTTCTTGGCTAATTTGACCATTTTTGACATGAGACTTTAGGAAATTACTCACAAATGGAAATTATGGATATTTGACAATGAATGGACCTTAAAAATACTTTATTTGAACTTAAGAATGGGCTTTGATCTTATAAAAATCTAACCTATCCTTAACCAAACCCTAGGTTCACTTCTTAACCTAATTTGAACCATGACCAAAAACAAGCATAACACAATGATGTATTTTTGAGAATTTTTGGGTGATAACAGTTCCTTTGTAGGATCTATTCCATGTTGTGAAAAATATTTTCCAAGAACATGGAAAATATAAACATATCAATAGAAAATAAAAGTAGGAGACCTCCATCATGAGAAGAGACAATAATGAAGAGATTAGCCACATCAAATATAAACTAATCTAAACTAATGAAGAGATGAAAATATGATGACATTTGATATCAAAACTAAATTAATTAGCTATAATAATATATATATATATATATATATATATATATATATATATATATATATATATATATATATACACACACACACACACACACACACACACACACACACACACACACACACACACACATAATTAAATATTCATTCATCACCATCATATCCATGAAAAAATGGGGCGAGTTAAGATCATCTAGGAGTAAACATCATGGACACATTAAATCACCACAACTTAATTATCTAGCAAAGCACCATTATCCAGTAGATCATAATATATTTTTCGTACCAACACACATCTAACCATCCACATGTCCATTTATTTGAAAGAAATCTACAATATAGTCTTAAACTATATAAAGTCCAATGCATTGTAGAAATTATATGTTCTAACCCTAGAATCAAAGTTCATTGTTCATCTTGAACAATGTGTTCCACTCATATGAAATGTACTAGTGGCAAATTTTCCAGAATGGCATCATGATCATCTATCGATAACCTGCATTGTCACTGTTTTTTTCTACTCTTCACTTGCTTCAACTACAACCGAGTTGCTATGACCAAGTGACTATATTGGACATAAATAACCTCTAGCTGGTAATATTGAAAAATAATATGATCTTTACATTTCTTTATTGCTTCAAATGAATGTCCCATTAAAAAAATTGAACCGATTGGGTATGTATAATTTGATGGATCAGTATACTCTTGCAGCAACGTGAATTTAGACATAGTGCATCGTAATAAATAATAATGCACTTTTTCTTGATTATTTTCTAGTGCAATGACAGCGAAGACATCATCTTGTCTAACCATATCAGAAACATGATCATAATCATTGTCAATCACAACTACTTCATTGTCCATTTCCTTGTCAGTCATGTTTCCAAATGGGGGCAATGGTGTCAATTCTTTGTGTTTCCATGGTTTAAAAAATTTCTTAATTTGGTTTTCACAGTCATCGATGGACATTGTCTGATCAATATATGAAGAACAAAAGCAACAACACTTTCGTTTCTCAATGCAATGTATATTTGTCATGTTCTTACTCCTAATTGAGTGTAAAATTCTTGTTTGAGGGATTCCAAGGCAATTAAATGGCAACGATCTATCAACATCACCCATTGCAATATTCCAAAAGTACCTGCTTGAGAAAAAACAAACACATGTATGAGTCAAATTTTGAACAATATTTAATATTTTTTTGATAACAAAATACACACATATATGTATACACATATATATCTCTAGACATGTATAATATATTGTTAGTTAAATGTGTACGGTTACCTGTGCACATCAGCCATCCTTGGGTTTGATACATGACTTAAATTGTCTTTGCACCAATTAACAACATCTAAAGAATTTGCAAGTCAGGAAGCTGAGTGATTCAATTAATGCCTCCCAAGTGCACGTTTTACGCATGCCCCCAGCACCATCGTGCTCTCCTTTTCCATGCTCTGTCTCAAAGAAATTCCATGTATGTCGAATGTTGGTTCTCTTATGAAGACGAGAAAACCAAAAGAACGATCTTGCTGATTTAAATTGACCAGCACAACCATCTGACCATACCAAATGTTCTTTAAAAGTGACCCTTAGTTTCAACAATTCATTATAAATAACATTAAAACAATGTTGAACAAAACATGTATCATGTGTTTGATCATCACTGATGTAGAAATGGTACTCCTTAATCACCTCACAATTATTTTCATCGCTATCAAAACCATCGATAGCAAGCTCTGCATGTCTATACAAAATATGAAAAAATATAGATACTTGGTCTGAATGATAATACTCATTTTGTATCTCCTTTTGTGGACTAAACATGTAATTCTCAACGAAATCAACCACTGATAATATTGTTCCTTTTGGGAGCACATCACATGATTGCTTGAACTGTAAATCCTGCCATCGTGCTATACGACAATGCTTAATATATTTGTATATTTTCACCCTAAACTTCTCCATAAAAGATGTCACTAGAATGTCATCGTCAAGTAAAGTGATATTTTTTTGATGTTGTGCTTGAATCTTCAACTGGAGTGTAAGTAACATTTTCATATCACTTCCAATTCAGACTGAGATTTGATAGTATGGGATCATTAGGATCAATGGGATACTTTGCATCATCAAGTGCCAAATGAGAACATTCTGGGAGTTTTCTTCCACCAACACATTCTTTTTTATAAAATAATTCATTATTTTCTCGTGCAAATAATATCTTCGATAAAAATTCATGAACACTTGAAGGAGGGGGGTCATTTGACCAATATTTTATGCCAAAATTTACAAATGTCTCATAAAATAATTGCAATTCTACATGGTATCGACAACAACATGTGTCTTGAAAAGTGATAGGACTAACATACCATGGTTTAATATTCATAAATGTGCTAAGGGAAACCTTCACATCAGTATTACTCTCCATAAAGTTTTGGAATAATTCTACTTGACTGGCATGTGTTATATGTTTGGCATGAGATTCATAAACTCCCTTAGATATATGTTGTCACACATTGTCCTTTTCATTTGGTGACACACAAGAATTCGAATCCCAAAACTCTTTTACCCTATCCCTCACACCATCAGGAACTCTATCATGATATGGATGCCTGCAAATATTAGCCCAACATGCAAGTTCATCATTCTCATCTAATTGAATTTTGAATTATGTATGCCTCCATAAACTTTTTCTTGATGTTTTAAACAATTTTGAAGTTGTTGACATCAACCGACTTGATGAATTTCGTTTTTCAACTACACCTGTTAAAAGTGATCTACGAGCATTCTTTTCAACTTGAGATTGCTTTTTGGCTAGTGTGGCAAGCGCCGACGTCACATTTTTTGATACCATTTCATTTTCTAAAACCTCTTTCTCACTTTTAATGGCCAATAATTCCACAACGTTTATGAGAGATTTGTGCTTTAAAAATATATGTAAAATCTGAGCTTGTGCTATGATATATTTACCTTCAAAAAGATGTTTCAACCCCCAATTTATTTTATCTCGAACTGTTCTTTCAGCCATTGATGGTCCCATTTCTTCAAATTTAGTTGTATCCATATTTTCTAGAAAGTTGTAGTTGTATACAACGTTCTTGGAACTTCCAATTAATTGTAGTGAACTTCGAGGTGTGGTAGTATCTTCTTCTGGTTCTGATGTTGTCCCTGCATAAAAAACAATATTAACTTCTAATTTGAAATTGACATATACATATTTTTAATTTTAAAAATATCTTGAACTACAATGTTTTTTAACAAAAATTACAAAATTCAAATTGAAGAAACTATTGACTCACCAGTGAGATTGATATCAATATTCTCTTGGACATTTGTGTTTTCAATATTGTCGTTGACAAGTTCCTCAACATTTCTCATTTCCTTTTCATTGTCATGCACCTCTACATCTCTTTCACGATGCTGTACCTCCACATTTATTTCATGGCTTAATATTTCCCTTTCCTCTCGCCTTCTTTTTTTGTAATCTATCATTTTTATCCGCTGAATCAGTTCTTTTTCGATCGTGCCTTGATAGGAAATTCCTTTGGTTTCCCATGTTCAAAAAATTGGAAACCTAAAATCCAATTCTATTTGTACCAAATACCCAAAAAAACATAAATAATTCACAATAAGTACTTCATGTTTTCAATAAGAGAGAAAATTAAAAATAAATAATTAAATTCATAAAGACATTTTGAAAAAATACTTCATGCCTTCATAGAGACATTTTTCGAAAATACTTCATGTCTTTATAGAGACATTTTGCAAAAATACTTAATGTTTTCAGATAGAAATTTTGCAAAAATACTTCATGCATCCATGCACCCAAAAAAACTTTAAAAAAAAAGTTCACCAAAAAAAATTTTGCACCCAGAAAAAATTTCAAAAAAAATTTCACCAAAAAAATTTCGCACCCAAAAATACTTAAAAAAAGAATTTCTAGTAAAAAGAATTTTGCACCTAGAAAATATTCGCACCTTGGCAAAAAAAGAATTTAGACCCTCGCAACTTCGAAATTTTCGGACCCTCGCACCTTCACAATTTTCGCTCGTTCAGAATGGTGTGTGGAACTAATCTTTCGAATTTTCTCACTATTGTGTTGGAGGAGAATATGTTGGAGTTGTTTGATGTTGATATATTTATGGGATTGAGAATTCATGTAGATGATGGATTATTTCGAGCACTTCAACTTTCCATGGGTTGTCGTGCAGCTTCTCCATCGATGATACCGATATTAAGGTTGTCATCCAACAGTTGGAGGCAATAAGGCCTAAGATTAATTATGATTTATATACTCCAACTCATACTAGAAGTGAACTAGAGATTTGACGCAACAAAACTGAATTTGGACCCCTCTAAGGAGAGCTGGTTCGCTACGCTCGCTCTGTCAGCATTTCCATTGGTTAACCCCCATGTGGTTCTTTATTTTCTTGGCAATTTTATTTATCAATTTTGGAGAAAATTGATAAATAAATACATTCAGCAGCCTTTGAATGTTAAATTGTAACTCCGGCTTATATTTTATCTCCAACTTTATAACCAAGGTTTAATCCTTCGCGCGTTATATATTAATACCGACACTCTATTTCTTAAACAAATGACTGTATAATAAACCCTCGCACCAGGCCCCACCTCTACGATAGATGGCCCAATCAAATGCACGCCGTACCTTAGTTATCGTCCGCGCACCTTCATCAACCGACCACCGTCCGATGACACCCCACCAGATCGACAGTCTCTGGCGATATCGCTCAATCTCCTTGGTCGAGCATTAACGTGCGATGGCGCACATTGGAAGGCAGTTTTGGACCTCCATCCTGTGCCACGTGTTGAAGGCTTTATGGAATCGCTCCAATTATGGGAATACCACTCAACCCACAAAAGCAGTGCAATATGGGCAATCCGCTTCCGCAAATCCGCTCGCAGTTTTGGTTCAGTGCTTAACCAGGGTTTAAGTCGGCTACGCTATCTTGTGACTCTTTAACTCAGGGTCTGACTCCGGTTAGGAATTTCCAATTTCCAACGAACAAACATAATTTTCTTTATTAAGCGGGATTTCTATTACCACTAAACAAAGCTCAACGATCACGGTTTCACACTCACTCTTTGTCTGTGGTTGGGGTTTCCAATTATTCAAACATTTCAAGGGAACAACGAAAAAAGAGATACCACAATTGTACAATGAC
The DNA here is from genome assembly GCA_034641835.2 of Pinus albicaulis. Lineage (NCBI taxonomy): Eukaryota > Viridiplantae > Streptophyta > Pinopsida > Pinales > Pinaceae > Pinus > Pinus albicaulis. The sequence goes on from CM076581.1 coordinate 1,602,945,526, forward strand.
TCGATTCAACAGTTACATCAAAGATAGTGTTCAATCGCCTCACAACTTAAACAAACTCCTCTCGAATAACAATCTAAGACAGTTGGATAGCCGACGGGAACTAAAATTCATTTAACTTGAAGCGATTGTTTAATACACAGATTTTATTGCAGAATATCTCTCTCCTTCTCTTCTCCCTTCAATGCATCCAAGGAATACACATATATACATCAATATATGACTCTTCGGCTCCTCTAAGAGGACCGTTCTAGAAATCAAAGGTCTAATTACAACTTATTCAAATAACTGAACTGACAGATGGATCGAATCAAACTATTCGAATTCTACCAATCCTAACTAATCTAAATAAAAACAGTCAGCTGAGGTATTGACACCTAGCTGTTACAATTCAAGGATTTTGAACCCTCCTAGCCACAACATGTGGACAAAACTCCTACATTGCTGGCTAGTGTCTAATGCCCCTGCATCAGACTCCCAAGGGAAATCTTCTTCATGGGCTCCTATCCATGAGATCTTCCACTAATCTGCCTATCTTCTGCAACATACCTTCAGTCATCCAAGTGGCATATTCCTCTAGTTTGTCCTTCCATTTGATCAAGTACTGAAAGTAATCTTGTCCTCTGGTCTTCCTGGATACTCTTTTGTCCAATATCTTCTCTGGTTGAAATGGCTGTGCTGGAGGTAGCTGCTCTTTCCACTTAATTTGTTCCTTGTCTGCTGACCTTTCTTCTGCACCATCATCCTCATACTTGTACAAATTTGCAACATTAAAAATGGGAGATATTCCAACATCAGGAGGTAATTCAATCTCATAAGAATTTGCAGAAAACTTTCTAAGTATCTTGCATGGCCCAATCTTTTTGAACTTCAGTTTGTTATATTGCTTCTTTGGGAATCTCTCCTTTCTCAAGTGTGCCAAAACCTGATCTCCTACTTCAAAATGAAATTCTTTTACGCTCAATTCTGCTTTGCTTTTGTATCTGATGTTGCTGCCTTGTAGTTGTTGTTTCACTTGTTCATGTATGGCCTGGATTTCGGAAGCAAATTCCTCACCATCTGCACTCCTCAGTTCTGCCCTTCACATATTTCTCAACTCTGATATTCCTCTGGGGTGCATTCCATAAACAATATGGAATGGACTCTGCCCTGTGCTCCTGTTTGGTGAGTCATTATATGCATATTCTGCCCGGGGAAAAATATGATCCCACTGCTTGGGATGCTCTCCTGCAAGACTTCTAAAAGAATTTCCTAAGCTGAGCTAAAACTCATTTTGGTACCAAGTTTTTTCCATAGTGTCCTCCAAAAATGACCCAAAAATCTGGTGTCTCTGTCTGAAATAATACTCTTGGGCAACCCATGCAATCTAACAACTTCTTTGAAAAACAAGTTAGCAACATGGGTGGCATCACTAGTTTTATAGCATGGAATAAAATGTGCCATTTTGGAGAATCTGTCCACTACAACAAAGACTGCATCATTCCCTCTCCGAGTCTTGGGAAATCCTAGAACAAAATCCATACTCACCATGTCCCAAGGCCTGTCTGGAATAGGCAAGGGAGTGTACAATCCTGCATTCTGGCTCCTTCCTTTGGCATATTGACATATTTTGCAATTCTTCACAAACTTATCCACTTCTGTTCTCATCTTAGGCCAGTAATAGAAGTGACTCAGCTACTCATAAGTCTTATCAGTACCAAAGTTTCCAGCAAGTCCACCACTATGCTTCTCTTTGATCAAATTTTCTCTCATGGAAAATTTTGGTACACAGTTGGCTTCTTCTGAATAACAAGTTCTCCTGCAGGAAATAATCCAGCCACTGGCTTCTATTTGTTAAAACAGGGTTACTACATGCCTCAAATGCTTCTTTAAAATCTGGATCTGTTTTATACAATTCTTTGAGAAAATAAAATCCTACAACTTCAAAATTTGTTTCTTGAACAAGCATGTGCCTCCAACTCAAAGCATCAGCTACTTTATTGGCTTGGCCACTTATATGTTTCAAAAAAAAATTAAAACCTTGGAGATACTCAACCCATTTAGCATGCTTATGTTTCAACTTGGGCTGCTATATAATATACTGCAAAGCATGATTGTTAGAATATAATACAAATTCCCTGGACATCAAATAATGTCTCCACTTCTTCAGTGCCTGAACAATTGCATAGAATTCCTTCTCATAAGAGGAATAATTTCTTCTGGTGTCATTTAGATTTTCACTATAATAGGCTACAGTCTTATCATCTTGACTCAACACAGCTCCAATGGCTTCCCCACTGGCATCACACTTTACTTGAAGTGGTTTAGTAAAATTAGGCAGGATCAAAACAGGCTTCTCCGTTATCTTTTGCTTCAAAAATTTAAAGTTTCTTTCTGCTTCAGCAATCCACTTAAATGGTTGTTTTCTCTTCTTTATTGTCTCAATGATGGGTGCATTAATCTTACTGAAGTTTCTTATAAAATTCCTATAAAAATTGGCAAGTCCATGGAAACTTCTTACCTCAAAAACATTCCTGGGTGAAGGCCACTCCACAATTGCCTTAACCTTTTCTGGGTCCATCTTCAACCCTTCCACAGAAAAAACAAAACCCAAAATCACCAACTCTTCCTTCATGAATGAGCATTTATTTAAGTTGATCAACAATTTCTCTTGGTGTAGCTTCTTCAAGACATGATTAAGATGTCTTAAATGTTCTTCTTTAGTTCTGCTGAAAACTAATATATCATCCATATACACTATCAAAAATTTACCAATGAATTCTTTCAATACTTCATTCATAAGTCTCATGAAAGTGCTAGGTGCATTTGACAACCCAAAAGGCATTACCATCCATTCATATAATCCTTCATTTGTTTTAAAGGCAGTTTTCCACTCATCACCCTCTCTTATTCTAATCTGATGGTATCCACTTTTCAAATCTATCTTTGAAAAATATTTAGCACCACTCAAACAGTCCATTAAATCCTCAACTCTGGGCAAAGGGAATTTGTACCTGATTGTGATCTTATTGATTGCTCTGGAATCAGTACACATCCTCCAGCCTCCATCTTTCTTTGGGCTCAATACTGCTGGTACTGCACATGGACTCAAACTTTCTCTAATCAGCCCCTTGTCCACCAATTCCTGTACTTGTCTCCTGATTTCCTCATTTTCCTTGGGAGTCATTCTGTAGGCTACCTTATTTGGTAGATTTGAACCAGGGATAAAATCTATCTGATGACTGATCTTTCTCACAGGTGGCAGCTCATCAGGTAAATCATCCACAATAATGTCACAATAATCATCTAGCATCTCTTGGATTTCTATTGGCAAATCAGAAACCTTTGTAGAAGTAAGAACTAATTTAGGTTTGCAAACTAGAGCAAAAATTACCTCTTCTTCTTCTATCTACTGCAGATATTACTTCCCACTCAGCAACAAGGTCTTCGGATCAATCACTCTGCTGGATGGCTCTCCTTCTTCCATGGGTATCAATGTATGATGTACCCCATCTTTGAAGAACTTGTAAGTGCTCTTCTTGCCATCATGAACTGTTGCTCTGTCAAACTTCCAAGGTCTACCCAGTAGTATATGACACACATCCATGGGCATTACATCACACAGGACCTTATATTTGTATTTTCCCATTTGCAGATCTATCTCACACTGTTCTTTCACAACCAACTGGTGCCCCTTATGTAGCCAGGACACCCTGTAGGGAGTGGGATGCTCCCTTGTCTTCAACTTCAACTTCTCTATCACCTTAGTGGAAACTAGATTGTCTATGCTGCCACTATCAATGACTAGCTGGCAGCATTTCCCTTGGACTTTGCATATGCTCCTAAACAAATTCTTCCTTTGTGCAGGCTCAGTGACCTCTTTAGCTTGCTTCAACAGGACCTTATTAACCACCAAGGACTCTCCCCTCTCTGGAAGAATTTCTTCTTCAATTTCTGCCTCTTCTCTAGCCTGGGCAACAACAGCATTTCTTGGTCCAGCACCCACATTCTCCGGACACTCATAGTGCTTATGTCCCACTTGCTGACATCTATAACACCTCAACTCCCTACCTCTGCCTCTGTCTCTGCCTCCTCTTCCTTTCCCTCTATAATAACCCCTTCTGCCCCTTGCATCATCCTCTATAGATGCATTCTAAGGTGAGCTACTGTTAGCTCCATCCCTGGCTGTAGTAGGTTTTCCTCTACCACCCTGACTTCCCTTTCCACGGAAAGTACCTCTCTTCTTGGCAGACTGCTTCCTCAGGAGTTTCTCCTCTACTTTCAAGGCCATATGGTAGGCCTCTTCCACTGTCTTAGGAGACAGAAGACCAATCTCATCTTGGATCTCCAGCTTGAGACCATTCACATATCTGGCAGTCTTCTCTGGTGTGTCTTGGAATTTCCCAGCCCTTATGCTCACTCTGTAGAATTCCTCTGTGTATTCTTTTACTGTTAGCAACCTCTGTCTCAGGTTCTGCATTTGCTTATACAATGTCAGCTGATAATCATTAGGCAGGAATTTACCTTTTAGTTTAGCCATCATTCTGGTCCAACTCTTGATAGGTTTCTTGCCAACTCTTGTCCTTTCTGCCTGCACTCCATCCCACCAAAGTGCAGCATGTCCTTTCAGCTTTGTCACTGCAAACTTGACCTTTTTATCTTCACTTATTTCTTCATAATCGAAGCACTTGTTCATTTCATTTATCCAGTCCACTAGTTCCTCTGGATTTAGTCCCCCTGCATAACTTGACACTTCAATTCTGGGCTTAACTGTAGCCCCATAACAGTTCTAAGGAGCCTCATGTCAGGAGGAATCTCAACATTTTCTTCCGCTTCTTCTGTTTCAGGTTCGCTGATGTCTTCAGGATCTCTGGTCCGTCTTCACTCAACGACATCCAATTTGGCTTCGAACCTCTGCAAAATCTCCAACACCTCTGTGTTCGCAACAGGTCTCCTTCTGCCAGCACCTCTACCAACTCGGATTTCCATGTCAGTTCTCTGCAAAAACAACTCAAAAAAATGGCTCTGATACCATAAATGATGGAACAAAACTGAATTCGGACCCCTCTAAGGAGAGCTGGTTCGCTACGCTCGCTCTGTCAGCATTTCCCTGAGTTAACCCTCGCGTGGTTCTTTATTTTCTTGGCAATTTTATTTATCAATTTTGGAGAAAATTGATAAATAAATACATTCAGCAGCCTTTGAATGTTAAATTGTAACTCCGGCTTATATTTTATCTCCAAATTTATAACCAAGGTTTAATGCTTCGCGCGTTATATATTAATATCGACGCTCTATTTCTTAAACAAATGACTATATAATAAACCCTCGCACCGGGCCCCACCTCTACGATCGATGGCCCAATCAAATGCACATCGTACCTTAGTTATCGTCTGCGCACCTTCATCAACCGACCACCGTTCGATGACATCCCACCAGATCGATGGTCTCTGGCGATATCACTTAATCTCCTTGGTCGAGCGTTAACGCGCGATGGCACGCATTAGAAGGCAGTTTTGGACCTCTGTCCTGTGCCACATGTCGAAGGCTCTATGGAATCGCTCGAATTCTAGGAATACCACTCAACCCACAAAAGCGGTGCGATATGGGCAATCCGCTTCTGCAAATCCGCTCACGGTTTTGGTTCAGTGCTTAACCAGGGTTTAAGTCGGCTACGCTATCCTGTGACTCTTTAACTCAGGGTCTGACTCCGGTTAGGAATTTCCAATTTCCAACGAACAAACGTAATTTTCTTTATTAAGCGGGATTTCTATTATCACTAAACAAAGCTCAACGATCATGGTTTCACACTCACTCTTCGTCTGTGGTTGGGGTTTCCAATTATTCAAACATTTCAAGGGAACAACGAAAACAGAGATACCACAATTGTACAATGACTCGATTCAACAGTTACATACAAGACAGTGTTCAATCGCCTCACAAATTAAACAAAATCCTCTCGAATAATAGTCTAAGACAGTTGGATAGCTGAAGGGAACTGAAATTCATTTAACTGGAAGCGATTTTTTAATACACATATTTTATTGCAGAATCTCTCTCTCCTTCTCTTCTCCCTTCAATGCATCCGAGGAATACACATATATACATCAATATATGACTCTTCGGTTCCTCTGAGAGGACCGTTCTAGAAATCAATGGTCTAATTACAACTTATTCAAATAAATGAACTGATAGATGGATCAAATCCAACTATTCGACTTCTACCAATCCTAACTAATCTAAATAAAAACAGTCAGCTGAGGTATTGACACCTAGCTGTTACAATTCAAGGATTTCGAACCCTCCTAGCCACAACATGTGGACAAAACTCCTACATTGTTGGCTAGTGTCTAATGCCCCTGCATCAAGATTTCATTTTAATCATTATTAAACTATTTTTTTCTCTCCGCTGGGAAAAGGCATCTATACTATATAGAAGGAGATATGCTAATCTTGATAGCTTATTCTGTAGCATCAGATATATGAAATTTTGTGTCAATTTTTTATTTTTTTAGATTGTGGATTTGGTAGATGCATGATTCATGCATGGGAAAGAGAAAAATATTAATAGAAATATGTGACAAATGATATCGAGGCCTTCAATATTTATTTGGATGCAAGTGTTTTGTTTCCCTCCGGTTACTTTAAAAAAAAATCTGATTTCAGAATTCAATATGTTCTTGAATTTAAAATTCTGAATGAACATGTTAATCTTGTGTGCAACGCAAAAATGAAAAAGTCAATGTGGTTTTTATTGAGGTTTCAATTAGCGGTAGTCAATTCTATTAGTGAGACTGAGGTCTAAACTTCAGATATGTTAATCTAATATTTCAAGCAACATACTGAGATTCTTTACATTTTATATGCAGTGTGGAGTTTATTACTTTGGCCACAAATAACTACCTTCTCTAGGTCCTTTCCTTCTTCTGTACCAACATGATCATGCTCCCATAGGATGATAAACTTGGAATGATGTACCCTTTATAAAAAAACTCTTGAATCTTCCTTTTGATTTCATTGTTCTATAGAATAGAGTGTCAATAAATTAATCCATTGGGTAACGATGCACCAGGGGTTATATCAATGGAGTGCTTGACCTAACAGTGTAGATGTAGCCTTGTGGGTGAGGTGAATATGTTCTTGTACTCCTCCAAAAACTTGTCCATCTGTTGTTGCCATGAAGTGGAGCCCTGTCTGGAGGTCGTGGCCACAATTTTCTTCTTTCCTTGAGGGATAATCATAAAGAAAACAAATTTCTCGGTCTGGGAAATGAACTTACTTCATTGCTTTGCAGTGATAAAATAGATAGCGGTAGGCGGTGCCACCTCTGGTATCCTGTACAAATTATTTCCCAAAGTAATAATAACAATGCGAGGTCTAGACTCATACACAACATGCCACAAATATTATCACTTTAACTAGAAAGTATCCACAATCTAATTCCACTTGGAAATTGAGGTCCATATTGCGACAATAAGATTCAAAAGGCTAAGGTCTAACACGATATTATAAAAATGAAGAATGCAAAAGAGTTTTTCATCTCACACACACATAAGTTAGGCTCTATATTCAATGTTAAGTCTTTACACTTATCTATACTTCATTCATAAAAATCCTCATCTTGTAGGTCTATGGGATTGGTCCTTACTTTGTTTTATTGATGCAAAAAGATCCTTTTTTTTGGAGATGCTCAAGGTGGGAGGCCCTCTTTGAACTAGGTTCATAGGCACAATATTATTCTTGGAGTAGAAAGAGGACTTTCCCACCTTCACACTGGGATTGAAACATCCATCATTCATGGAAACCTCAAATCCAAGAATTTTTTGGTGGATGAAAACTATGTGGCACATTTGATTGATTATAGTATAGTCTGGTTAATGACTCTCTCATCTGTTTCTCATATGATGAATGCAACTTCACTTGAAGGATAGAAGGCTCTCGAGCTCTAGAAGATGAAGCATACCAATACCGAGACAGATATATACATATTTAGAATTATCTTGTTAGAAATACTCATAGGAGAGAAACCAGGCAAGAATGAGAGCTCTCCTGAATTTTTGGATTTTCCTTCTATTGTGAACACTGTTGTATTGGAGGAGCATATGTTGGAGTTGTTTGATGTTGATACCTTTAGGGGATTGAGAAGTCATGTAGATGATGGATTGGTTTAAGCAGTTCAACTTGCCATGGTTTGTCGTGCAGCTTCTCCATCGGTGATACCGATATTAAGTTTGTCATCCAACAGTTGGAGGCAATAATGCCTAAGAATCATTATGATTTATATACTCCAAATCATACTAGAAGTGAAGTAGAGCTTGCATTTTAATCATTATTAAACTGTTTTTTTCTCGCTGTTGGGAAAAGGCATCTATACTATTTAGCAGGAGATATGCTAATCTTGATAGCTTATTCTATAGCATTAGATATATGAAATGTTGTGTTACTTTTATTTTTATTTCAGATTTTGGTTTTGGTAGACGCATGATTCATGCATGGGAAAGCGAAAAATATTCTTAGAAATATGTGACAAATGATATCGAGGCCTTCAATATTTCTTTGGATGCAAGTGTTGTGTTCCCCTCTAGTTACTTTAACAAAAATTTTGATTTCAGAATTCAATATGTTCTTGAATTTAAAATTCTGAATGAACATGTTAATCTTGTGTGTAACATAAAAATGAAAATTCAGTGTGGTTTTTATTGAGGTTTCAATTAACGTTAGTCAATTTTATTAGAGAGACTGGGGTCCAAACTTCACATATCTTAATCTAATATTTCAAGCAACATACTGAGATTATTTACATTTTATATGTAGTGTGGATTTTATTACTTTGGCCACAAATAATTACCTTCATGATGAAAATTAACTTGGAGATGCTTCACTCTGTATATATGTTTGGTGAATAATTTGAATTCAATGTTTGTTATATTTTCATTCTTTTCTTTGCGTTGAATTATAAGGTCATTCTTTTAATATTAAATTGTTGTAATAAGATCTTGACATGGCTCTCAGAGCTTGGAAGCATATATTTTTGACCGATGTGTATCTAGGCATCTCATTGATTTCTACGTTTTTGTTGTTTGTTGATTCATATAGTCAATGAAATTTTAACTCTTAAAATATTGTATTCTCGTAGTCAAGAGGTTGGGACCACTACAGGTTGTTTTGAATTAGAATAATGGGATCAAGTAGACCTTTAATAAGGTCTACCTCTATACAGAGTCTGGGAAATGTTATAATTCCTTTGGAGAGTCTGCCTGCATCTACCTTGAGGAACTTCCCAAAATAATTCCCTATCCCTTCTAATACTTTGTTATGCCAAAAATGCATGGATAAATTATGTAACCTAACCCACACTATAATTTTGGAGACCACCAAGGTATCATGAATAGACCTGCATTACCCCAAAAACATGGTGCCTCATAATCCATATCTTTTTTTGTGTCAAACTTTACAATAAAAAAACCCCTAGAACATAGGTGGATATCACAAATTTCTATCCAAGTAGAGAAAATACATTGATGTAAAGTCTCTTATTCTAGAAAAAATCCATTAAATTTTCATATAAATTCTCTTGCATGGAAATAAGAGAAGAGATAATTAACCTCAGGAAGGTTGACTATTAAAGCTGGCACGTGGTTCATCTGCTCTAGGATATAAGGACCAGGGAGATTGGGGTATTGTTCTGAATTTTTTTGTGGATCAATCTTCCCTTTCAATACATCCTTGAAAGAGACTGAACCTTTGGAGGTAGATCCAGGAGAACCTGTAAGATGTATCATGTTAATAATGATGGTTGAATCTCTTACCAGGCCATATTCCTACAACTTAAAGTCCTCTTGCAATGTTTTTCCTGCATAAATCAGATTTTCCATGCATGTACACATATATTTCCCACTCGAAATTTCAATAAAAATTTGAAGCGAGACATCTTCAATCATATCTAAGGTTTGATATCCAAGATTCGTCCACTTATTGGACTTGACTAGTAAATTCAAGGGTGGATTGGGAATCCAAGATAGGTTTTCTGAACATTAGTAGGGAAAGGAGTTGAGAGTATCTGCATCATCGTAAAATCCAAAACTCTAATCCATATAGATTCTGAAGTCCCACATATCTGAAAAACTCCATGAGTTAATAAATCTGCAAGGTCCTCGAGATCTATGATGGGAGGAGGATCTGTATTTTGGGACCAAGATTCCTCGAAGATCAAAGTCCTTTGACTGTGTTCAGGGCCCACATGTGACGAAGCCTTGGCTCTTTGATGTTGTAGAGTCCACCAATTTGTATCATCATCATTAACTTATAAATAAACTCTTATAACTTATTACACTCTTCGAAATTAAAAAATAACGAAGAAATCTATCATTAACTTATAACTATACTCTTGGTCCAGTAAAACTAGTTGCAACCAAACATTAACATTTCACTTTATATTCAAAATATTTATTTAAAGCTTATTTAAAAACTTATCGAAATTAAAAACTCTATGTTTAACTTATAACTAAAATTTCCCCAAAAAAAACTCGTTAAAATCAACCATCAACATTTAACTTCATATTTATTTAAAGCTTATCACACAAATTTTGAGAAAAAGAAACAAAAAATAAAAATAAAAGATAAAATAAAAAATTTCAAGGTATTGCAGAAAAACCCTTAAACTCATGAGGAACATTTAAGAAATGTATGGATCAATTTTAAGGAATTTATTGCGTCGAAATATTTTCTTGGTAGAGATGTTGTAATGTTTGACATTTTGATTAGGTTAAAATCAAATAAAAATCAAATAAATTAATTAATAATTGTAATTATCAATAAAATATTTTAAGTCAATTATATTAATAAAACTAAAAATAAATATAAAATAATATTCCAAATAATCTTGGCACGCTCGCTTGAAGGAACACAAGGTGTCCTATGTGACATAACAATGTATTATGTACGTGAAATTTTGGAACTTCCTTACCTTCTAGGAGTGTCTAGTATGTGTCGCTGAATTCTGGATCTCTCTTGTACAAATGCAGGCACTCTAAAGTATCGTGACCATAAGAGTCAAGCACAATGGTCAGCGCCATGACCAAAGGTTGGATGAGGAAGTCTGCAACATTATTGGTGCTTGACTTCTTGTACTTAATTTTAAAGTGTAACTTTTTCAGGTATGTGGACCATTTCCGATAGCAATCATTCTGCAACTTCCCTTGTGTTTGTATGAAATGTAGGGTTCAGTTGTCTGTGTGGAGATTTTTTCCTTCCCATAATGTAATGTTTCCATTTTCGACAGACCTACAAAATGGAATACATCTCTTTGTCATAGGTGGGATACTTTTTCACTGTGTCTGAAAGTGTCTCCCTCTAATATGCCACTAGATGCCCCTACTGATTAAGAACTGCACCAATAACATAGTCATAAGCATCTGTCTCAATCTCAAATGGTTGTTGCAGGTCTGGTAATGTGAGCACTAGTGCAGAGTGGAGGAAATGCTTGAACTCGGAAAATTCCTTCTATTGGGATTCATACCAAAATAATTTTTCTTTCGCTCCACCCTTGGTGACTTGACTCAAAGGCCAAGTGATATGAGAGAACCCCAACATGAGCTTTCTGTAGAAATTGGCAAGACCCAGAAAGTTGTAGAACTTTGTTAGAGTGGTTGGGGCTGGCCAATACCGAATGACTTATATCTTGGTTGAGTCCACATGCACACTCCGCTCATCAATGATGTACCCCATATATTGAACCTGGGTCATTCCAAAAGTGCATCTCTACAAATTGGCACAGAGCTTGTCTTGTCGCATAGTTTGGAGGAATTTTCAAATATGGAAGAGGTCCGCTTCCCAACTCTAAATGAAGATCATAATGTTCTCCAGAATAGAGCGTCAAAAAATTGATCCATTGGGCAGCGATGCACCTGGGATTAAATCAATGTAGTGCTTGACCTAACAAAGTAGAGGTGCCCTTGTGGGTGAGGTGAAGATGTTCCTGTACTCCTCCAAAACCTCATCCTTTTGCTGCTATCATGCAAAGGAGCCCTACTCTGGAGGTCATGGCCACAATTTTCTTCTTGCCTTGAGGGAGAAGCATAAAGAAAACAAATTTCCTGGTCTGGGAAATGAACTTACTTTATTGCTTCGCAATTATCAAAGAGATAGCAGTAGGCAGTGCCACCTCCAGTATGTTGTACAAATTATTTCCCAAAGTAATAATAACAATGCGAGGTATAGACTCATACACAACATGCCACAAATATTATCACTTTAACTAGAAAGTACCCACAATCTACTTTCACTTTCAAATTGAGGTCCATATTGTGACAATAAGATTCAAAAGGCCAAGGTCTAACACGATATTATGAAAATGAAGAATTCAAAAGAGTTTTGCATCTCACACGCACATAATTTAGGATCTATATTCGATGTGAATTCTTTAAAATTCTCTGTACTTCATTCATAGAAATCCTCATCTTGTAGGTCTATGGGATTGGTCCTTACTTTGTTTTACTAATGCAAAAATATCCTTGTTTTTGTTGATGCTGAAGGTGGGAGGCCCTCTTTGAACTAGGTTCGTAGGCACAAGATTATTCTTGGAGCAACAAGAGGACTTTCCCACCTTCACACTGGGATGGAAACACCCATCATTCATGGCAACCTCAAATCCAATAATGTTTTGGTGCATGAAAACTGTGTGGCACATTTGACTGATTATAGTATAGACTGGTTAATGACACTCTCATTTGTTTCTCACATGATGAATGCAACTGCACTTGAAGGATACAAGGCTCTCGAGCTCTAGAAGATGAAGCATACAAATACTAAGACAGATATATACATCTTTGTAATTATCTTGTTAGAAATACTCATAGGAGAGAAACCAAGTAGGAATGAGAGCTCTGCTGAGTTTTTGGATTTTCCTTCTATTGTGAAAACTGTTGTATTGGAGGAGCATATGTTGGAGTAGTTTGATGTTGATATCTTTAAGGGATTGAGAAGTCATGTAGATGATGGATTAATTCGAGCACTTCAACTTGCCATGGGTTTTCCTACAGCTTCTCCATCGGTAATACCGATATTAAGGTTGTCATCCAAAAGTTGGAGGCGATAAAGCCTAAGACTCATTCTGCTTTATATACTCCAACTCATACTAGAAGTGAAGTAGAGCTTGCATTTCAATCATTATTAAACTGTTTTTTTCTCCCTGTTGGGAAAAGGCGTCTATAATATTTAGCAAGACATATGCTAATCTTGATGGCTTATTATGTAGCATCAGATATATGAAATGTTGTGTCACTTTTATTTTTATTTCAGATTGTGGATTTGGTAAACACATGATTCATGCATGGGAAAGCGAAAAATATTCATAGAAATATGTGACAAATGATATCGAGGCCTTCAATATTTCTTTGGATGCAAGTGTTATGTTCACCTCTAGTTACTTTAACAAAAATTTTGATTTCAGAATTCAATGTGTTCTTGAATTTAAAATTTTGAATGAACATGTTAATCTTGTGTGCAACATGAAAATGAAAAAGTCAATGTGGTTTTTATTGAGGTTTCAATTAGCAATAGACAATTTTATTAGTGAGGCTGAGGTCCAAACTTCACATATCTTAATCTAATATTTCAAGCAACATACTAAGATTCTTTACATTTTATATGCCATGTGGATTTTATTACTTTGGCCACAAATAATTACCTTCACGATGAAAATTAACTTGGAGATGCTTAACTCTGTATATATGTTTGGTGAATAATTTGAATTCAATCTTTGTTAGATTTGCATTCTTTTCTTTGTGTTGAAGTATAAGGTCACACTTGTACTCTTAAATTGTTCTAATAAGATCTCAACATGGCTCTCAGAGCTTGGAAGCATATATTTTTGACCGAAGTGTATTTAGGCATCTCATTGATTTCTATGTTTTTGTTGTTCATTGATTCATATAGTAAATGAAATTTTAACTCTTAAAATGTTGTATTCTCGTAGTTAAGAGGTTGGGACCACTACAGGTTATTGTGAATCAGAATAATGCGATCAGATAGACCTTTACTAAGGTCTACCTCTACAAATATTCTGGGAAATTTTAAAATTCCTTTGGATACTTTGCTTGCATCTACCTTGAGGAACTTCCCCAAATAATTCGCTATCCCTTCTAATACTTTGTTATGCGAAAAATGTAGGGGTAGATTATGTAACCTAACCCACACTGGAATTTTGGAGACCACCAAGGTATCATGAATAGACCTGCATTACCCTAGAACCATGGTGCCTCGTTTAATACATAATCCATATCTTTTGTTGTGTCAGACTTTACAATAAAAAACCCCTAGAACATAGGTGGATATCACAAATTTCTCTCCAAGTAGAGAAAATACATTGATGTAAATTCTCTTATTTGGGCCAAAATCCATTAAATCTTCATATACCTTCTCTTGCATGGAAATAAGAGAAGATATCATTAACCTCGGGAAGGTTGACTAATAAATCTGGCACGTGGTTCATCTGCTCTGGGATATAAGGACCATGGAAATTGGGGTATTGTTCTAAATCTTTTTGTGGATCAATCTTCCTTTTCATTGCATCCTTGAAGGAGACTGGACCTTTGGAGCTAGATCTAGGCAAACCTCAAGATGTTTCATGTTAAGGATGATGGTTGAATCTCTTACAAGGCCATATTCCTACAACTTATAGTCCTCTTGCAATGTTTTCCCTGCATAAATCAGATTTTCCATGCATGTACACATAGATTTCCTACTCGGCATTTTAATAAAAATTTGAAGCGACACATCTTCAAGCATATCTAAGGATTGAATCTAGGTCTAGTAAAACTAAACTCTTGGTCTAGTGAAACCCGTTGAAACCAAACATTAACATTTCACTTTATATTCAAAATATTTATTTAAAGCTTATCACAAAACTTCTAAAAATTAAAAAATAATTAAAAAAAAATCTATGGTTAACTTATAACTAAACTTTTCAGAAAAAAGAAAAAAAAAATAAAACCATCAAAATCAACCATTAACATTTAACTTCATATTTATTTATAGTTTATCCCATAAATTTTTGGGAAAAAAAAAATAAGATAGAAATTTTCAAGAAAAAATCTTTTAAAAAATGTATAAATCAATTTTAAGGAATTTATTAGATCGAAACGTTCTATATTGTAAGGTTTAACATTTTGATTGGGTTAAAATCAAACTATAATAAAAAATAATAATTATAATTATCAATAAAATATTTTAAGTGAATTAAATTAATAAAACTAAAAATAAATATAAAATTAATAATTAAAATTTGAATAAATGGTTAAAATCTGGCCTATGTCAGCAATCCATGGCGCTATATATGGGCCAATAAGAAAGACTCTCCACTCCCTATATAATGAAACGGCCCCAGGCTTTCAATTTCCATAGACGCGTTTCCTTTCCACGGACAGTGGTATGAGTCTGTGGTCTCAGGTTCGAGTCAGGATAGTGGCATCAATGGCTCCGAAGGCAGAGAAAATAGTGGCATCAATAGTTGCAAATGTTACTTTCGATTAGGTAAGGGTATTTAATTTAGATTTAATATGATTAATTAAAATGTGGCATCAATAATTAATTAAAGAAAAATTAATTAGGTAAGGGTATTTAATTTAGATTTAATATTATTTTGATTTTTTTCTTAATTAGTATAGATTTATTTTACTTTTGGATTTCGATAAATGATTAGAGTGTTTATAAGTGTTTTGGTTTCTAGTTTTGTATTCTTAAGGGGATTTTTATTTAGGAAATTTGATTTTTTTTGTGTTTATAAATCTAAATTTAAAATAGATTTATATTGCTGTGACTTTAGTTCAAAAATTATGTTTAATCATAAAAAATCCAAAAAAAATGAAATACTTTAAATACTCTAATAAAAATATTTAGAAATAATATAGTGTTTTAAAATCTACTCATACGATTTTACATTGTTATTATTAAGCATATCAATTTATTAGAAAAACACATTTTATTTAAGTGATTAGTGCATTTGGATTAACATATTATATAGATAATCAATCTTTTATTTGTTGGAAACCTGGTCACTACTAAGAGGGGGTTGTGGGAAGGGGATAGTGGTAGAAAATATAACTTTCAAAAACTTTTCACCAATATATTAAACGATCAATAAAGGAGGGAGGGGATAGTGGTAGCAAATATACAACTTTTAAAAACTTTTCACCAATATATTAAACGATCAATAAATCAACATATAAGCAGTAAATATGAACACAATTTCATCAATAATCAACACATAAGAGTCATGACACATAAAGAACATCAGACACATAAGTCTACTAACATCTACATTTCTTATAACATATACATTTGTATGTCAAACATAAAAAATAAATTTTGAATTGCCAAATCTTTAAATTTATAACATATAATCATGTGCCCTAGAGATCAAACCAATAAGATTGTGGGTCATATGAATCGCTCACGATGAGGTAGAGATGTCAATGGGCTCAAATAGGGTTCTTGGCGAAGTTGGTCCTTTGCCATAATTTAGAATGGCTTTGTTATACACCCACCTAAGAGTTGTATACATGTGTTCGAGTCCCATACTATGATCAATTTGAATTTCATCCAATTGCAATGGTATTTATCACTTAGCCTCATTGTGTTATAGAAGAACATTGCGGAGAAGGGCTTTGATAAATTTATAGTAGAGCTCAACGGTGTAGAGGTATTGGTTTTGGCATCCCTAAGTATGGCTTGGATTTTTGACCCATTCTAAAATTTATGTTAATACCTATGTGTTGTTGAGTTCGTCCTTGTTTGCAAGAACCTTTTTTGTAGCATGTTTAATTTCTTGTTGAATGTCATTAGGATTTTGGATTTGATAGAAACAATTTGCATTGTGGGCACGAAGGTGAGCTTGTGCACTCCCTTACACTATGCTGGATGAGACATATTGGCTTGTGACCCTTTGATGTGAAGGTGTTAGGGATGAGAAAAGAAATCTGGGAGAGGATGGATGCATGATAAAAAACCCGAAAAGAACGATGCACAAGAGATAAGGAAACGAAAGTCCTGAGAGAGAAAAGAGGAAGGGTGGTGCACCAAGAGTTTAGAGTTATGAGAAAAAATTATTTGGGCAATGAAGGTATAGGAAGTGCACGTTAAATGGGGAAGATACAATTTTAGAGAATTAAAAACACATCCAAAGAAAAAACCAATAAACTCGTATCCAAGGTGGAAAATTTTCCAAGAGAAGATCTTGTCTGACATAGGACTAGGAATAGAACAACCACCATTTTAGACAAAAAAATGCTTCAAAAAGCAAGACTTTTCAACAGACACATAAAACCAACAATTGTAAAACTAAATGCAACCAAAAATAATTTCTATAGATACTTGAGTGTAGACTCGTATTTTAATATGGCCAACACTATGGTTGGGGTACCAATACCTCTTAACATATCCAACCCAACCAACATAAGTGAATTCCACACCAAGAGAAACCAACCTCCACTCAAAGAAAGTAAAGAATTTCCCAAAATCTAGCCTGTGTAAGTTCTCCTCAATTTTGTTGAGTGTATGAGGCAAAAGCCAAATAATAGGCATAATGGGGGAGGCCAAGTCTAGAGGACTTGGTCCTACCCCCCTTAGAAGAAAGGAAACAATAGTCTAGGAGCAGAAATCAGGTTTGGGAGGGGTAATTTTCTTGGGAGAAAAGTGCACAGATTACTCAATGAGAATAATAGAGATTTCCCCTTGCCAACCTACATTGAGACTCACCAATCTACCATTGAGAGAGTCTTATCAATTTCCACCCTGATTCCTTAAATGCATAACGATTTTACTATTTTGTGGATCATGATTTTGAGAAAGTGTAGGATGTGTGACGAGTTGGATGGCCATGCTTCCCCCCTTGTTTGAGTTCGGTAATGGAAATGGAGCCATATCTTTCCACGCTTTACCCTTGTTTCTCATCCCATTCGGGAGTTATAAATATTTGTCCTTAAAAAAATGAAAATGATGGATAAATAAATGTTACAATACATGTCAAAATGAATATTATTAATCTACTCACGATAAAAGAGACTCAACAATTAACAAGAAATAAGATGGTTTTTTGGTTTTTGTCTTTGTTTCATGTAACTAAGAATTTTATAACAACAATATATATGATATGAATTAATTATGTAATTTATAAGGGACTGGGAGGATAAAAATCATTACTCTCAAATATTTGGAATAAATTCAATTGACAATAATTAACAATTAATATTATTAGAATATTTTAAAAAATATTTAAGTGTAATTGATAAAATTTGAATAGTTTTGGAATCAAAGTTTGTGATACATGGTGGTAGTTGATTGCATTGAAAGGAGCTCTACAATCCAAAAATAGGAAGACGTGGTGATGCATATGAAAAAAACATAATTTTGGCTGAATTGAAATAGTAATAACAATAATAATTACATTCAATTCAATTTATTATATTATTAATTTTTAACAAAATTTATATTGGTATTACCTCAAAACATCAAAACATCAAGATATAATTTTCATATGGTCATGATTTTATTGATTTCACTATAAGCGAACTTAATCTTCCACAAGGGAAACCGGATATAATGGTCACCTATGGAGGATACAGCCTGAGCAAGATAAAAAAACTAATGGAAGTAAACAAGACTATTAGTTACTAAATCACAAATATAAGCACTATTGTAATACATGACATAAAATCAGGAGTTCCAAGAAATCACAGGAGCATGATCCTTAGCAATGGAACTTGGAGGAGCTGGAGGATTTCCTAACACTAGAGATGGCTCTCCAAGTGGGCTATCCTGGCATCCAAAATCTCCAAGAACAAATGATAATACTACTCGACACACTTGATGTTTTTTAGGGAAGATAAAATGTTATACTTCTCCTCTTGTTTCTCCTTTGTAATTATTCCTAGGATGGTTTACAACTGCCAATGAAGGATAATGGAGTTAAAGTATAGTTTTTGTCTTCCCCTACTATGACTAAGGTCTAGAACCCATTGGGATACTTCCTCAAGGATGTCACAACCTATGAAAAGTAGATGGTATTTAGTAGAGAGGGAATCAAGATAATGAATCTGAACACGAATGTATAAAGGGATAAATGTTTGGTAGATGGTCACAGCCTCCTGTGTATGTGTCTAGGCACGAGTTCTACCTTGGGGTCCATGGCCACCCCACTTCGGCAACCATGCAGTGCCAAGGCATGATGCTCAAGAGAAGGCAAATCCAATATAAGGCTCGAGAATTTATACTCTAGGGGAAGAGTAGCAAAGATAGGGGATGCCAAGAAAATCCTTAAATGATAATTGGAGGGAGGAAAAAATAGAAATAAAGGTTAGAGAGGTTGTGGGGGGGTGTGTGTTCAAAGGGGTCCTCGGGAAAGACAAAGCTTCAAACCATTTCCAACACGCCACGAGTCATGACGACAAAAACCAACAAACATTGAACACAAACCTAAACTGTAACCAACGAATTCAAGACCAAAAGATATGTGAAAAGAGCCAAGAGTCTCAGAAAGTACCCCATTAAACGCGTCCCACAATGTCCCAACCTCATAAAGGTGCAAACTAAATATGGAAGGGTGGCCAAGACAAGATATTGTATCAATAAAGTTGTGGCCACATTAATGAACAACTCCAAAAAATCAACACAAGATATGCAAAGGAAATTGCTGGAAGTGGTTTACATATGATATTTTGTCCTCTCTCTCTCTCTCTCTCTCTCTATATATCTATATATATATATATATATATATATATATATATATATATATATATATATATATATATATATATATATATATATATTATTTTTGATGAAGTTAGAATGTGTAAGATTAAATTTGTTTGTGAAGGTTCTATAAATTCAAGGGGGAATGAGTTCCAACATATAAATTTAATGTAGGGATGATATATTGTCCATGTCTTCAACACGCTATTTTCATTGGTGGCCAAAATAATATGAATTTTAATTAATTTGTAATTTTTTTTTAAAAAATTACAAATTACACGAAAGTTTCTATAAAATTAAATATTAAATTTATTATTTTGAAAATAAAAAAAATAATTTTTGAATTTAAGAAAAATAATTCTAGCTCTTTAATTGATGGATGTACATGAATTGACTAATTTTATTTGGTTTTAAATAAAATTGTCAAAAATAAAATTTGGTTATAAAAAGAAAAGAAAATATCTTCACACCACCAAGTGTCCAAAAAAATTAATTATCCAATTTGATTTGACACATGCACTGATTATTTACTTGTTTTATATTTATTTGGTATAATTATGTATGGTATTAAAGCGAGAGAAGAAACATTTCCATTTCAGATAGAATGAGACATGACAAGTAGTGAAGGGGATGATTCCTTGTATATTTTTCCAATGCCAATCGTGGTTTCCAGGAGGTTTTGTTTTGTAGATATTGGATGTTGTTGGCTGAACAATATGAAAAATATGCCAGAGCCTCACAAAAATACTACAATATTAATAGGTCTGCAAGGAAGAAATGCAAGGGAGAAGCACGATGGGGAGCCACGTTGTAGCATTTTGGAGAAGATCCCTATTTTCTTAAATGGTCAAAGGATGTGTTTTTTTGTTCAATGAAACTATGATTGATTGAATTTGAGGTGGGATGATCCTTCATCTCCTTTTCATCAATGGTTCCCATTAGTACCCATTGGTACATGATTGAAGGTTTCGTTATGCTTTAGTGCTGATTTCTCAGCACTCATTTTTCTATTATATATTATAAAGAGAACCCAATCATCCAACTACAACAAGAAGAGTACTTTTAATTAGTACACAAATAAAATGACAGAGAAAACATGGAAAATATATAATTTGTTGTGGAACAAAATCTCAACATATGTGTCTAATCACAAACAACCCAACAAAGAGAAGACATAATTACTTAGTCTTAATTTGTCTTTCTTCCTTGCAAGACTGTTAATATCAACAAGGCCACTACAAGGTATTTTCTATAAGGGCTTGAATACACCCTTATATTTCCATAGACTATACATTGGAGGCTTGAACAAAGTTCCTCTTACACATACATTTACCATGACCAAGTGTCGTGGGACTATAAGTCCAGGGCTTGTAGGAGTAAACAAAGAATCAGGCTTAAGTGTCGTGTGACCAGGCACCATGTCCAAGCACGAAGGCAAGAGAGATCCTGGTCGTTGAATGCTACAAATTGTTAGAGCCCCACACGTGTCTTGGAGGTTTGGTACCCCGAAGAATTAGATGGAAGACGGGGAAAATACTCCCTAATTGAAATACCGGGAAAATGTAATAGGGTGGGGTAGGAGGTTAAGAATTTTTTGCGTCAAGGTGGAGAACCCCCATATCTCATATAATGAGAAAGTTATGAAACACAAGGGGTTCAAATAATTACCTGGGACTGAGGCCACATAGAGGGCGTGAAGGGCTTGAAATCCTGTAATTTTTGTAGCACTAAATTTAAAAATTTTGAAATCTGACTGCAAAATAACAACAACAAAACGTTAGGTTCTCTGCATAATGTATTTAAATGTATGCAATTGATATATTTTATATAAACAAAATATAAACGTTTTCAAAATTATCCATAATTGTAATGCAATTTACCTTATAATATTATATATTATTTTGAATATTAAAGTTTTTACAGTTATTTATTACTCCAGTGAGTTTTTAAGAATAAAAATAGATTTTTGTTATAATAATATAATGTTAATTTGAACCGTTTTGTTTGGTTACATATGTTAGATATAGAAAGTTTTTTTTTGGTAAATATAAAAGAAAAATCAATTATGTAAGGGTATATAATTTAGTTTTAATATTATTTTGATTATTTATTTATTTGTTTTGTTTTTGGATCTCCATAAAAGATTAGAGAGTTTATAAAGTGATTTTGTTTCTAGTTTTGTATTCTGAAGGGAATTTGTTTTTTTGGAAATTTGATTTTTCTGTATTTCATAAATCTAAATTTAAAATAGATTTATATTGGTGTGATTTTAGTCCACACATTATGTTTAATCATAAAAAAATCAAAAAGAAAATATACTTTAAATAGTTTAATAAAAATATATTATTAGTTTAAAATAGATTTATATTGTTGTGACTTTAGTCCACACATTATGTTTAATCATAAGAAAAACCAAAAAAACTAAATACTTTAAATACTTTAATAAATATATTTAGAAATAATATAGAGATTTAAAATATGCTCATGATTTTACATTGTTATTATTAAGCGTATCAAATTATTAGAAAAACACATTTTATTTAAGTGATGAGTGCATTTGGATTATAATATTATATAGATAATCAATCTTTTATTTCTTGGAAACCAGGTCACTACTAAGAGGGGGTTGTGGGAAGGGGACAGTGGTAGAAAATATAAATTTTAAGAACTTTTCACCAATATATTAAACTATGAATAAAGGGGGGAAGGGATAGTGGTAGCAAACATACAACTTTTAAAAACTTTTCACCAATATATTAAACGATCAATATATAAACATATAAGCAGTAAATATGAACACACAATTTCATCAATAATAAACACATAAGAGTCATGAAACATAAAGCAATCAACTCACAATCAGACAGATAAGTCTACTAACATCTCCATAAGTATGTCAAACATAAAAAATAAATTGCGACTTGCCAAATATTTAAATTGATAACATATAATCATGTTCCTCGAGAGATCAAACCAATAAGATTGTGAGCCATATGAATTGCTCAGGATGAGGTAGGGATGTCAATGGCATCATATAGGGTTCTTGGCGAAGCTGGTCCTTTGCCACAATTTAGAATGGCTTTGTTATACGCCCACCTAAGAGTTGTATCCATGTGCTCGAGTCCCATATTGCTATGCTCAATTTGAATTTCATCCAATTGCAATGGTATTTATCACTTAGCCTCATTGTATTCTAGAAGAAAATTGCTGAGAAGGGCTTTGATAAATTTCTAGTAAAGCTCAATGGTGTAGAGGTATTGGTTTTTGCATCCGTAAGTATGACTTGGATTTGGGACCCATTCTAAAATTTATGTTAATACCTATGTATTGTTTAGTTCATCCTTGTTTACAAGAACCTTTGTTGTAGCATGTTCAATTTCTTGTTGAATGTCATTAGGATTTTGGATTTGATAGCAATGATTTGCATTGTGGGAATGAAGGTGAGCTCATGAGCTCCCTTCCACTATGTTAGATGAGACATAGTGGCTTGTGACCCTTTGATTTTAAGGGGTTAGGGATGAGAAAATAAATCTGGGAGAAGATGGATGCATGAGAAACCCCCCCAAAATAACGATGAATAAGAGGAAAGGAAATAAAAGACCTGAGAGAGCAAAGATGAAGGGTGGTGCACTAAGAGTTTAGAGTTAAGAGAGAAAGTTCTCTCGGCAATGAAGGTGTAGGAAGTGCACCTTCAATGGGGGAAGATAAAATTTTAGAGAATTAAAAATGCATCCAAAGAAAAAACCAATAAACTTATATCCGAGGTGGAAAATTATCCAAGAGAAGATCTTGTCCGAAATTGGACTAAGAGTAGGAAAACCACCATTTTAGACAAAAAAATGCTTCAAAAAGCAAGACTTTTCAACTGACACATAAAACCAACAATTGTAAAATTAAATGCAACCAAAATAATTTCCAGAGATACTTGAGTGTAGATTCGGATTTTAATATGGCCAACACTGTGGTTGGGGGTGCGAGTTCTCCTCAATTTTGTTGAGTATACGAGGCAAGAGCCAAATAATAGGCACAATGGGGGAGGCCAAGTCTAGAGGACTTGGTCCTACCCGCCTTAGAAGAAAGGAAACAATAGTGTAGGAGTAGAAATCAGGTTTGGGAGGGGTAAGTTTCTTGGGAGAGAAGTGCACAGATAACTCAATGAGAATAATAGCGATTTCCTCTTGCCAACCTACATTAAGACTCACCAATCTACCATTGAGAGAGTTCCATCAATTTCCACCCTGATTCTTTAAATTCATAATGTTTTTACTATTGCATGGACCATCATTTTGAGAAAGTGTAGGATGTGTGGCAAGTTGGATGGCCATGTTTTACCCCTCGTTTGAGTTGGGTGATGGTAATGGAGCCATATCATTCCATGCTTTACCCTTATTTCGCATCCCATCTGGAGTTATAAAGATTTATCCTTAAAAAATGAAAATGTTGGATAAAAAATGTTATATTACATGTTAGAATGAATATTATTTATCTAGTCACGATAAAAGAGACTTAACAATTAACAAGAAATAAGATGGTTTTTTGGATTTTGTCTTTTTTTTTCATGTAACTAAGCATTTTATAACAACAATATACATGATATGAATTAAGTATGTTATTTATAAGGGATTCAGAGATAAAAATCATTACTCTCAATTATTTGAAATAAATTCAATTAAAAATAATTAAAAATTAATATTATTAGAATATTTTAAAAAACATTTAAGAGTATTCGATAAAATTTGAATAGTTTTGGAAATCAAAGTTTGTCATACATGGTAGTAGTTGATTGCATTGAAAGGAGCTCTACAATCTAGAAATAGGAAGACGTAGTGATGCATGTAAATAAAAACATAATTTGGCTCAATTGAAAAAGTAATAACAATAATAATTCCATTCAATTGAATTTATTATATCATTATTTTTTAACTAAATTTATATTGGTATTACCTCAAAACATCAAAACATCAAAACATAACTATATAATTTTCATACGTTCATGATTTTATTGATTTCACTATAAGTGGACTCAATTTTCCACAAGGGAAACCAGATATAACGGTCACCTATGGAGGATACAACATGAGAAAGATAAAAACAACTAATGGAAGTAAACAAGCCTATTAGTTACTAAATCACAAATATAAGCACTATTGTAATATATGACATAAAATCAAGAGTTCAGGGAAATCACAGGAGCATGATCGTTGGCAGTGGAACCTAGAGGAGATGGAGGATTTTTCTCACACTAGAGATGGCTCTCCAAGTGGGCTATCCTGGCATCCAAAATCTCCAAGAACAAATTCTAGTACCGCTCGACATGCTTGATGTCATTTAGGGAAGAGAAAATGTTATACTACTCTTCTTGTTTCTCCTTCGTAACTCTTCATAGGATGGTTTTCAACTACCAATGAAGGATAATGGTGTTAAAGTATAGTTTTTCTCTTACCCTGTTGTGACTAGGGCCAGGAACCCAATGGGATACCTCCTCAAGGATGTCACAATCTATGAAATGTTGATGGTATTCAGTAGAGAGGGAATCAAGATGATGAATCTCAACACAAATATATAGAGGGATAAATGATTGGTAGATGGTCGCAGCCTCCTATGCCTCTGTCTGGGCATAAGTTCTACCTTGGAGTCAATGGCCACCCCTCTTTGGCAACCATGCACTGCCAAGGCATGATGCTCAGGAGAAGACAAATCCAAATACAAGGCTCAAGAATTGATACTCTAGGGGAAGGGTAGCAGAGATAGGGGGTGCCAAGAAAATCCTAAAACGATAATTGGAGGGAGGAAGAAACATGAAAAAAAGCAGAGAGATGATGGGGGTGAGGAAGAGGTCCCCGGGAAAGACAAAGCTTCAAACCATTTCCCACACACCATGAGTCATGAAGACAAAAACCAACAAACACTAAACACCAACCTAAACTGTAACCAATGAATTCAAGACCAAAAGATATGTGAAAAGAGCCAATAATATCAGAAAGTACCCCAATAAGTGTGTCCCACACTATCCCAACCTCTGAAAGGTGCTAGACTGAATATGGAAAGGTGGCCAATACAAGAGATTGTATTAATAAAGTTCGGGACACATTAATGAACAACTCCAAAAAATTGGCACAAGATATGCAAAGGAAATTGTTGGAAGTGGTTTACTTAGCTTGAAAAATCAAAGAACTAACGGTATGATATTTTGTCTCTCTCTCTCTCACACACACACACACACACACACACAGATATATATATTATTTTTGATGAAGTCATAATGTGTAAGATTAAATTTGTTTGTGAAGGTTCTATAAATTCAAGGTCGAATGAGTTCCAACATATAAATCTAATGATGGGATGATATATTTTCCATGTCTTCGACATGCTATATTATTTTCAATTGTGGCCAAAAAGATATGACTTTTAATTAATTTATAAAAAAATTAAAAAATTTACAAATTACACCAAGCTTTCTATAAAATTAAATATTAAATTTATTATTTTGAAAATAAAAATTTAAATTTTGAATTAAAAAAATCGAATTCTTATTTTTTAATTAATGGATGTACATGAATGGACTAATTTTATTTGCAGAGCTTCCTCTGGTTCCGTTGTCGGGACTCATGAGTCCATGATGGGTTCATGGACTCAGTAACTTACTTGAATAACTGAAATATTGCAGAGCTTCCTCAGAATCTTCCACAACGGGCACGGGAAATACGAGAACACACTCGACTCCTTCGGTCTTCAACTGGCCTTAAAATCCCGACTTACAGTGATCTTGGAACAAACTATCCTCAGACAGGCGGCCCAGCAGGCTTCAGTATTAATTCAAATAATATGTTACATACCACGTTATGCTTCATATTAGAGCCTTATTGTCTCTGATCTCTTAGAGAATGAACACAAAAACTCTTTCACACAAACACTCAAAAGCACTCTCAAACACACGATGATCCTAACACAAACACACACACACTTATATATAATATGAGAAGTATTGAGGGTCCTTTTTAGGCATTACTGGCCCAGATGGTGTCTGCTCAATATTCTCGAGAACAATAGTTAAATTAAAACACACTACCAAGGACCTTTCGGTTCTCGGTCACTGTCAAAATCATTATCATGGTCAGGTTCACTGATTTCGGATGAAGATGAGGGATCCTTTTGGTTTGCCCAAGAGATATGATTTATCCATTCCAAGTACTCAGATTCCCATTGATGATCTGGCTGGTATTGAGCATCTTGATACAGGTCCACGAAAATGGCTGCTTTATCCTCGGATACCTTCTCTTTACCTTTCTCTGTAGCTGCTTTTCCTTTAGTGGAGACTGTAGAAGATTCTTCTTTTCGTGGAGCTCGTGATGATTGTCCTATATCAAACTTTATCATATCTGTCGTAACATAAAGATTCTTCTATGGAAAGATATATTTATCATCAGATTTCTACCACCTGTTGACATACGCCATTGGGTCTATCTCTATTTCTAGGAAAGAATCTTTCTTGCTTCTACAAAATTCAGGCATTGATAGGAATGGCATCTCCACTCCGTCCAATAATTCCCATTTGAAAATTTGAAACATGCTGACAGAGCATTCTATTGCACATTGGATCCAGTGTTTGCATGTATGATTGATGTCTGTCTTTTGTTGCCATCCTAACTCAAAAATCATGGACGAAAATACTTTAGTTGACAACAATAAACTTATCAAACATACTACATCATCAGTCCAATTTCCGGCCATAACAGTAATAGTAACCAATGCCTTATGATTAATCATCAATTTAATTATTTTTATCCTTCCTTGACAGTCTTCAAGTTTTTTAATCAGGGACAATTTGTCGGGCAGCTTGAGTTTATGAAACTCTTTCAACCAAAGAGCTAACTTCTTTATTTATTCAACATTGTCAGCTAACACAGATTCATCAATCCTTTCTAGTCCATAAATTTGTGCGAAAGGATTTGGAACAATAGGATTTCTGAATTCTATACTCTGATAATCCAATGGAGTAGAGAAGGTTCTAAAATACTGCAATGTTCTCATAACACATTGAGATGCTCTAATCTGTGGTTTCTTCTTGCAACAACCATCTCTAATTTCCCAGTCAGCAAAAGGTTCAAACAATTCATACTGAGGGAAATAATTTGTACCTGCAAAATTTTCATCATTTCTTTGTAGGAAGGCAGCATCAATTTCTTCAAATAGATTAGGAATTCTTAAAGACTTCAAAAATCTCTGAACTCCTTCAGTCATGTTTGTTTCATCTAAATCCAACACCTTGGCTGAAGTATAAACTGCAAAAGAGAAATCTACACCACCAATAATTTGGTAATAGTTCAAAGTCTGTAAGATTTTGATCATATCCGCAGTGTATGTCCTTGACCAGTAGTCATCCAAAGTTTTAAAATAAAGTTTTAATTTCATATTGGGCAAAGGATAAACTTTTACCAGTTCTTCATCTAAACCTAATAAAATTCTAGCATTCTTAGACTGCCATGCTTGACATCTTTGTATCCACTAATTTCTTCGTATTCGAAGTCCAAAAATTTTCTTAATTTCTTCGGCCACATCATCAAGAACTAATTCAAGAATCTGAAACCTTTTGAAAAAAGTTTCAAAATTATCATCTACAGCAGTCTTACCTGGAAGAATAAATAATTTAGTTCTTCTTACTCCACTATAAGATTTGTTCATGTCTCTGGTAAGAGCATCAGTCAAATAGTTAGAAATACCTGGAACCCATTCAACATCAAAATCATACATCTGAAACCAAATCTTCCATGCCAATAATCTTCCTCTTGCGAGTTTTTTTGATATATTTGCTAATAAGAAATACTTAAAATTCATAGAATTGGTTCTTATCAGAAATTTGGCAGGGGCTAAATATAACTCAAATTTTTGAATACCATTAAAAATGGCGAGAGTCTCTTTTTCAGCCATGAAATAATTTTTCTGGTGAGGCTGAAACTCACCTGATGCATATGCACACAAAATTTCTTCTCCTATATCCTCCTTTCGTTCAAAAAGGATTGCGGCCCAAAAAGAATCAGAGGCATCGTTTTGAAGGATTAAAAATCTGTTACCTAGAGGCTTGAGCTCTGGCAGATTTTTGCATTCATCTTTTAAAATTCTGACTGCTGCGGTGGCTTCTGGTGACCAACCAGAATTCAAATGCTGTCAAATTGGAGCAGTCTTCTCAGAGAGGCGAGGAATGTATTTATGTACATAATTGAGCACGCCTAAAAATCTCTGGATCATATTTGTATCTATGAGCTCATCAGGAAACTCGGAGAGCTTTGTGAGGACATGCGGCTGCATCTGAATTTTTCCATTAATAACATGAATTCCCAAAAAATCTATACTATCTTGAAAGAGAACCATTTTCTTTTCAGAAAGAACAATACCGTGCTTTCTGGCTTCATCTAGAAATATCTGCAAATGCTTCATATGGTCTTCAAGATTTTGGCTATGAATCAATATATCATCAATATATACAACAATGAAATCATATTTACAAAAAATAAATCCATGCGCCTTTGAAAGAAGGCAGGCACATTCTTCAAACCAAAAGGAACAACTTTCCACTGAAAGAATCATGCGGGACAAGTGAAAGCAGTCTTATGACGATCTTCTTCTTTGATTTGGATCTGGTAATAGTCAAACTTCATGTCGAATTTACTGAAGATCTTACTATGCTGAATATTTTGCATAATTGTTTCCTGGCGAGGTAAAGGATAATTGAAGCTCTTGGTGATAGCATTCAAAGGTTTGTAATTTATCACCATTCTAGCTTTACCTCTTACTATTTCAGAATAATTTCTTACCAGGAAAGCAGAACATGAATAATGAGAATTATTTGGTTCAATCAATTGAAGATTTAGAAGTTCTTCAATCTGCTTTCTAATTTCCTTTTCATCACTTGGAGTACAGGGTATAAGTTTTCCTTTGACCCCATTGTCATGAAGAGTAATGATCTCTTGTTGGGGACTCTCTATACTCCAAAAAGCTTGAGGATTTTCAGAACAATTTTTTAACAATTCATCAAAAATAACAACTTGTGCTGGAGACCAGTCTGTATTTCAGTTTTCTTTCTGCTTAGTTTTATTCTGACTCCTTTATTCATAGATTTTTAACACTTCTTGCCAATTATTAGAGTCATTTTGAGGTCTTCTGACACCTACTTTCTTTTGGCTATTTTCTCTTCGTGCTTCTGAATTAGCCATATTTAATCTTGGGACTGAAATTTCCTTTTTCTTGATGTTGAAGATAACTTTATCTTCACTGATAGTAACTGGTAATACATAATTGATAAAAGGCATTCCAAGAAACAAACTAGCAGATGTGTCATAATGCTGAACAACAGAAAAATTTACAATACTCCCCCCAATTTTTAAAGAAACATTGTCCACATAATGGGTGAGATTTACAGATCCACCAATGGTCTCAGAAATAAGGATGTTCTGCAAAGGTTTCCATAAACCTTTGAACAAAGAAGGGAGAGCTAAATTATTAGAACCACCGGTGTCGATAAAGGCATCGACATTAATCCACTCACCTTTGACTTGAACTTCAACGGGAATGTACAAAAGATTGTTAGTTTTAACAATATTTTTGAGGAATGAACTTTCTTCAGTATTAACAGATGCCGGGGCTGGTAAAGATGAGGACTGAGAAACTATCTTCTGATAAGGGCAAAAAGAATTCAAAGTGGGTAATGGAGACAAGGAATTTAAAATGGGAGCTGAATTATTTTCACCAATATCTGTAGAAATAGAGAGCGAGGGAACAACAGAGACAATACCATCTGAAAGATATTCAGATGTTTCATCAGTATAATCATCAGAACTAAACTCATCACTGTAATGCAATTCATTGTCTTCATAGCATTCAGCATCATCATAACATCTATTCTTTTTTTGACAGGTATCTGGAACGGACTCAGAATCAGAGAGGGAAGCATCAGTTAGAATATATACATCTGATACTTCATCTTGAGAGTCAACAAGTGACCAGTTATCAATGAAATCATCAATCTCAATGCAAGCTTTTAACTTATTAGATGAACTCTTGGGACATTTGCAGGCAAAGTGTCCTTCTTTCTTGCAGATGAAACATGCATTGTCCTTTCGTGGTTGCCTGCGTTTTTTCAAATATTTAAATTTTTGAAAAGGCCTTCTGGGGTTGGCTACTCTTTTGGGCTTGAATTTGCCATACCTTTTTTACTTTCTTTTCTTGAATGGAGTCCATGGCGAAACAGAACGACAAACATCAAGACCTGGAGAAAACTCTTGAGCTTTCTTTTGCCAACAGAGATATTTGACTTTTTCTTGGCATATAAACAAAAGATCTATCCAGTAGGTTTGTTCAATCTTCTTTCCTTGGACTTCAAGATCTTTCATAATTAAATCTCCTAGATTACTAGGTAGCTTAGACAAAAATGAATTTTTCTGAACATAATCATTAGTCAGATTGGCTTTATAAATTTTTGCCATGTAATCATTGCCAAACTGATCTAGGAACTTAATATCTTTTAGTTCCATCATTTCTAAGTCTGTGATGATCTGTTTCTTTTCATCTGCCAGTTTTGGAACAAACTGGGTTTTGAGTAGCAGTTCTAAAGTGGCTAGGCCTAAGGCAGCAACATTCATTCTTTCTTCTTCTGGTGGTCCCATTCACCAGTCATAGACAATGCCAGCCATGCGTTTTTTAGCAAGGGAAAAAATAGAAATATTATCTAACTTAGAAACAACTTGCATTTCATAAAGAGCACCAATCCATACTCTTATGGATTAAGCTGGATTTGATGATTTATTTAAATCCAGAACATAACCAGTGGAATTGGTAGCAAGAAAATATTCTTCGACCCATGGGTACTTTGGGATTTATTTAAAGACATGAGCTTTTTGGAGAGAAGGTAAAATAAAAGATGGAAACTTGGAGGTAGCATTTTCTAGAGTAGCAATTTCACTCTTTGGTTTCTGAAAGTTTAAAGGCTGAATTGGCTCTAGTTTTCTTTCAGAAGCTTGAGCACTAGATTCTACTCCACTTTCTTCTTGCTTTTCATCTTCATCCCAATAGTTAGGAGTATCCATGGAAATAGAGAATGTGGGAGCTTTATTTTCTCTACGTTTCCTTTCTTTTTTCTTCTTCTCTTTTGCTTCTCTTATGTGCTTTTATTCTTGTTGTTCATCATGGAGAAGCTTAAGATTTTGGAGAATTAGCTCAGTCTAAGAGCCAAGGTCATATAGAACATCTTCGGCATGCGCACACCAAGTAGTAAGATAATTACCTATCTGGTAGGTCTAATCTAATTTATTGGTATTGGTGGCATTATGCTCGATCAGGGGAGCACAGTCAGCTCTAGTGGTCGGCTGTTTAGACATAGAAGAGGTGGTGAAATTTTTTTTCTTGGGAGGCCATTTCCCACCTTTTACAAAATGACGATTGGCATATTGCCATTCTTCAACAGGAGCAAAAGGAACATGAGAAATACGGTGCATTTTATTTATAGCAAGAAAAGGTTTAGACTCTGGTATATACAACTCATTGGAGTCTAGAACAAGTTCAGATTGAAATACTTCTGCAATAGGAGGCATATCAACTCTTCTGAAGGAAGAGGCTTCATTGGTAGAAACAAGAACAACATATCTACGTGGTCTAACAAGAGGTCTAGGAATCTCTGGTTTAGGCGGAATAAGCTTAACTCTACCATCAGAGATAGTAATGCGTTTGATTTTAGACTCTGGCTTCTTGTCATCAGCAATAGACTTATATTGGAAATACCAATTGTTAGGAAGTTCAGTGGGATCATAAAGAACACCTTCAACTTGGGCATTGGAAAGACCAACAGTTACACAGTCTTTTAAGACAGGTTGTTTTAACTTCGGATGAGCAGTATTAGTCATCTGGAAGGAAGTTTGAACTAATACAGAAAGATAATCACTGTCTTCTGCCATTTGGAGACCTTGAACTACAACCATCAATTTCCAACAGTCTTTCAAATGAACATCAGTCAGGCTTATAGAATAATCAGGGAAAATAGTACCATATTGACAGCCCGTTGACATATTACCCATAATGGTTCCTATTCGAGCATGGTCATAACTCTAATGTCGGGTATTAAAAATTTCAGCAGTACAGGGAGTGTTTAACCCATGACGGAATAAAGGAGCAAGACCAATACGAATACCCCCAAAATGAAGATAGTTATACTTCTTATCTTTGGCATACTGTTTAAATTTCTTAATCTCGTCGTCAGCAAATAGATTCAAAGCTACTATTTGGACAGACGGACCAGAAATATTAATAGTGACTTCTACTTCTTTCAAAAAAGATTTTTTTTTTTAAACATAAGACAAGGGAAGTTTATAGACATTAGTCGCATGAAGCGACGGAGGATTCCAATTTTCAGGATTATCTACAGACTCATGAGTTTCATTCGGATCCTCAGACTCAACATTTCGAGATGAAACTTCATTAATAATCTTACGATCTATGGATGAGAAAGAGCGTAACATATTTTCCATAACACAATCGAGAACAGGGCTCTAATACCAAATAAGATGATGGACTCAGTAACTTACTTGAATAACTGAAATATTGCAGAGCTTCCTCTAGTTCCATTGCCGGGACTCATGAGTCCATGATGGACTCATGGAATCAGTAACTTACTTGAATAACTGAAATATTGTAGATATTCCTCACACTCTTCCACAACGGGCACGGGGTTTTAAATCAAATTGTAAAAAAAAAAAATGGTTTATAAAAAATAAATAATAATCTTCACACTAGTACGTGTCCAAATTTTTTTATTATCCAGCTTGATTTGACACATGCACTATTTATTTACTTGTTGAATAATGACTTTGTATATTTATGTATGGTATTAAAGTGAGAGAAGCATCATTTCCATGTCATATAGAATGAGACATGATGAGTAGGGAAAGGGATGATTCCTTGTAGATTTTTCCAATGCCAATTGTGGTTTCCAGAAAGTTTTGGTTTGTAGATATTGGATGTCATCAGCTGAACAATATGAACAATATGTTAGAAACTCACAACAATACTACAATATTAATAGGTCTTCAAGGAAGAAATGCAAGGGATAAGTACGATAGGGAGCCACGTTGTAGCATTTTGGAGAAGATCCCTGTTTGCTTAAATGGTCAAAGAATGGGTTGTTTTTTTCAATGAAACTATGATTGATTGAATTTGAGGTGGGATAATCCTTCATCTCCTTTTCATCAATGGTTTCCATTGGTACATGATTGAAGGTTTCCTTATGCTTTATTTTTGTTTTCTCAACACTGATTCTTCTATTATGTATTCTACAGAGAACCAAATTATCCAACTACAACAAAAAGAGCACTTTTAATTAGTACACAAATAAAATGACAAAGAAAGCATGGAAAATATAGAAATCGCTGTGGAAAAAAATATCAACATAGGTGTCTAATCACAAAAAACCCAACAAAGAGAAGGCATAATTACTTACTCTTAAGTTGTCCTTCTTCCTTGCAGGAATGTTAATATCAACAAGGCCACTACAAGGTATTTCCTAGAAGGGCTTTCATACACCCTTATATTTCCATATACTATATGTTGGAGGCTTGAGAAAAGTTCCTTTTACACATACATTGACCATGACCAAGTGTCGTGGGACTAGAAGTCCAGGGCTTGTAGGATTAAGCAAAGAATCAGGCTCAAATGTAGTGTGACCAGGAACCATGTCCAAGCACGAACACGGGAGAGATCCTGGTCATTGAATGTTACGAATTTTTAGAGTGCCCCACGTGTCTTGGATGTTTGGTACACTGGAGAATTCGATGGAATAAGGGGAATATCCCGCCATAATTGAAATACTGGGAAAATGCAATAGGGTGGGGAGGGAGGTTAAGAATTTTGTGTGTAAAGGTGGAGAACCCCCATATCTCATATATCGAGAAAGTTATGAAACAGAAGGGGTCAAAGAATTATGTGGGACTGAGGCCACATGGAGGGCGTGAAGGTGGATTATGTCGCGTGGACATTTATTTATGGTGACAACACCCTTGATCCCCAGACCCCTGAGATTTTGAATGAATGACATGGTAGAGCGCCCAAGATTTAAGTCTGGGGTTGACATGGCGCATGAGGCCCATTCAGGGGAGAAAATTTTTGTGTGGCGTGAACATGTCCGATTACAATTAAAGGGGGAGACTATGCCTTATTATAATATGTACATTACCACGTAACATTGGTACTTTCATAGGAGGCACCCATGTACTTTACGAGGTAGCCTTAGGGAGACATTATTGGGATTTAATCAATGGGGTGAGGTGGAAGTGGTGGAGCCCCGAGCTTGCTAAGTTAATGTTAGCTTGAGAGGTACTGACCCAGGTTTGAAGTTGAGGTTAACCAACAAAACCCTCTTACTATTGGCACAATCGGTAGTGACCTACTTGTGCAAGTCAAAGTCTCACCTAAAGTAGTATGGGGGGGTGATGGAATTAGGTTCCCGCACCTTGAGAGAGAATGAAATGATGTGGATGTCTTCAGATCTAAGACAATTGTGATAACCTTCACAACAGAATCCCTAACCATAAACCCTAACCAAGAAAAGTTAGGTCAATTTACACAGGTTATCCTGCGTGCGCACATATACAGATCCCACAATCATTTAAATAGTATTTAATACATAACATTTTAGTTCAACAACAATAGGTCCATTCATTTTTCTTTAATCTAAGGCAGAAGATAGTTGGGCAACCGATCCAAACATACATAACTAAGTAAACGTAAATAACATACATAAACAGATCATAAAATAGAATACATATGAATTTGATACTCAGATTTATTCCAAAACGTTCCTTTATTCATTCACAGTTCAGATCTTCCTTACAATACTTCCATTCTACCCGCGCACATAGCCAGCGGGGTCCACACACAATAGGTTTGAGGCCTCCATGCACACAGCCAACAAGAGCCTTCTAAACCTAGAGAATTCCGCCTTTTAGCTCAAAACATCAAAACATAGTTCATACTTCTTACTTATTCTCTATTTGGGTCGATCTAGATTCCTATTTATATCTTAAGCTTGCGCTCATCTAAGGTCTACAAACTATGGTTTGCAGCCCCTAGTTCTACCCTTTTTCTGATTACAACTCATGAGGGGCTTTGAATTGCCCTAAATCCCCTTGAATTGTGCTTAGCTTAGCGCGCATGACTTAACTTACAAAAAATACTATATTTTTATCCAAAATTTGGTCCTAAGGGACCCCGCTCGAACTGGCCCCCAACACAATATTGTGACTCGTCCCAAGTCACAGTGGTGCTGGGTTCTTCATCTTAGTATGACACTATTCAATGGCAGCAAAAAAAGGCACCAAGATGCCCATGCTCTAATTAGCTGCTCTCTGTTCTGTGTCTACCAGCTTCTGCGATGTCAACCCTTCGACGGAGAGGTTGATGCTTTGATAATTCTCGCTCAAGTTCTTGATAGCTACATCTAGATCCTGTGACAACTTCATCACCTCGTTGGCCCATGAATTCATGTGCTTTATCATGATCTACTCCTTTCTCTGCATCCCTTCTACTTTGTTACGCAAAATATGGTTAGTCTGCAAGAGGGCCATGTGCTTAGGAGATTGGGGTATAGTTATGATTTTTTTTTTTTTTTAATATTTCCTTTCACTGCATCATTGAAAGAGAGTGGACCTTTGGAGCTAGATCTAGGAAAACCTCCAATATTTCTCATGTTAAGGGTGATGGTTGAATCTCTTACAAGGCCATATTCTTACAACTTAAAGTCCTCTTGCAATGTTTTCCCTGCATAAATCAGATTTTCCATACATGTACACATATATTTCCCACTCATCATTTTAATAAAACATTGAAGCGACACATATTCAAGCATATCTAAGGATTGATATCCAAGATTCGTCCACTTATTGGACTTGACCAGTAAATTTAAGGGCGGATTAGGAATCCAAGATAGGTTTTCTGAATATTAGTAGGGAAAGGAATTCAGAGCCTCCCCATCATCGTAAACTCCAAAACTCTAATCCATATAGTTTCTGAAATCCCATATATCTGAAAAACTCCATGAGTTAATAAATCGGTAAGGTCCTCGAGATCTATGATGGGAGGAGGTTCTGTATTTTGTGACCAAGATTCCTCGAAGATCAAAGTCCTTTGACTGTGTTCAGGGCCCACATGCGACGAAGCCTTGGCTCTCAAATGTTGTAGAGTCCACCAATTGGTCTCATCATACGCAATATGTCAACAAAACATGTTGCAGATTGGTCCTCTGGTAGTAGTCACACACAGTTTATCATATTTCAAACAAATCCACCAGTTCACGCTCCTATACCTTAGATCGATGTGGAAAAGTGAGAAAAAAATCTCTGAGATGCATTCCATCTCACTCTCAAGGTAACATGGCCAGATCCAATAGAAAACAGTGTATTTATCCATAGATCCACTCTTTCAAAATCACTATGAGTCCCAAGAAGAGTAAGGGCTTCATTATTTACCAAGTTAACCTTTAGCATGGTTAAATTTATTTTTATTTTCCACTCAACTATCATGAATTTTAAAGCTTAACCATCTTAAAATAAATCCCAAATAACAAAATTTGACATTATATTCAAATACTTATCTATAACTTATAACAAAACTCTTTGAAATTTGAATAAAAATAAAAAATTCCCATAGTAAACTTTAAAACTAAATGTTAACATTTGACTTTATAAGCATAATAATTATTTATAACTTATTACACTCTTGGAAATTAAAAAATAACTAAAAAAGTCCATCATTAACTCATAACTAAAGTCTTGGTCCAGTAAAACCTATTGAGACCAAACATTAACATTTCACTTTATATTAAAAATATTTATTAAAATACTTATTTATAACTTATTACACTCTTCAAAATTAAAAAATAACTAAAAAATCCATCATGAACTCATAACTAAACTCTTGGTCTAGTAAAACCTGTTGAAACCAAACATTAGCATAACTTGATTTAAGTTAAGCTAAGTTAACCTTTAGCATGGTTAAATTTATTTTTAAATTCCACTCAACTATCATGAATTTTAAAGTTTAACCATATTAAAATAAATCCCAAATAACAAAATTTGACATTATATTCAAAATACTTATTTATAACTTATAACAAAATTCTTTGAAATTTGAACAAAAATAAAAATAAAATCCCTAATTAAAACCCTTTAAAAAAAAATGTTAACATTTGAATCTATAATCAAAATACTTATTTATAACCTATTACACTCTTCGAAATTAAAAAATAACTAAAAAATCTATCATTAACTTATAACTAAAATCTTGGTCGAGTAAAACTCGTTGCAACCAAACATTAACATTTCACTTTATATTCAAAATATTTATTTAAAGCTTATTAAAAAACTTACCGAAATTAAGAAATGTATGGTTAACCTATAACTAAACTTTCCCAAAAAAAAAAACTCGTTAAAATCAACCATTAACATTTAACTTCATATTTATTTATAGCTTATCACACAACTTTTGAAAAAAATAAAAATAAAAAAATAAAAGATAAAATAAAAAATTTCAAGGTATTGCAGAAAAACCTTTAAACTCACCAAGAACATTTAAAAAATGTATGGATCAATTTTAAGGAATTTATTTCTTAGAAATATGTTCTTGCTAGAGATGTTGTAATGTTTAACATTTTGATTAGGTTAAAATAAAATAAAAATAAATTAAATTAATTAATAATTATAATTATCAATAAAATATTTTAAGTGAATTAAATTAATAAAACTAAAAATAAATATAAAATAATATTCCAAATAATCTTGGCACGCTCGCTTGAAGGAACACAAAGGTGTCCTAGGTAACATAACAATTTATCATGTAGGTGAAATTTTAGAACTTGCTTACCTTCTAGGAGTGTTTGGTATGTGTTGCTGAATTCTAGATCGCTCTTGTACAAATGTGGGCACTTTGAAGTCTTGTGCACATAAGAGTCGAGCACAATGGTCAGTGCCATGACTGGAGGTTGGATGAGGCAGTTTGAAACATTATTGGTGCTTCAATTCTTGTACTTAATGTTAAAGTGGAACTTTTTCAGGTATGTGGACCATTTCTGATGGCGATCATCCTACAACTTCCCTTGTGTTTGTATGAACTGTAGGTTTCAGTGGTGTGTGTGGATGACTGTTTCCTTCCCCATAATGTAATGTTTCCATTGTCGGCAATCCTACACAATGGAATACATCTCTTTTTCATAGGTGGGATACTTTTGCACTATTTATGAAAGTGTCTCACTCTAATATGCCAGTAGATGCCCCTATTGAGTAAGAACTGCACCAATAACATAGTAATAAGCATCTGTCTCAATCTCAAATGGTTGTGGCAGGCCTGGTAATGTGAGCACTCGTGCAGAGAAAAGGCAATGCTTCAACTCGGAAAACACCTTCTATTAGGATTCATGCCAAAATATTTTTTCTTTCCCTCCACCCTTGGTGACTTGACTCAAAGGCCAAGTGATATGAGAGAACCCCAACACAAAATTTCATTAGAAATTGGCAAGACCCAGAAAGTTGTAGAGCTTTGTTAGAGTAGATGGGGTTGGCCAATACCAAATGACTTGTATCTTGGTTGGGTCCACATGCACACCCCGCTCATCAATTATGTACCCCATATATTGAACCTGGGTCATGCCAAAAGTGCATGTCTACAAATTGGCACAGAGCTTGTCTCGTCGCATATTTTGGAGGACTTTTTGAATATGGCAGAGGTTCTCTTCCCAAATCTGGCTGAAGATCATAATTTCATCTAAATAAAACACCAAAAATGAGTTGGTGAAGGGTCACAAGATGTCTTCCATCGGCCTCATGAATTTTGAGATGGCATTAGTCAACCTGAAAGTCATGACCAATCATTCGAATAGGCCCCCCATGGATTTGAAGGCAGACTTCCACACATCGGAGGGTTCGATTGGTACCTGGTGATACCGAGACTTCAAGTTGTCTCCCTTGAGTTGGTACAAAGGTCATAAATATATGGGATTGAATACCTATTCCGGACAATGATCTTGTTCATTGCCCGATAGTCAATACAGAGTCTCCAGGTCCTTTCCTTCTTCTGTACCAACATGATTGTGCTCCCACGAGGTTATGAACTTGGCCTGATGTGCCCTTTATAAAAAAAATCCTGAATCTTCCTTTTGATTTCATTATTCTCTGGAATAGAGCATCAATAAATCAATCCATTGGGTAGCGATGCACCGGGGGTTAGATCAATGGAGTGCTTGACCTAACGGTATAGAAGTACCCTTGTGGGTGAGGTGAATATGTTCCTCTACTCCTCCAAAACTTTGTCCATCTGCTGCTATCGTGCAGAGGAGCCCTGTCTAGAGGTCGTGACCAAAATGTTATTCTTGCCTTGAGGGAGAATAATAAAGAAAAAATTTTTCCCGGTCTAGGAAATGAACTTACATCATTGATTCATAGTTATCAAAGAGATAGCAGTAGGCAGTGCCACCTCTAGTATCTTGTACAAATTATTTCCCAAAGTAATAATAACAATGCGAGGTCTAGACTTATACACAACAGTCCATAAATATTATCACTTTAATTGGAAAGTATCCACAATCTACTTCCACTTGCAAATTGAGGTCCATATTGCAACAATAAGAATCAAAAGGCCAAGGTCTAACACAATATTATAAGAATGAAGAATGCAAAAGAGTTTTTCATCACACACACACATAAGTTAGGCTCTATATTCAATGTGAAGTCTTTACACTTCTCTCTACTTCATTCATAGAAATCCTCATCTTGTAGGTCTATGGGATTGGTCCTTACTTTGTTTTACTGATGCAAAAAGATCCTTGTTTTTGTAGATGCTCAAGGTGGGAGGCCCTCTTTGAACTAGGTTCGTAGGCACAAGATTATTCTTGGAGTAGCAAGAGGACTTTCCCACCTTCACACTGGGATTGAAACACCCATCATTCATAGCAACCTCAAATCCAAGAATGTTTTGGTGGATGAAAACTATGTGGCACACTTGATTGATTATAGTCTAGACTGGTTAATGATTCTCTCATCTATTGCTCACATGATGAATGAAATTTCACTTTAAGGATAGAAGGTTCTCGAGCTCTAGAAGTTGAATCATACCGATACCAAGACAGATATATACATCTTTGGAATTATCTTGTTAGAAATACTCATAGGAGAGAAACCAAGCAAGAATGAGAGCTTTGCTCACTTTTTGGATTTTCCTTCTATTGCGAAAACTGTTGTATTGGAGGAGCATATGTTGGAGTTGTTTGATGTTGATATCTTTAGGGGATTGAGAAGTCATGTAGATGATGGATTAGTTCAAGCACTTCAAATTGCCATTGGGTTTCATGTAACTTCTCCATCTATGATGCCGATACTAAGGTTGTCATCCAAAAGTTGGAGGTGATAAGGCCTAAGACTCATTCTGCTTTATATACTCCAACTCATACTAGAAGTGAACTAGAGCTTGCATTTTAATCATTATTAAACCGTTTTTTTCTCCCTGTTGGGCAAAGCCGTCTATAATATTTAGCAGGAGATATGTCAATCTTGATAGCTTATTCTATAGCATCAGATATATGAAATGTTGTGTCATTTTTATTTTTATTTAAGATTGTGGATTTGGTAGACACATGATTCATGCATGGGAAAACGAAAAATATTTATAAAAATATGTGACAAATGATATCGAGGCCTTCAATATTGCTTTTTATGTAAGTGTTGTGTTCCCCTCTAGTTACTTTATCAAAAATTTTGATTTTAGAATTCAATATGTTGTTGAATTTAAAATTTTCAATGAACATGTTAATCTTGTGTGCAACATAAAAATGAAAAAGTCAATGTGGTTTTTATTGAGGTTTCAATTAACGGTAGTCAATTTTATTAGTGAGGCCGAGGTCCAAACTTCACATATCTTATTCTAATATTTCAAGCAACATGTTGACATTATTTACATTTTATATGCAGTGTGGAGTTTATTACTTTGGCCACAAATAATTACCTTCACGATGAACATTAACTTGGAGATGCTTCACTTTGTATATATGTTTGGTGAATAATTTGAATTCAATGTTTGTTAGCTTTTCATTCTTGTCTTTGTGTTGAATTATAAGGTCACGCTTTTACTCTTAAATTGTTGTAATAAGATCTCAACATGGCTCTCAGAGCTTGGAAGCATATATTTTTGATCGATTTGTATCTAGGCATCTCATTGATTTCTATTTTTTTTTTCGTTGATTCATATAGTAAATGAAATTTTAACTCTTAAAATGTCGTATTCTCGTAGTCAAGAGGTTGGGACCACTATAGGTTGTTGTGAATCAGAATAATACAGTCAGGTAGACCTTTACTAAGGTCTACTCTACAAAGAGTCTGGGAAATGTTAAAATTACTTTGGAGACTTTGCCCGCATCTACCTTGAGGAACTTCCCCAAATAATTCACTATCCCTTCTAATACTTTGTTATGCCAAAAATGCAGAGGGGTAAATTATG
This sequence comes from Pinus albicaulis, assembly GCA_034641835.2. Lineage (NCBI taxonomy): Eukaryota > Viridiplantae > Streptophyta > Pinopsida > Pinales > Pinaceae > Pinus > Pinus albicaulis. The sequence continues at coordinate 1,602,987,766 of CM076581.1, forward strand.
TAACCTGACCCACAGTGGAATTTTGGAGACCACCAAGGTATCATGAATAGACTTGCATTACCCCAAAACCATGGTGCCTCATTTAATACATAATCCATATATTTTGTTGTGTCAAACTTTACAATAAAAAAACCCCTAGAACATAGGTGGACATCACAAATTTCTGTCCATGTAGAGAAAATACATTAATGTAAAGTCTCTTATTTGGGCCAAAACCCATTAAATCTGCATGTAACTTCTCTTGCATGGAAATAAGAGAAGATATCATTAACCTGGGGAAGGTTGACTATTAAAGCTGGCATGTGGTTCATCTTCTCTATGATATAAGGACCATGGAGATTGGGGTATTGTTCTGAATTTTTTTGTGGATCAATCTTCCCTTTCATCGCATCCTTGAAAGAGACTAGACCTTTGGAACTAGATCCAGAAAAACCTCAAGATGTCTCATGTTAAGGATGATGGTTGAATCTCTTACAAGGCCATATTCCTACAACTTATAGTCCTCTCGTAATGTTTTCCCTGCATTAATCAGATTTTCCATGCATGTACACATATATTTCCCACTTGGCATTTTAATAAAAATTTGAAGCGACACATCTTCAAGCATATCTAAGGATTGATATCCAAGATTCATCCACTTATTGGACTCGACTAGTAAATTCAAGGGTGGATTGGGAATCCAAGATAGATTTTTTTATTATTAGTAGGGAAAGGAGTTGAGAGCCTCCCCATCATCATAAAATCTAAAACTATAATCCATATAGTTCCCGAAATCCCACAGATCTGAAAAATTGCATGAGTTAATAACTCAGCAAGGTCCTCGAGATCTATGATGAGAGGAGGATCTTTAATTTGTGACCAAGATTCCTTGAAGATCAAAATCCTTCCACTGAGTTCAGGGCCCACATGCGACAAAGCCTTGGCTCTATAATTTTGTAGAGTCCACCAATTGGTCTCGTCATACGTAGTATGTCAACGAAACATGTTGCAGATTGGTCCTCTGGTAATAGTCACACATTTTTCATCGTATTTCCAATAGATCCACCAGTTCATGCTCCGAGACCTTAGATAAATGTGGAAAAGCGAGAAAACCAATGTCTGAGATGCATTCCATCTCACTCTGAAGGTAACATGGCCAAATCCAATAGAAAACAGTGTAGTTATCCATAGATCCACTCTTTCAAAATCACTATCAGTCCCAAGAAGAGCAAGGTCTTCATTTTTTACCAAGTTACCCTTTAGCATGGTTAAATTTATTTTTAATTTCCACTCAACTATCATGAATTTTAAAGTTTAACCATCTTAAAATAAATAGAAAATAACAAAATTTGACATTATATTCAAAATACTTATTTATAACTTATAACAAAACTCTTTGAAATTTGAATAAAAATAAAAAATTCCCATAGTACCCTTTAAAACAAAACGTTAACATTTGACTTTATAATCAAAATAATTATTTATAACTTATTACTCTCTTGGAAATTAAAAAATAACTAAAAAAGTCCATCATCAACCCATAACTAAACTCTTGGTCCATTAAAACCTGTTGAAACCAAACATTAACGTTTCATTTTATATTCAAAATATTTATTAAAATACTTATTTATAACTTATTACACTCTTCAAAAAATAAAAATAAAAGCTAAAAAATCCATCATTAACTCATAACTAAACTCTTGGTCTAGTAAAACTGTTGAAACCAAACATTAGCATAACTTGATTTAAGTTAAGCTAAGTTAACCTTTAGCATGGTTAAATTTATTTTTAAATTCCATTCAACTATCATGAATTTTAAAGTTTAACCATCTTAAAATAAATCCCAAATAACAAAATTTGACATTATATTCAAAATACTTATTTATAAGTTATAACAAAACTCTTTGAAATTTGAATAAAAATAAAAATAAAAAATCCTTAAATAAAACCCTTTAAAGAAAAATGTTAATATTTGACTTTATAATCAAAATGCTTATTTATAACTTATTACACTCTTCCAAATTAAAAAATAACTAAAAAATCTATCATTAACTTATAACTAAACTATTGGTCATTTCACTTGATATTCAAAATATTTAATTAAAGCTTATTAAAAAACTTATCGAAATTAAAAAACTTATCAAAATATTTCATTTCATTTTCCATTGAAGCTTTTCCTTTTAAGAGATATCGCCACCCCGAGTCTTGTCTGTGGTCTCAGGTTCCAGTTAACAATAGTTGCATCAATGGCTTTGAAGGTAGAGAAAAGACTCGTGGCTCGGAAAAAACCCATGGCTGAGAAATCCCCTTCAACAGAAAAGAAGGCTTCAAACTCTGAGAATAAGCTACCAAAGGAAGGAGACAAAAAGAGAAAGAAGCATAAGAAAAGTGTGGAGACGTACATAGGTGGATATCACAAACTTCTGTCCAAGTAGAGAAAATACATTGATGTAAAGTCTCTTATTTGGGCCAAAATTCATTAAATCTTCATATAACTTCTCTTGCATGGAAATAAGAGAAGAGATCATTAACCTCGAGAAGGTTTACTATTAAAGTTGGCACATGGTTCATCTGCTCTAGGATATAACGACCATGGAGATTGGGGTATTGTTCTAAATTTTTTTCTAGATCAATCTTCCCTTTCACTGCATTCTTGAAAGAGACTGGACCTTTGGAGCTAGATCCAAGACAACCTCAAGATTTATCATGTTAAGGATGATGGTTGAATCTCTTACAAGGCCATATTCCTACAACTTATAGTCTTCTTGCAATGTTTTCCCTACATTAATCAGATTTTCCATGCATGTACACATAGATTTCCCACTCGGCATTTTAATAAAAATTTGAGGCGACACATCTTCAAGCATATCTAAGGATTGATATCCAAGATTCGTCCATTTATTGGACTCGACTAGTAAATTCAAGGGTGGATTGGGAATCGAAGATAGATCTTTTGAATATTAGTAGGGAAAGGAGTTGAGAGCCTCCCCATCATTGTAAAATCCAAAACTCTAATCCATATAGTTCTCAAAATCCCACAGATCTGAAAAAGTGCATGAGTTAATAACTCGGCAAGGTCCTCGAGATCTATGACTAAAAAGTAACTAAAAAAATCCATCATTAACTCATAACTAAACTTTTGGTCTAGTAAAACATGTTGAAACCAAACATCAACATTTCACTTTATATTCAAAATATTTATTAAAATACTTATTTATAACTTATTACACTCTTCGAAATTAAAAAATACCTTAAAAATTCCATCACTAACTCATAACTAAACTCTTGGTCTAGTAAAACCTGTTGAAACCAAACATTAACATTTCACTTTATATTCAAAATATTTATTTAAAGCTTATCAGAAAACTTCTAAAAATTAAAAAATAATTAAAAAAAATCTATGGTTAACTTATAACTAAACTTTTTGGGCAAAAAAAACTCATCAAAATCAACCATTAACATTTGACTTCATATTTATTTATAGTTTATTCCACAACTTTTGGGAAAAAAAATAAAATAAGATAAAAAATTTCAAGAAAAAATATTTTAAAATTTGTATAAATCAATTTTAAGGAATTTATTACATCGAAAGACGTTCTATGTTGTAATGTTTAACATTTTAATTGGGTTAAAATCAAATAAAAATAAAATAAAATAAAATAATTAATAATTATAATTGTCAATAAAATATCTTAAGTCAAAAATATTTTAAGTCAATTAAATTAATAAAACTAAAAATAAATATAAATTTAAATAAATGGTTAAAATCTGGCCTACGTCGGCAATCCATAGCGCTATAGATGGGCCAATAAGAAAGACACTCCACTCCCTATATAATGAAACGGCCTCAGGCTTTCAATTTCCATAGACGGGTTTCCTTTTCACGGATATTGCCACCTTGAGTCTTGTCTGTGGTCTCAGGTTCGAATCAGGATAGTGACATCAATGGCTCCGAAGGTAGAGAAAATAGCGGCATCAATGGCTCCGAAGGCAGAGAAAATGCCCGTTGCTGGGAAAAAACCCATTGCAGAGAAATCCCCTTCAACAGAAAAGAAGCCTTCCAATTCTGATAATAAGCTACCAAAGGAAGTAGACAAAAAGAGCAAGAAGCATAAGAAAAGTGTGGAGACGTACAAGATCTATCTTTTCAAGGTTCTGAAGCAGGTCCATCCAGAAATGGGTATTTCCAGCAATGCCATGGGAATAATGAACAGTTTTATCAATGATTTATTTGAGAAATTGGCGAGCGAGGCTTCGAAACTCGCTCGCTACAGCAAGAAGCCAACTATTACTTCCCGGGAGATCCAGACAGCCGTAAAACTCGTCATTCCGGGGGAGCTGGCCAAGCACGCCGTGTCTGAGGGTACTAAGGCTGTTACAAAATTCACCAGCGCTTAGAGTCCAGTCCTCTTTTGAGGATTTTTTTAAATAGGTCTAGGGTTTTATTTTCTGCATCACAGATTTTGCATTTTCGCATTTTTTGCATCCCAATTTTTGCATTTTCGCATTTTCGGTTAGGTTCTTTTTCTTTTGTAAGACTCCTAAATGGATTCTTATTCTAAATGAATTTCTTTTTCTTTTGTAAGACTCCTAAATGAATTGCTCTTGAATTGAGCTTTCACATGTTCCTTTAAATATTTGAAGCTGATCTACTAAATTTATTTTTTGGTTATCTGAAAAACTTGCAGTATCTTTCGTTGATTTTTAAAGATTTGAAGCTGATATAATAAATTTATTTTCTGGTTATCTGAAAAACTTGCAGTATCTTTCTTTGATATACAGAATTGTTACATGTAGCATATGTTGTTCAGCAGTGCGCATCTTTCATTGGATTTGAAGCTGATACAATAAATTTATTTTCTCGTTATCTGAAAAAATTGCAGTATCTTTCGTTGATTTTAAAGATTTGAAGCTGATATAATAAATTTATTTTCTGGTTATCTGAAAAACTTGCAGTATCTTTCTTTGATATACAGAATTGTTACATGTAGCATATGTTGTTTAGCCGTGCGCATCAAGGCCCTGGTAAGAGGATTGGTCTGCTGACCGGCATCCATTTCCTCTTTTTAAACTTATATTGTAACAAGAAACCATGTGTTACTCTCAGTACTGTAGATGCTCAGAAGCGTAGGAATTTGGCAGCAGATAATTGAGTTCGAAATTGGATCTCAAAGACTTCTAAATAATGTTTTCAGATGTTTGGAAATGAGTAATTTTGGTACGGCTGAATGGGAAAATTTTGAATTCCGACTGCAAAATGACAACAACAGATGGTTTGGTTCTCTGCATAATGTCTTTAAATGTAAGCATCAAGGCCCTGGTAGGAGGATTTTTTTATAATAGTGCTATAAAGAAGAAACAATATTGTTAGGGTTACAGTGGAGATTTGGTATGAGGATTGGTCTGGTAACCGGCATCCATTTCCTCTTTTTAAACCATTGGTCTGTGTATGAGAATAGTAACAAGAAACCATGTGTAAGTCTCAGTACTGTAGAAGCATGTGGATATGTGTTAGTCTTAGTAACAAGAAACCATGTGGATATGTGTTAGTCTTAGTAACAAGAAATACATGCATTTAATATGGTTGGCGGATTCTCCACAGAATCTTGTAGGAATTTGGCAGCAGATAAAAGTATTTCTAATTGATTCTTTTCTCTTTTGAAATCTGACTGCAAAATGACATCAACAAAAGGTTTTGTAAATCTACGCATGAAAGTTTCCACTGTCAATATATTTTATATCCCAGTATGAAGAGAATATAAACTTTTTGACAATTAACCATAATTGTAATGCAATTCGCCTTATATATTATTTTGAATATTAAAGTCTTTACCATTATTTATTAATTCAGTGCGTTTTTAAAGAATAGTTTTATGCTATAATAATAGAATATTAATTTCAACAGTTTTTTCTTTTTTCCTTTTTTCTCGGTTAAATATAGAGTTTTTTTTGAAAAATATAAAGAAAAATTAATTAGGTAAGAGTATTTAATTTAGATTTAATATTATTTTGATTTTTTCTTAATTAGTATAGACTTATTTTACTTTTGGATTTCCATAAAAGAATAGAGAGTTTATAAGTGTTTTGGTTTCCAGTTTTGTATTCTTAAGGGGATTTTTCTTTTAGAAAACATGATTTTTTTTGTGTTTATAAATCTAAATTTAAAATAGATTTATATTGGTGTGACTTTAGTCCACAAATTATGTTTAATCATAAAAAAAAACCAAAAAAAAAGAAAACACTTTAGGTACTTTAATAAAAATATTTAGAAATAATAAAGTGTTTTAAAATATACTCATATGATTTTACATTGTTATTATTAAGCATATCAAATTATTAGAAGAACACATTTTATTTAAGTGATGAGTGCATTTGGGTTAACATATTATATCGATAATCAATCTTTTATTTGTTGGAAACCTGGTCACTACTAGGAGGGGGTTGTGGGAAGGGGATAATGGTAGAAAATATAACTTTTAAAATCTTTTCACCAATATATTAAACGATCAATAAAGGAGGGAGGGGATAGTGGTAGAAAATATACAACTTTTAAAAACTTTCACCAATATATTAAGCAATCAATAAATCAACATATAAGCAGTAAATATGAACACAATTTCATCAACAATCAACACATAGGAGTCATGACATATAAAGAAAATCAGACACATAAGTCTACTAACATCTACATTTCTTATAACATATACATTTGTATGTCAAACATAAGAAGTAAATTGTGACTTGCAAAATCTTTAAATTGGTAACATATAATCATGTGCGCGAGAGACCAAACCAATAAGATTGTGGGCCATATGAATCGCTCACGATGAGGTAGAGATGTCAATGGGCTCAAATAGGTTTCTTGGCGAAGTTGGTCCTTCGCCACAATTTAGAATGGATTTGTAATACACCGACCTAAGAGTTGTATCCATGTGTTCGAGTCCCATACTATGCTCAATTTGAATTTCATCCAATTGCAATGGTATTTATCACTTAGCCTCATTGTGTTCTAGAAGAACATTGTGGAGAAGGGCTTTGATAAATTTATAGTAGAGCTCAACAGTGTAGAGATATTGGTTTAGGCATCCCTAACTATGACTTGGATTTGGGACCCATTCTAAAATTTATGTTAATAACTATGTCTTGTTGAGGCCATCCTTGTTTGCAAGAACATTTTTTGTAGCATGTTCAATTTCTTGTTGAATGTCATTAGATTTTGGATTTGATAGCAACGATTTGCATTGTGGGCATGAAGGCGAGCTCGTGCGCTCCCTTCCACTATGCTAGATGAGACATATTTGCTTGTGACCCTTTGATGTGAAGGTGTTAGGGATGAGAAAAGAAATCTGGGAGAGGATGGATGCATGAGAAAAAACCCCAAAAGAACGATGCACAAGAGACAAGGAAATGAAAGTCCTGAGAGAGAAAAGAGGAAGGGTGGTGCACCAACAGTTTAGAGTTATGAGAAAAGGTTCTTTGGGCAATGAAGGTGTAGGAAGTGCACCTTAAATGGGGGAAGATAAAATTTTAGAGAATTAAAAACACATGCAAAGAAAAAACCAATAAACTCGTATCCAAGGTGGAAAATTGTGCAAGAGAAGATCTTGTCTGACATAGGACTAGGAGTAGGACAACCACTATTTTAGACAAAAAAATGCTTCAAAAAGAAACACTTTTCAACGAACACATAAAACCAACAATTGTAAAATTAAATGCAACCAAAAATAATTTCTAGAGATACTTGAGTGTAGGCTCATATTTTAATATGGCCAACATTGTGGTTCGGGGTACAAATACCACGCAACCTATCCAACCCAACCAACATAAGGGAATTCCACACCAAGAGAAACCAACCTCCACTCAAAGAAAGTAAAGCATTTCCAAAAATCTAGCCTGTGTAAATTCTCCTCAATTTTGTTGAGTATATGAGGCAAAAGCCAAATAATAGGCACAATGGGGGAGGCCAGGTCTAGAGGACTTGGTCCTACCCCCCTTAGAAGAAAGGAAACAATAGTCTTGGAGTAGAAATCAGGTTTGGGATGGGTAAGTTTCTTGGGATAAAAGTACACAGATAACTCAACAAAAATAATAGAGATTTCCCCTTGCCAACCTACATTGAGACTCACCAATCTACCATTGAAAGAGTTCCATCAATTTCCACCCTGATTCATTAAATGCATAACGATATTACTATTGTGTGGATCATCATTTTGAGAAAGTGTAGGATGTGTGGCGAGTTGGATGGCCATGCTTCCCCCCTTGTTTTAGTTGGGTGATGGCAATGGAGCGATATGTTTCCACACTTTACCCTTGTTTCTCATCCCATTCAGGAGTTATAAATATTTGTCCTTAAAAAAATGAAAATGATGGATAAATAAATGTCACAATACACGTTAAAATGAATATTATTAATCTACTCACAATAAAAGAGACTTAACAATTAACAAGAAATAAGATGGTTTTTTGGTTTTTGTCTTTGTTTCATGTAACTAAGAATTTTATAACAACAATATACATTATATGAATTAAGTATGTTATTTATAAGGGATTGGGAGGATAACAATCATTACTCTCAATTATTTAAAATAAATTCAGTTGACAATAATTAACAATTAATATTATTGGAATATTTAAAAAGATATTTAAGAGAAATTGATAAAATTTGAGTAGTTTTGGAAATCAAAGTTTGTGATACATGGTGGTAATTGATTGCATTGAAAGGAGCTCTACAATCCAGAAATAGGAAGACGTAGTGATGCATATGAAAAAAACATAATTTTGGCTCAATTGAAATAGTAATAACAATAATAATTAAATTAAATTAAATTTATTACTTTATTAGTTCTTAACTAAATTTATATTGGTATTACCTCAAAACATCAAAACATCAAGATATAATTTTCATATGTTCATGATTTTATTGATTTCACTATAAGCGAACTAAATCTGCCACAAGGGAAACCAGATATAATGGTCACCAAAGGAGGATACAACCTGAGAAAGATTAAAAAAAATAATGGAAGTAAACAAGACTATTAGTTACTAAATCACAAATATAAGCACTATTGTAATACATGACATAAAATCAGGAGTTCCAGGAAATCACAGGAGCATGATCCTTAGCAATGGAACCTGGAGGAGCTGGAGGATTTTCCTCACACTAGAGATGGCTCTCCAAGTGGGATATCCTGGCATCCAAAATATCCAAGAACAAATGATAATAATTCTCGACACACTTGACGTCATTTAGGGAAGATAAAATGTTATATTGCTCCTCTTGTTTCTCCTTCGTAATTCTACCTAGGATGGTTTTAAACTGCCAGTGAAGGATAATGGAGTTAAAGTATAGTTTTTGTCTTCCCCTACTATGACTAAGGCCAAGAACCCACTGGGATACCTCCTCAAAGATGTCACAATCTACGAAAATTTGATGGTATTCAGTAGGGAGGGAATCAAGATGATGAATATCAACACGAATGTATAAAGGGATAAATGTCTGGTAGATGGTCGCAGCCTCCAGTGTTTATGTCTAGGCATGAGCTCTACCTTGGGGTCCATTTCCACCCCACTTCGGCAACCATGCAATGCGAAGGCATGATGCTCAAGAGAAGACAAATCCAGATACAAGGCTCGAGAATTGATACTCTAGGGGAAGAGTAGCAAAGATAGGGGATGCCAAGAAAAGCCTAAAATGATAATTGGAGGGAGGAAAAAACAGAAAAAAAGGTAGAGAGGCATTCAAACAATTTCCAACACACCACGAGTCTTGAAGAAAAAAATCGACAAACACTGAACACCAACCTAAACTGTAACCAACGAATTCAAGACCAAACGATATGTAAAAAGAGCCAAGAGTCTCAGAAAGTACCCCAATAAACACATCCTACAATGTCCCAACCTGTGAAAGGTGGAAAATGAATATGGAAAGGTGGCCAATACAAGATATTGTATCAGTAAAGTTGGGGCCACATTAATGAACAACTCCAAAAAATGGGCACAAGATATGGAAAGGAAATTGCTGGAAGTGGTTTACATATGGTATTTTGTCATATATATATATATATATATATATATATATAATTTTTTGATGAAGTTAGAATGTGTAAGATTAAATTTGTTTGTGAAGGTTCTATAAATTCAAGGTGGAATGAGTTCCAACATATAAATTTAATGTAGCGATGATATATTGTCCATGTCTTCGACAAGCTATTTTCATTTGTGGCCAAAAAAATATGAATTTTTATTAATTTGTGAAATTTTTAAAGCTATTTACAAATTACACCAAAGTTTCTATAAAATTAAATATTAAATTTATTATTTTGAAAATAAAAAATTAATTTTAGAATTAAAAAAAAAAATTCCTGTTCTTTAATTAATGGATGTACATTAATGGACTAATTTTATTTGGTTTTAAATCAAATTGTCAAAAATAAAATTTGGTTTAAAAAAAAAATAAAAATAAAAATAAAAATCTTAAATCTTCACACCACAAGTGTCCAGAAAAATTAATTATCCAACTTGATTTGACACATGCACTAATTATTTACTTGTTTTATAATTATTTGGTATTTATGTATGGTACTAAAGCGAGAGAAGAAACAATTCCATGTCAGATAGAATGAGACATGGTGAGTAGGGAAGGGGATGATTCCTTGTATATTTTTCCAATGCCAAACGTGGTTTCCAAGAGGTTTTGGTTTGTAGATATTGGATGTCGTTGACTGAACAATATGAAAATTATGCTAGAGCCTCATAAAAATACTGCAATATTAATAGGTCTAAAAGGAAGAAATGCAAGGGAGAAGCATGATGGGGAGCCACGTTCTAGCATTTTGGAGAAGATCTCTATTTTCTTAAATGGTCAAAGGATGGGTTTTTTTTTTAAATGAAACAATGATTGATTGAATTCGAGGTGGGATGATCCTTCATCTCCTTTTCATTAATGGTTCCCATTGCTACATGATTGAAGGTTTCCTTATGCTTTAGTGCTGATTTCTGAGCACTGATTTTTCTATTATATATTACACAGAGAACCCAATCATCCAACTACAACAAGAAGAGTACTTTTAATTAGTACACAAATAAAGTGATAGAGAAAACATGGAAAATATATAATTTGTTGTGGAACAAAATCTCAACATAGGTGTCTAATAAAAAAAAACACAACAAAGAGAAGACATAATTACTTACTCTTAAGTTGTCTTTCTTCCTTGTTGGACTGTTAATATTAACAAGGCCACTACAAGGTATTTTCTGGAAGGATTTGAATACACCCTTATATTTCCATAAACTATACATTGGAGGCTTGAGAAAAGTTCCTTTTACACATACATTCACCATGACCGAGTGTCGTGGGACTGGAAGTCGACGGCTTGTAGGGATTAAGAAAGAATCGGGCTTAACTGTCCTGTAACCAGGCACCATGTCCAAGCATGAAGGCGGGAGAGATCCCAGTCGTTGAATGCTACAAAGTGTTAGATCCCCCCACATTTCTTGGAGGTTTGGTACCACGAAGAATTAGATGGAAGACGGGGAAAATCCTGCCTAATTGAAATATCGGGAAAATGCAATAGGGTGGGGTGGGAGGTTAATAATTTTGTATGTCAAGGTGGAGAACCCCCATATCTCATATAACGAGAAAGTTATGAAACATAAGGAGTTCAAATAATTACTTGGGACTCAGGCCACATGGAGGGCGTGAAGGTGGATAACGTCACACTGAGATTTAGTTATGGTGACAACACCTTGGAAACCCCAGACCCCTGAGATTTCGAATGGATGAAATGGTGGAGCGCCCGGGATTTAAGTCCAGGGTTGACATGGTGCACGAGGCCCATTCAGTGGAGAAAATTTTCGTGTGGCATGAACATGTCCAATTACATTTCAAAGGGGAGACAAAGCCTTATTATAAAATGTACATTACCACGTAACCTCAGTACTTTCATAAGAGGCACCCATATACTTGGCAAGGGAGCCTTAGGGATACATTATTGGGATTTAATCAATGGGGTGAGGTGGAAGTGGTGGAGCCCCGAGCTTGCTAAGTTAATGTTGGCTTGAGGGGTCCTGACCCATGTTCGAAGTTGAGATTAACCAACAAAACTCTCTTACTACTGGCCCTTTCAACAGTGACCTACTTGCGCAAGTCAAAGTTAATATGTTTGGAGGATTCTCCATGCACGACCTACATGCATTTAATATGGTTGGAGGATTCTCCATGTGACATGGATACAAAGAATGTTGTAGGAATTTTGTAGCAGATAAAAGTCTTTCTAATTTGATTGATTCTGTTCTGTTTTCAATGGATATTTTAAGTTAATTTGGATATATCAAAAACTTCTAAATGATCATACTTCAAAACTTGAAATCTTGTAATTTTGGTAGCACGGAATTTGAAAATTTTGAAATTTGACTGCAAAATAACAACAACAAAATGTTTGGTTCTCTCCGTAATGTATTTAAATGTACACAAATAATATATTTTATATAAATAAAATATAAACTTCTTCACGATAATTGTAATGCAATTTACCTTATAATATTATATATTAGTTTCAATATAGTGAGTTTTTAAAAATAAAAATAGATTTGTGTTATAATAATATAATGTTAATTTGAACCGTTTTGTTTGGTTACGTGAAGTTCTTTTTGGTAAATATAAAATAAAAATCAATTATGTAAGGGTATCTAATTTATTTTTAATATTAGTTTTATTTTTTTTTATTTTTTTTATTTCGGATTTCCAGAAAAGGTTATAGAGTTTATAAAGTGCTTTTCTTTCTAGTTTATATTGTGAAGGGGATTCGTTTTTCTGGAAATTTGATTTTCCTGTATTTCATAAATTTAAATTTAAAATATATTTATATTGGTGTTATTTTAGTTTACACATTATGTTTAATCATAAAAAATCAAAAAGAAAAAAATACTTTAAATACTTTAATAAAAATACATTATTAGTTTAAAATAGATTTATATTGGTGTGACTTTAGTCCACACATGATGATTATATTATTTTGAATATTAAAGTCTTTACAATTATTTATTACTCCAGTGAGTTTTTAAAAAATAGATTTGTGTTATAATACTAGAATATTAATTTGATTTTTTTTTTTGGGTTAAATATAGAAAGTTTTATTTTTGGCAAATATAAAAGAAAAATTAACTAGGTAAGGGTATTTAATTTAGATTTAATATTGTTTTGATTTTTTTTTAATTAGTATAGATTTATTTTACTTTTGGATCTAGATAAAAGATTAGAGAGTTTATAAGTGCTTTGATAAAGATTAGAGAGTTTATAAGTGCTTTGGTTTCTAGTTTTGTGTTTTGTATTCTTAAGGGGATTTGTCTTATAGGAAATTTCATTTTATGTTTTATAAATCTAAATTTAAAATAGATTTATATTGGTGTGACTTTAGTCCACACATTATGTTTAATCATAAAAAAAGAAAAAATCCAAAAAAAGGAAATACTTTAAATACTTTAATAAATTTATTTAGAAATAATATAGTGATTTAAAATATACTCGTATGATTTTACATTGTTATTATTAAGCATATCAAATTATTAGAAAAACACATTTTATTTAAGTGATGAGTGCATTTGTATTAACATATTATATAGATAATCAATCTTTTATTTGTTGGAAACTAGGTCACTACTAAGAGGGGGTTGTGGGAAGGGGAAAGTAGTAGAAAATATAAATTTTAAGAACTTTTCACCAATATATTAAACTATCAATAAAGGGGGGAGGGGATAATGGTAGAAAATATACAACTTTTAAAAACTCTTCACCAATATATTAAACGATCAATAAATCAACATATAAGCAGTAAATATGAACACACAATTTCATCAATAATCAACACATTAGAGTCATGAAACATAAAGAAATCAACTCACAATCAGACAGATAAGTCTACTAACATCTCCATTTATTATAACATATACATTAGTATGTCAAACATAGAAAATAAATTGTGACTTGCCAAATATTTAAATTGATAACATATAATCATGTGCCCCGACAGATCAAACCAATAATATTGCGAACCATATGAATTGCTCAGGATGAGGTAGGGATGTCAATGGGATCAAATAGGGTTCTTGGCGAAGTTGGTCCTTTGCCACCTAAGAATTGTATCCATGTGTTCGAGTCCCATATTGCTATTCTCAATTTGAATTTCATCCAATTGCAATGGTATTTATCACTTAGCCTCATTGTGTTCTAGAAGAACTTTGCTGAGAAGGGCTTTGATAAATTTCTAGCAAAGCTCAATGGCGTAGAGGTATTGGTTTTGGCATCCATAAGTATGGCTTGGATTTGGGACCCATTCTAAAATTTATGTTAATACCTATGTATTGTTTAGTTCGTTCTTGTTTCCAAGAACCTTTGTTGTAGCATGTTCAATTTCTTGTTCAATGTCATTAGGATATTGGATTTGATAGCAATGGTTTTCATTTTGGGAATGAAGGTGAACTCATGCGCTTCCTTCCACTATGTTGGATGAGACATAGTGGCTTATGACCCTTTGAGGCGAATGTGTTAGGGATGAGAAAATAAATCTGGGAGAAGATAGATGCATGATAAAACCCCCTAAAATAACAATGAACAAGAGACAAGGAAACGAAAGACCTGAGAGAGAAAGTACGAAGGATGGTACGAATACCTCACAACCTATCCAACCCAACCAACATAAGGGCATTCAACACCAATAGAAACCAATCTCCGCTCAAAGAAAGTAAAGCATTTCCCAAAATCTATCCTGTGTAAATTATCCTCAATTTTGTTGATTATATGAGGCAAGAGCCAAATAATAGGCACAATGGGGGAGGCCAGGTCTAGAGGACTTGGTCCTACCCTCGTTAGAAGAAAGGAAAAAATAGTGTAGGAGTAGAAATCAGGTTTGGGAGGGGTAAGTTTCTTAGGAGAAAAGTGCACAGATAACTCAACGAGAATAATAGTGGTTTCCTCTTGCCAACCTACATTAAGACTCACCAATATACTAACAAATACATTAGTATGTCGAACATAAAAAATAAATTGTGACTTGCCAAATATTTAAATTGATAACATATAATCATGTGCCTCGAGAGATCAAACCAATAAGAGTTGTATCCATATGTTCGAGTTCCATATTTCTATGCTCAATTTGAATTTCATCCAATTGCAATGGTATTTATCACTTAGCCTCATTCTATTCTAGTAAAACATTACTGAGAAGGGCTTTGATAAATTTCTAGTAAAGCTCAAAGGTGTAGAGGTATTGGTTTTGGCATCCGTAAGTATGACTTGGATTTGGGACCCATTCTAAAATTTATGTTAATACTTATGTATTGTTTAGTTATTCCTTTTTGCAAGAACCTTTGTTGTAGCATGTTCAATTTCTTGTTGAATGTCATTAGGATTTTGGATTTGATAGCAATGTTTTGCATTGTGGGAATGAATGTGAGCTCGTGCGCTCCCTTACACTATGTTGGATGAGACATAGTGGCTTGTGACGCTTTGATGTGAAGGGGTTAGGGATGAGAAAATAAATCTAGGATAGGATGGATGCATGACAAAACCCCCCAAAATAACGATGAACAAGAAAAAGGAAATGAAAGAACTAATATAGCAAAGACGAATGGTGGTATTTCCCAAAAATATAGCCTCGACTCAAAGAAAGTAAAGCGTTTCCCAAAATATAGCCTGTGTAAATTCTCCTCAATTTGTTGAGTATACGAGGCAAGAGCCAAATAATAGGCACAATGGGGGATGCCAGGGCTAGAGGACTTGGTCCTAACCCCCTTAGAAGAAAGGAAACAATAGTGTGGTAGAATAAATCAGGTTTGGGAGGGGTAATTTTCTTGGGAGAAAAGTGCACAGATAACTCAACGAGAATAATAGTGGTTTCCCCTTACCAACCTACATTAAGACTCACCAATCTACCATTGAGAGAGATCCATCAATTTCCACCCTGATTTCTTAAATGCATAATGTTTTTAGTATTGTGTGGATCATAATTTTGAGAAACTGTAGGATGTGGGGAGATTTGGATGGCCATGCTTCCCCCCTCGTTTGATTTCGGTATTGGTAATGGAGCCATATCCTTCCATGCTTTACCCTTGTTTCTCATCCCATCTGGAGTTATAAATATTTATCCTTAAAAAAACGAGAATGATGGATAAATAAATGTTACACTACATGTTAGAATGAATATTATTAATCTACTCACGATAAAAGAGACTTAACAATTAACAAGAAATAAGATGGTTTTTTGGGTTTTGTCTTTTTTCATGTAACTAAGAATTTTATAACAACAATATACATGATATGAATTAAGTATGTTATTTATAAGGGATTGGGAGGATTAAAATCATTACTCTCAATTACTTGAAATAAATTCAATTGAAAATAATTAAAAATTAATATTATTAGAATATTTTAAAAAATATTTAAGGGTATTTGATAAAATTTGAATAGTTTTGGAAATCAAATTTTGGGATACATGGTGGTAGTTGATTGCATTGAAAGGAACTCTACAATCTAGAAATAGGAAGAACTACTGATGCATATAAAAAAAAAAAACATAATTTGGATCAACTGAAAAAGTAATAACAATAATAATTCCATTCAATTGAATTTATTATATCATTATTTTTTAACTAAATTTATATTGGTATTACCTCAAAACATCAAAACATCAAGATATAATTTTCATATGTTCATGATTTTATTGATTTCACTATAAGTGGACTTAATTTCCCACAAGGGAAACTAGATATAATGGTCACCTATGGAGGATACAACATGAGAAAGATAAAAACAAATAATGGAAGTAAACAAACCTATTAGTTACTAAATCACAAATATAAGCAGTATTGTAATAAATGACATAAAATCAGGAGTTCGGGGAAATCACAGGAGCATGATCCTTGGCACTAGAACCTAGAGGAGCTAGAGGTTTTTTCTCACACTAGAGATGGCTCTCCAAGTGGGCTATCCTGGCATCCAAAATATCCAAGAAAAAATTCTAATACCGCTCGACACGCTTGATGTCATTTAGGGAAGATAAAATGTTATATTGATCCACTTGTTTCTCTTTCGTAACTCTGCCTAGGATGGTTTTCGACTACCAATGAAGGATAATGGTGTTCAAGTATAGTTTTTGTCTTCCCTTGCTGTGACTAGGGCTAGGAACCCAATGGGATACCTCCTCAAGGATGTCACAATATATGAAAATTTGATGGTATTCAGTAGAGAGGGAATCAAGATGATGAATCTCAGCACGAATGTATAAAGGGATAAATGATTGGAAGATGGTCACAACCTCCTGTGCCTGTGTCCAGGCATGAGTTCTACCTTGGGGTCCATGGCTGTTACACAACATTTTTTCACTATTCCTGCAATCCCCAAATCGGACATTGGAGGGTCATTTATGTGACCAATACGGAGTGTCATGCTTTGAAATTACCATCCTTGCATCCCTTTTGATGAAGGAAACATTCTCCTTGTTGACATTTCCCTAAGAAGAGCTGTAAAAATCCCTATTATTGCCTTGGTGCGAGTAGCCCTTTACCTCCTTGTGCCGACCGGGGAGTTTAACATTGAGCCTACGCCACTTGGCACTCTGTGGTAGTTAGACACCCGTGCCAAGCCATTTATGAATTTTTTTTTAAATATAGAGGTGAAGGTTCCATTCCAACCACCTCGGGGATGAGTCATTGGGAGTGGTTGAACTGAAACAACCACGGGCTCCCTCCTTTAGTTAATAGTTTCCACCTCCCTTGGAACAATCCTAAAGGATAGGCCTCCCTTCCACCTTTGTAGGGATCCCAACCTCCTCCTTTTCCTCTATATAAACAAGCCTTCTCTCTTTATGAAAACTAGCTGAAAAAAAAGAATTATGCAGCTGAAACGTTGAACTAGGACAACTCAGCGATAGCTGAATAACTGCGTTATTGAGAAGGTAGAACAAGGAAGAAATCCATCGAGAGGGATTTTATCCCATATGAATTCCGAGATGAGGTTTGAGACGTGCTTCGCCCGAACCCCGCCGGAGGAGACCGCGATGTCAGAGCATGGTTGTATCTCTTCCTTATACTTAATAATATAGGTGACTATTGTCTGGTTCCCATCTTGTATTTTGTCTTTATCTAATGCAATATGCTTAGTATTCTCTGATTTACTAGTAGATTTTGGATGAAATTAGTATGTGGTATGTGTTTATCATTTTCTGATCTTTGTGCAGGTGTTCAAGTGCGATAAGAAAAGGGATTGTGTCTTGCTGAATCGGGAGCGAGAAGTTCTCCTCGTCACTACAATTGCTGACAACAGCATTGGACCATAGGTAGGCCATCTTATCGCATCCTCTTTCATTCAAATATCTAGGAACCTACACCTTAGCATGATTCCTTGTTACTAGACCCACTCTAGGGCTAGAGTGATCGTCTCTTTCTGTAGAGAGGATTTACCTTCATAACAAGTTGGCGACCATACTGGGGATTAGTGTGAGTTTGTATTTGATCTTGTTGGGTCATTTTGTGGGTTTTTTGTCTTGTTTTTTACCTTTCTGGTTGTTTAACTGTGCTTCAAACCCTTTTTTAGCCCCAGAGTGTCAAGATTGACCTCTGCTCTGTTGAGTTTTTCCCTTTTTATTGGTTAACTGGCTTGGCGTGTTTTTTCCTTGAACAGTCGCGCCAATTGGCGCATGTTTCTTTTATGGCACTCGCGCCATGCCCTGTTTGGCATTGAATACTGCCTCACAGTCACGCCGACCCCTGTGAGTTTTTGGGTGTCAACTTTTCATGAGTTTTTGGTTGATTGTACTTGTTTCTGGGTTATTCTTGAGAGTAATTAGAGTGTTTTGGACCGTCTTTGATTACTGGAGGCTCATTTTCCTCAGTTTTTTGTTCATTTCTTATCAGTGTGACTTGAGGTCTTAGGGTCTATGAGTGCCTTGGTGCACTGAGCCTTCTGTTTGGAGATCGAGTTTCTTGATAGTTGTCGAATTCGTTCCGTGTTCGATTGCTTTTGGTATCTTTGATCCTGTTGAGTATGTTCATTGGTTGAATGATCCTTGCTTTTCTCATTTGATTATTCTTCCTCTTACTCCAGGCACCGATTACAGTTCTTGTATGGGTCATTTTGGAGATTTCTCTTTGATTTGTAAAGATTGTAGCATTGGTTTGAGTATTGTTGTGTTTGTTTCTTGTTTTTGGAGTCATTCCATTTCAAATTTTACATTCGCTCTCTCAAGCTAGTGTTTAGTTTTGTTTTTCATGTTATTTAGTGCACTATTTTCTCTATTGCATTGAAAAAACCAAAATATTTCATTATTTTTTCTTTGAAAATGAAACATTCTCTCGCATAACTAGCATTGCATAGGATAGGAAAGAGTTTTGTTTTCTGTAGATTGCATTAGATGCATTAGTGGATTTTTTCGCATGATTTCATTATTCGCTATTGCTTGAAAGTTTCCGTTCCTTCTCGTAGATAGCTTTCATTGAATGAAAATGGTGTCCTTCTGCATGTAGTTTTTCATTTAGGAAGATTTCAGATCTGAAATACGTTAAGTCCTGGAAATTGAAACCTAATCTAGGATCAACGTTAAAATATATTTCAATTAACCTAAGGCAACATTGAAACCTAACAAAATATTCTAGTGGTCTAAGTTAGAAATGTGTTCCGACGTCTTAAAACCTAGTAGCTGTCATTCGCCATCTAGCTCCAGACAGCACTAGTACGGACTTGTGCTCCCTGTACTGTCGAGTATATAAAGGGAGACCCCTCTAGGTTGCAATCCTTTTATCCATAGGAAGTCGAGCCTGCCGCCCTGTAACCGTGATACACCGAACACAACATTCAGGGAGAATACCTCCACGTACGTTAAGTCCTTGGTCATTTCTCTTTCATTTGATCACCAAGGTGTATATGGCAATTCATGGAAACTTGACATACCCTCTTGCTTAGATTACCTGAGTAGTAATTTTTTATCTTTACTGACTCCTTAAATTTGAAAAGGTCGTTGAGCACTTGTCCTTTCGCGCTCGTTCAAAATTGAAAGTGACTAGAGTCATTTTTTGCCTTTTTCTTGACTCTTAAAACGTGAAACAGAAAAGTTTGGTTTCAATGTCATAAAATAAACTACCTACGATCACACGCCCATTAAAAGTTTTAGCACTTGGCTTGTTTTTTTTTTTCCTTGGTTTTTTGAGTCTTTGTTCAGATCTCTCTTTTTTTTTCTTGTTGTGAAGCAGTCACGGTGGCAGAACCATAGGTTTTTTCGTCCTCGCTCCCTTCTAGAGGTAGTCCTTTACCAGACAGTTCATTTGAAACTCCTCAATCCTCTAGGTCTTTCGAGCTTCAGTAGCCCATTCTCCCGTCGATATTACCCCTTGCTACCCGGTCTCCCGCTGACGAGCCAGTTGAGTTCAATTGGCCTCCCATGGGTGCTTGTTCTGGTTTTGGGGACGAGGAAGAGTTCCCTCCTCTCACGTTGGGATCACCATTTTTAGCTGTTGTTATACCTCCTAGTCCTCATATTCTTTTCGAAGATCTTATGGAGGAGTCAGACATGGACACATCAAGTCCTATTGGTAGTGATGGAATTCCTGTTTCTACAAAAGAGTATCAACTTTTCCCTGAAAACACCACTCATGTGTCTATTCAATCTTCACCATCAATATCACTTCTAGCCGGATATAGATCCCTGGGTTAGATTATTGTTGGTGTTGCCTCCATGACAAGATCTAATCCGTCCAGCAGTCCAATCCTTCCATCATTAGGATTGTCACCAACGACACCTGTTTCGTCAGTTGCGGTTACATCTATCCCAGTTCAACCTACTGTCTACATGGCTTCATCTGCACCGGTCACTCAGCCACCAAAGGTCTCGACTGAGATACCTGGTGGGCTCACTTTTGAAGAATATCTGTTGGATGTTCAGTAGCAGAATTCTCAGGGTTTTCAACAACCCCCACCTCCTGGAAATCCTCGTTTTCATCATTATGATGCTGTTGGTACTCCCATATATGAATATCTGCTTTATTATGATGACCATGGAAATCCCGTTTATATGCCCCCTATATATCCTTATCAGGCCGTTTATGATCCTTATCTGGCTGGTTATGATCCTTATCAGGTGCAACCCCCTGGCCCACAAGGACAACCCTTTTAGGGACAACCTTCAGCTCAATCGGGATTTGCATATGGTCCACAGGGACAACCTTATGGTCCACAGGGCAAACCTTTACAAGGCCAACCCATGGTCCAACAAGGACAACCTCAGCGGCCTTCCGGTCAACCTTTGTATCAACCAGGACCTTCTTATGGTCTTGGGGGGACAATCTATTTATCTCAGGGACAACCTTTTGTCCAACAACCGGTATCATATACTCAAATTGGTCCGAACGTTGGGAAACAAGGACAACCTTGTGGTCCTCCTCCAGCGCAACCTGGTCCATCACAACCATCAGGCCAACCGACTCAGCCAGTGCAACCTGCTGACTCTCAGCATCCAGGCCAATCTACTCCGCAGGGGAAACCTACTTAATCGGCCCAACAACCAGCTCAATCTGTTCAACAATAATTTTTCTCTACGTCATAGAAGGGTCCTACTTTTCAGCAGCCTGTTCAGTCTGCTCAAAAGCCAGTTCGCCTTGTTTATTCAGCTCAACAGGGACCCACTTATCAATAGCCAGCTCACCCCAAGGTGTTTATTATCCTCATGGTAAATATCGACGAGTATATAGTGTGCCTCACAGTTTTACTTATCACCCTCAATCTCAGTTGCCGTATAATCAACCGCAAGGCCACACTTACATTCCACTGCAAAATCCTCAGCAAGGACCTCGATGGTATACTCAGAATCAGTATTTTGGTCCTCAATATCAATAGAATTATTTGGCTTATTCTCCATATCGTCAGAATCCTTCTGGACAGAACCAATGGGGGAAATTTTTTTCTCAAATAGGATGGAATGCAAGTTTGAGTTCTTATCAAGGACCTACTATGCCTTTTAACCCTCAATTACCATTTCTCGCCACGTTGGAGTTACCGTATGTGTCAAATTCAACGAATGATTCTGTTCTTCACAACTCGTATTGGCCTCCAGTTCCGACTAAGATTCCTGGTGATTGTCCCAAATTTGAGGGCAAGTCTAGAGAATACCCCCAAGCACATGTTATGACTTACCACTTGTAGTGTTACTCTAACTCTTTGGTTGATGATTCTATTTGGCTTCATATTTTCCAACGGACTCTTACTGGTGTTGCTGCTAAGTGGTATATCAAGCTCTCTCATGGTATCTTTCAATATTTCAACTCTCTCGCCATGGCATTCCTTACTCATTTGTAGTTACCAGTTTGTTATGAAGGTGGGACGCATCTCCTCACCTCCTTGAAACAGGACCAGGCTACTCATATCTCAGACCATATTCATGAATGGAGACGTCTCCTCACTTGATCAAGTTTTAAATTCCTGATAAGCTTCTTACTCATTGGTTCACTACCTCCTTTGTCAATTAGATTGCAAAAGACATAGCCATGGGGGCATGTGTAACCGAGGAACAGGCCATTGCTCGTGCCCAGTACCTTGATCTCGTGTACTCTCAATTAGGCATATTGTATGATATTTTGACTGATGCCTCTTGACCTGGAAATTCTAATGCACCAGTGACCCCATCCGTCAATAGTATTATTGGTTCTTTGTCTCAGACTTCCCGTAAGTCTTCCTCCTCCAACCCTGGGAAGAAAAAATCTAATTCTTCCAATGATATTGCTCCTCAGTCTAGTTCGAATCCTGGTAAAACCTCGGAGGTCAATGTCGTTAAGGTCAATCCTGGGGATAAGAATTATAAAGGAAAAAATAAGGGTAAAGGCAAGACCAAGGCCGATGCCCCGAAACTAGATTTGTTCAAATCTCATTGATGATGGTTCGTAGCATAAGCCCAAGTATCCCTGTCTGATTTGTGATGAAGAGAACTACACCAAAGATTGTCCTCGATGGTCCGAGGTGAGTATATTGATGGAAGGCCATTGGCTCTCTGGCCCTGAATTCCTCACCGAATGTCCTTGAAGCATTTGATGGAAGGGAATCAAAACCCTTGTGTGTTCTTGCCAGTTTGTCGATTACATTGAAGGGGAAGACAACCAATATTGACGTAGAAGTAGTTGATGCCAAACTCAATTATAATATTATACTCGGTCGTAGTTGGACTCATGCTATGCTTTGCGTTCCGTCCACCCTCTTCCGTGTTTTGAAATTTCCACACGATGGTAAAATTGTTACTGTCGACCACTTGTCATTATTCACCTCTTCTTCTGAGAACAATGTTCCGTATGTGGATAAGATCCCTACTCCCTTTGAGAGAATTGGGCTGGGTCTCTTCAAGGATCCAGCCCTCATGGGTATTTTTCCCCTTTCACCACCAAAGACTATTCAAGTTAATATGATCTCTCGGTCTGATGACCCATGGATTATTCCTTCACCTGAATAGGTCGATTCATATGGAGATTCGATGCCTTTGAGTCTGATTGAAATCAATTATTGTGAACTCATTGCTGCATCAGATACTCCACCTTCTGATGGTGCTCCTTTGAGCTTATGTCTTGATGTGTATTCTCAATCCCCCTGGCTCGGTGATTCAAACTGGTCTGATCCTTTGAAAGAAGTGTTTCCTTCTGATGAATCCATCATGGAAACCATGTCCCTCGAATACCTGCCGTGGGACGATGGTCATCATCGTTCTTCGTTTATGCCTGGCCTTAGGGCTATGTCTACATGTCTTGAGCGTTTTGCATCTCAAGTCCCTTCTCCTCCACTTCAAATGCCAATTCTGATACATGAAGTCTTTACAGAAGGTAAATTGAGTAATATAACATAGACGATGCCTATTGACATTTACGTGAAGTCAGGAATCATCGAGAACATCCATGTGGGAGTCACTTGTTCTTCAGATGAAGTCCAAGTTTATACTAGCCCTTTCCACGAATTTCGTGATTTATTTGCATGGTCCTATGAAGAAATTACCGGCATTGATCCTACTATAGTGGTGCATGAAATTCCTACCTATCCTGGTTCAAAGCCTGTTCGCCAGCGTCTTTGTTTGGTGCACCCTAGAAAAGTTGTGGCCATTGAAAGTGAAGTTGAAAAACTTCCCAAAGATGGTTTCATTTATCCAATTCCCTTGATAGATTGGGTTTCAAATATCATTCCTGTCGATAAGAAACAAGGAACTGTCCATGTCTATGTTGATTACCATGACATAAATCGGGCTTTTCCTAAGGATAATTATCCTACTCCCTTCATCGATTAGATCATTGACGACTATGCCGGGAGTGAGATTTTTTCCCTTATGGATGGTTTTTCTAGATATAATCAGATTAAAATTCTCCTGGATGATCAGCATAAGATGGATTTTATCTGTACTTGGGGTACCTTCGCATACAGGAAACTCCCTTTTGGCTTGAAGAATGCCAGAGCCACATTACAATGAGCGATGTATTACGCTTTTCATGAAATCCATAACATTGTTCAGTCTTACCTGGATGACCTTTTGGCTCATTCAGCTAAACGTAGGGACCATCTAGATCATCTTCGTCAGATCTTTCTTCGTTTTCAACACTATAACATTCGGCTTAATCCGCATAAATGTGTCTTCTGCATTGATTCTGGTAGAATTTTAGGGTTTATCGTATCTAAAGATAGAATTTGTCTCGATCCACTTAAGGTTGAGGCTATTTTCAATCTCCCCTCTCCATCCTCATTACATCAATTGCAGAGTCTACAAGGAAAGGTGAATTTTCTATGCCGTTTTATACCGAACTATTCCGAACTAGCTAAAGAATACACGCGACTTTTGAAATAGGACGTCCCTTTCAATTGGGATGAGATTGCTCAACAATATTTTGATACAATCAAGACATTTTTGGTCAACACTCCTTTGTTACATCCTCCAAATTATGATCGTGATTTTTCCCTCTACTTAGTCGTCGCTTTTAGTACAATTTCCATGCTTTTGGTGCAAGACGATGATGACGGTCACGAACATGTCATTCATTACTTGTCTCGTAACCTTCTCGATCCTAAAATGTGTTATGTTCATGTCGAGAAGTTGTCACTAGCTGTGGTCTAGGCCGTCCAACGCTTTCGTCATTATATCCTTTTGCGTATGGTGATTGTGATTTCCGATTGGAACCCCATGACCTATATTTTGTCTCGAAAATTGCTGGGGGGAAAATAATCAAAGTGGATCGTTATCCTCCAAGATTTCTATTTGGAATTTACTACTGCCAAATCAACGAAATCACTGGTTTTTGCTGATTTAATTTGTTCCCTACCTTCCGACTCTACTCCGTCTTGTTCTGAGGAAAGTATTCTGGATGATACACTTTCTTGATTATCACCCTCGATCCCTGGTACGGTGATATAATCGTATATCTCTAGACTTCCACATTCCAGTCTGAGTTGACAAAGGATGCCCGCCGTCGAATCTGGCATCACTCGCAACCTTATCGCATAGTCAGAGATATGCTCTATCGCGTTGGAGTTGATTCCGTACTCCACCGATGTTTGACCCTCGAGGAAGCTGAGAAAGTGTTGAATCATTGTCATAGTGGTGCCTATGGTGGTCACATATCTGGTTATGCTACCGCACAAAATATACTTCGTGTCGGTTATTTTTGGCCTTCCATTTTCAAAGACTGTATTGTCGCAGTTTGTAAATTTCATGATTGCCAAATTTATCAACGCAAATTGAATGCACCACCTGTTCCTCTTCACCCTGTCATTACCATTGGTCCCTTTGCTAAATGGAGCATCAATTTTATGACGTGTAACCCTCACTTGGTCGTGGGGGCATGCTTATATCATTGTAGTCATGGATTACTTCACCAAATGGGCCGAAGCAATGCCTACACTTGTCGCTGATGGTAAGACAACCACTCAATTCATTTTCAATCATATTATTGCTAGTTTTGGTGTCCCTCAAGCCATCGTTACTGATCATGGTTCCCATTTTCGACATCATATGGTGGCCAAGTTGATTTATAAGTTGGGTCTGTGTCACGATAGCTTAACGCCATACTACCCTCAAGCCAATAGCCAGGTTGAAGCTGTGAACAAAGTTCTTGTCACAATGCTTCAACTTACAATTGGGATCCACAAAACAAACTAGCATCTCATGTTATTTTTGGCTCTTTGGGCATACCGAACCTCAGTGAAGAGTTCGACCAGATTTACCCCTTTTCAGTTGGTTTACGGTCTGGAAGCTACTCTCCCAATTGAATGTGAAATACCTTCGCTCAAGTTAGCTATGGAATTAGTACCTAATACTTCACTAGAAGAAGAGCGTCTCCTTTACTAGGGAATCAAAGCTCATTTTGATCAATCCATTTCCCCTCGTTCTTTCGTTGAAGGAGATCTCGTCTCCTATATGACCAAGCTCATGATAAGCTGGGGCCAGGAAAATTTCAACCTATGTGGCATGGGCCCTACATCATTAAACATGTGTTGAAAAATGGGGCCTATGAGCTAATTGATTACGAAGGCCATCCTCTTGAACAACCCATAAATGGGTTGCATCTCAAAAAATACTATGCATGAGTCATTTATGCATAACGGGTGTACATAGGTGTTATTTTCATTTTTGTACATGTTTTGGCTTTGGTGTGCTTTGTGAGCATTTTCCTACTTATTGGGTCTTGCTTATTGTGAAGATGTCTATTACCCCTTATGTCGGTTTCATGGATGGTGCTTCTCGCAATACCAAGAATTTGTCTTCACTAGCCTAGGTAATTTATAATCCTACTAGTGAGTTGATATATCTGTAAGGTATTTGTCTAGGACGAACTACAAACAATGTCATTGAATATAGTGTTATCATTGAGCTATTAACCGAGGCAATTAACCTCGGCATACGTGCATTTATTGTAAATCTAGATTCACAACTTGTTGTTTTGCAACTCAATAATCATTATTCGGTTAGAAATCCGCACATTATAAGATTTTATTTACGTATTCGTTTGTTGGAAAGACATTTTGATTTCATTACTTTTCAACATATTCCTAGACGAATGAATACATTAACTGATACAGTGGCTAACATTGTATTAGATAGACATTTGCATAATTTGTAAAAGCATCATCATATGTAAAATGATCCATGTAAGGAAATAGATGTATGTATATATATATATACATACATATATACATACACACACAAACACACACACACACACACACACACACACACACACACACACACACGTATATATATATATATATATATATATATATATAGATATAGATATATCATATGTTTGCAATGGTGTGCATCATAACGTCAAAAATATGTGTATGTTTCTGTTGCATCCTGAGACATTATGTCTCGCAAAATAGGCAGATAAAATAAACCTAGGTGTCTAATCAACATGATGCCCGTGATAACATGTCATGGCCCGTACTAGCCGCCTCAACAAGCGGTGGATCCGTTTGGGCACCCCTATAGTATGTCTTTGATTGGCATAAGGAACATCATCAAAACGTGCATAGTCTGGGACTCCTCGAGTAATCCCTTCCTGATTGTGCACTATCTCATCTTCCTCCCCGCCCTCGCCTTGAGGGTCGAAATCATGAGTAATTCGCCTCGTTATTGGTGACATATTGGCAGGTCTCTCTAGGCCAACATCTGCATCACATGGATTTAATGTCAGAAAATACATAAATAAACAAAAAAATCATAATACTCATAAAATTCAAAAATTGAGTCTTACCCAAATCTTCATCCCAGTCTTCTCTCTCCGGGAGTGGAAGGTACGGGTCATCAGTGAAATATGTGCCAGCGTAGGGACAATCCTCCATGACAATTAGTTGTCGATGGAGCCAATCAAAAAATTTTGGCCTCCAAGAAATTTGTTGGCCACCCCCTTCCCTTGGCATCAGTGCTACCCATCGGGCCATCCATGGTTCTCTCGCTAGTGGATTCAGAACTATGACCTCCTGTCATTGAGAAATTGGTAATCCTTCCAAGAAGAATGATAATAGGATGGATCCATAACCAAATTGTTTCATTTTGGTCTTCCTGCATTTGGTTAATTGGCGCTTCATTTTTATGGTCACGGCCTCTACCTAGTTGTAGAGGGTCGGCACCATGCAGTCCACAGCAAGAAGAAACTATGCCTTTGTTGCTTCATGTGGTGCTTGTGATCTCGCAGCCCATGTGATGGTATGCAATACCATGTGTAGTGTCAAATCTGGGATAGTTTGTATATCAACTTTCCCACTACTGGATCCTTTCCACGCTCCTCGACACACCCTATCTATCACCATGGTCATGTTTTCCATGCAGGGCCGAGTACCGGTTAGGAGTGGTGTTGCACCTCTCCATGATAATCTTGTGATGAAGTACACGTTGGAAACATCAATCTCAAGGTCTTGATCTCGTAGGATGAACTTCTCTTGATTTTCGTCCCATATACTGATAAGATATTGTAGCAATTCTGGTTGGGCTCGGAGACATGGTGTGAGGAAGAATTTTTTCAAACCACAGTTTCTGAGGGCTTCCATAACTCCCTCATTTTCCATGGCTAACTCATCTTCTTCACTATGTTCCCGTTCTTTCCATTCGATGACCATGTTGCTCTTCTTTACCTGCAAACACACACATATGAGTGGTATTAGTCAATTTTCATCCTTAAATTTGTAAATAATTGGGACATTTGGTGTGTATTTTTACTTGAAATTGGTTTGCGCCATTTCCGTGACTGTTTCTAAAACAGTCACGCCAATGGGCATGCCCCAGTTTGAAAAATGCGCATTTGGCACGACTTCTTGCCCGAAACCTACGCCAACCACGCAACCCTAAATTTTACAATTTCTCCCCCCAAATTCAAAATTGACAAATGTAGGAAGAAAGTAATAACTTAAAATCACAAGAGGGATCTCAGCTCTTACCTGGAGTTGACAGATTTGCGATTGATTTACTGAATTGGCCACTATCGTCAACATAAGATTGCATAGTAAAATGGATAAATATTTCTCTAGAAGAGGTACAAAGTGAAAAGTAATTGTTTTTACTATTTTTGGTATTTTATAACTTTTCCACAACCCTAAATAGGTTTTAAGGCATGTTTTTTTTATTATTTTATGATATTATTTTCAAAAAATGGGTTTTATACATGTCTCTTGGGCAGTAATAGGTTTTCACGTGACAAGGATGAAGTAACAAGTTATATTTTATACTTTTTTGGACTCGGTAAAAACATGAAAAAGTCACTACTGGAGTCGTATTTCAGCTCTTTTCTGACTCTCTAAAATTGAAAAGATTGCCGAGACGCTTGTCATTTTAAACTCGTTAAATGGCTGTGAAACGATATCTACCTAGTATAAGTTTACCCATTTTTCGGGCTGGGATGGATTATTTACGGAAAAGGAATACCTTAGCCTATCGCGACTAAGAGGTTCTCTTAGACACAGTTTTCTACCCTTTCGGATCTGTGAGACTACCTACGAAAAGGGACTACTGGAGTTTTATTTTCTTCCTTATTTTCAAAATGTCTAAACATGAAAATATGCTGAGTTCTTCCTTTGTCAGACTCATTAAAACCTAATGACATCGGACTTCATCACCATGACATTATTCAAGTTCCTCCTTCCTAGGGCTCGTAAAATGTACTAGGATGGATTTGTCTGAAGGACAAACTTATAGTGCAAACATATGCTATCCCCTTCAAGCTTGTTTTCAAAAAGTAACTCGGGTACTCGCCATAAATGGTGGGGGAAAATGGAACCAGATTTTAGTTGTGTTGGCAGTATGTCGCTCTTGGACATGGCACTTGTCTACATTCGTGTCGGGTTGGGGACATCTCATTTCGTCATTTTTTTCCTCCATGGGTTTGGGTAATCTCTTTTGACCTTTCATTCGCTCTTTGCCACGTCATCATGACCTCAAACCCTTTGATGTCAAATACTGCCAAATCCAGTGTCGTGTCGCTGATATGTTCAAGAGAAGTTTGCCTCTGCAATTTTTTTCAACCTCCCCTTGATTCTCTGTTGGTCCTGATTCACAAACATCATGTTCCTCTGTCTCGTGTCGTTAATGTGGGAAACATTATGGCCCTCCTTCGACTAGGTCACTTCCTATCGACTTCAGCTCATTATCCAGGAATTTGATCTAAAGACTCCTTTTTGGTACCTTGGAGCCTGCATGTCTTAATGGCAGGTTCTTTGCATTCAATGCAAGGTCCACATCATTGTTCTTTGATCGACTGACTCTATAGGTGTTCAACGTCAGATCACTGTTCACATTCCTTGGATTGTACCTTTCGTACCTTGAGAGCCATTTTCATTATTGGTGGTCCCTCTCGTGCCTGTTAACAACTTTCATCATCGGTTGGTAATCAGACGATTTTTTTGCATGTTTGACTTCAGCTCATACATTTGCATGCTAGAAATTGTACTTGTTTGGGTTGAGATGGAGCGCAAGACCCTAGATTTTGTTTGATAAAATCTAGGCTGTGGGTTCTTTGTGGATTATCATGACTTATTGCATGACTCTTTGATTGGATGGCTGCGACCATACCTGAGTCTATTTTGTTGATCTTTACTACTAGATGGCTGCATCCATACATAGATCTCAGTTTTCATATACTCTATTATGGATGGTTGCACCCATGCCACATGTTCATGTATCAGAGATATCATTTGTATTTCTAATTGCAAGTTTTCTGACAACAGTGTTTGGTTCAAATGCATTCTCATAAATCATTTCGCCCCTCCCTCTCCCTTGGACCTCATGCTTTAGGGGGCATCTGTTACACAACATTTTTTCATTGTCCCTGCAATCCCCAACTCGCACATTGAAGGGTTGTTTCTATGAATACGTAGTGTCATGCTTTGCAAATACCATCCTTGCATCCCTTTTGATGAAGGAAACATTCTCCTTGTTGAAATTTCCCTAAGCAAAGCTATACAAATCCCTATTTTTTCCTTAACGTGAGCAGCCCTTTACCTCCTCTTGCCGACCGAGGAATTTGACATTGAGCCCGCGCCACTTGGCGCTCTGTGCCAGTTAGACACCTGCGCTAAGATATTTATGAAATGTTTTTTAAATATAGAGGTGGAGGTTCCATTCCAACCACCTCAGGGATGAGTCATTGGGAGTGGTTAAATTGAAACAACCACAGGCTCCCTCCTTTAGTTAGTAGTTTCCACCCCCCTTGGAACACTCCTAAAGGATAGGCCTCCCTTCCACCTTTTTAGCAATCCCAACCTCCTCCTTTGCCTCTATATAAACAAGCCTTCTCTCTTTATGAAAAATAGATAAACAAAGAGAATTATACAGTTAAAACGTTGAACTAGGACAACTGAGCTATAGCTGAATAACTAAGTTATTGAGA
Source organism: Pinus albicaulis (assembly GCA_034641835.2). NCBI lineage: Eukaryota > Viridiplantae > Streptophyta > Pinopsida > Pinales > Pinaceae > Pinus > Pinus albicaulis. Next base: position 1,603,019,122 of record CM076581.1, read on the forward strand.
AGGTAGAACAAGGAAGAAATCCATTGAGAGGGATTTTATCCCGTCCGAATTCCCTGACGAGCTTTGAGACATGCTTCACCCGAACCCCACTGGAGGAGACCGCGACGTCAGAGCGTGGTTGTATCTCTTCCTTCTACTTAATAATATAAGTGACTATTGTCTAGTTCCCATCTTGTATTTTTTCTTTATCGAATGCAATATGCTTAGTCTTCTCTGACTGACTAGTAGATTTTGGATGAAATTAGTATGTGGTATGCAGTTATCATTTTCTGATCTTTGTGCAGGTGTTCAAGCACAATAAGCAAAGGGATTGTGACTTTCCGAATCGGGAGCGAGAATTTCTCCTCGTCACTACGATTGCCGACAACAGCATTGGGCCACAGGTAGGCCATCTTATCACATCCTCTTTCATTCAAATATCTAGGAACCTACACCTTAGCATCTTTCCTTGTTACTAGACCCACTCTAGGGCTAGAGGGATAGTCTCTGTCCGCAGAGAGGATTTACCTTCATAACAATGGCCACCCCCCTTCAGAAACCATGCAATGCCAAGGCATGATGCTCAGGAGAAGACAAATCCAAATACAAGGCTCAAGAATTGATACTCTAGGGGAAGAGTAGCAGAGATAGGGGGTGCCAATAAAAGCCTAAAATGATAATTAGAGGGAGGAAAAAACAAGAAAAAAGGTAGAGAGACGGTTGGGGGGGGGGGAAGGAAGAGGTCCCCGGAAAAGACAAAGCTTCAAACCATTTCCCACACACCACGAGTCATAAAGACAAAAACCAACAAACACTGAACACCAACCTAAACTGTAACCAATGAATTCAAGACCAAAATATATGTGAAAAGAGCCAAGAATCTCATAAAATTCCCCAATAAAAGTGCCCCACAATGTCCCAACCTCTGAAAGGTGCTAGACTGAATATGGAAAGGTGGCCAATACAAGAGATTGTATCAATAATGTTTGGGCCACATTAATTAACAACTACAAAAAATGGGCACAAGAACTAACGGTAAGCTATGCAAAGGAAATTGCTGGAAGTGGTTTACTTAGCTTGAAAATTCAAACAACTAACGGTAAGATATTTTGTCACACACGCACACACACACAGAGATATATATATTATTTTTGATGAATTTATAATGTGTAAGATTAAATTTGTTTTTGAAGGTTCTATAAATTCAAGGTGGAATGAGTTCCAACATATAAATTTAATGATGGGATTATATATTTTCCATGTCTTCGACATGCTATATCATTTTCATTTGTGGCCCCAAAAATATGACTTTTAATTAATTTATAAAAATTTTAAAACAATTTACAAATTACACCATACTTTCTATAAAATTAAATATTAAATTTATTATTTTGAAAATAAAAATTTAATTTTTGAATGAAAAAAGGAAAATGAATTCTTATTTTTTAATTAATGGATGTACATGAATGGACTAATTTTATTTGGTTTTAAATTGGTTTATTAAAAAAAAAAAAGAAAAAAAAAACTTCACACCACCACATTTCCAAAAAAATTAATTATCCAACTTGATTTGACACATGCACTGTTTATTTACTTGTTTTATAATGATTTGGTATATTTATGTATGGTATCAAAGCGAGATAAGCAACATTTCCATGTCATATAGAATGAGACATGACGAGTAGGGAAGGGGATGCTTCCTTGTATATTTTTCCAATTCCAATCGTGGTTTCCAAAAACTTTTGGTTTGTATATATTGGATGTCGTCGACTGAACAATATGAACAATATGTTAGAGCCTCACAACAATACTGAAATATTAACACGTCTTCAAGGAAAAAATGCAAGGGAGAAGCACGATGGGAAGCCATGTTGTAGCATTTTGGAGAAGATCCCTATTGGCTTAAGTGGTCAAAGGATGGGTTGTTTTTTTAAATGAAACTATGATTGATTAAATTTGAGGTGGGATGATCCTTCATCTCCTTTTCCTCAATGGTTTCCATTGGTACATGATTGAAGGTTTCCTTTTCTTCAGTGCTGATTTCTCAACAATGATTTTTTTATTATGTATTCCACAGAGAACCAAATCATCCAACTACAACAAGAAGATAACTTTTAATTATTACACAAATAAAATGACAGAGAAATCATGGAAAATATAGAATTCGCTATGGAAAAAAATCTCAACATAGGTGTCTAATCACAAAAAACTAAACAAAGAGAAGACATAATTACTTGCTCTTAAGTTGTCTTTCTTCCTTGCAGGAATGTTAAATTCAACAAGGTCACTACAAGGTATTTCCCGGAAGGGCTTGCATACACCCTTATATTTCCATAGACTATACATTGGAAGCTTGAGAAAAGTTCCTTTTAAACATTCATTTACCATGACCAAGTGTCGTGGGACTGGAAGTCCAGGGCTTGTAGAATTAAACAAATAATCGTGCTCAAGTGTCGTGTGACCAGGCACCATGTTCAGGCATGAATGTGGGAGAGATCCTGGTTGCTAAATTCTACAAAGTTTTAGAGCCCCCAACGTGTCTTGGAGGTTTGTTACCTTGGAGAATTCGATGGAAGACGGGGAGAATCCCGCCATAATTGAAATACTGGGACAATGTAATAGGGTGGGGTGGGAGGTTAATATTTTTGTTCATCAAGTTGGAGAACCCCCATATCTCATATAATGATAAAGTTATGAAACACAAGGGGTTAAAATAATTACATGGGACTGAGGCCACATGGAGGGTGTGATGGCGGATAACGTCACGCTGATATTTATTTATGGTGACAACATCCTCGATCCCCGGACCCCCAAGATTTTGAATGGACAACATGGTAGCACACCCGAGATTTAAGTCCCAGGTTGACATGGTGCACGAGGCCCATTTAGGGGAGAAAATTTTCGTGTGGAGTGAACATGTCCGATTATATTTCAAGGGGGAGTCTAAGCCTTATTATAATATGTACATTACCACTCAACCTCGGTACTTTCATAGGAGGCACTTATGTACTTTGCGAGGTAGCCTTAGGGAGACATTATTGGGATTTAATCAATGGGGTGAGGCGGAAGTGGTGGAGCCATGAGCTTGCTAAGTTAATGCTGGCATGAGGGATCCTGACCCAGGTTTGATGTTGAGGTTAACCAACAAAACCCTCTTACTACTAGCCCGTTCGGTAGTGACCTACTTGTGCAAGTCAAAGTCTCACCTGAGGAAGTATGGGGGGGTGTTGGAATGAGGTTTCCACACCATGAGAGAGAATGAAATGGCGTGGATGTCTTCAGATCTAAGACAATTGTGATTTAACATTCGCAACAGAAGCCCTAACCAGAAACCCTATCCAGGAAGAGTTAGGTCCATTTACACATGTTATCCTGCGCGTGCACATATATAGATCCCAAAATCCTTTAAATAGTCTTTAATACATAACATTCTATCTCAACAACAATAGATCCATTCATTTTTCATTAATCTAAGGCAGAATATAGTTGTGAAACCGATCCAAACATAGATAACACAGTAAACATAAATAACATACATAAACAGATCATAAAATAGAATACAAATGCATTTGATACTCAATTTTTTTTCAAAAAGTTTCTTTATTCATTCACAGTTTAGATCTTCCTTAAAATACTTCCATTCTACCCGTGCACATAGCCAGCAGGGTCCACACACAACAGGTTTAAGGTATCCACGCACACAACCAATAGTAGCCTTCTAAACCTAAAGAAGTCCTCCTTTCAGCTCAGAACATCAAAACATAGTTCATACTTCTTACTTATTCTCTATTCGGGTCGATTTAGACTCCTATTTATATCTTTAGCTTGTGCTCATCTAAGGTCTAAAAAGTGTGGTTTTGCGGCCCCTAGTTATACCCTTTTTCCGATTACAACTCATGAGGGGATTTGAACTACCCAAAATCCCCTTGACTTGTGCTTAGCTTAGCGCACACAACTTAAATTACAAAAAATACTATATTTTTATCCAAAATTCGGTCCTAAGGGACCTCGCTCCAACTCGCGCCCAACATAATCTTGTGACTCGTCCCAAGTCACAGCGGTGCTAGGTTATTTACCTTGGTCTGCAACTCTTCAATGGAAGCAACAACGGGCACCAAGATGCCCGGGCTCTGATCATCTGCACTCTATGTTGTGTCTATCATCTTCTGCGATGTCAACCCTTCGATGAAAAGGTTGATGCTTTGATAAGTCTGGTTCAAGTTCTTGACAAATGCATCCAGATCCTACGACAAATTCATCACCTCGTCGTCCCATGACTTCATGTGCTATGTCATGATCTTCTTCTTTCTCCACAACTCCTCTACTTTGTCGTGAAAAATCTGGCTAGTCTACAAGAGGGCCATGCACTGAGGAGATTGGGGTATTATTTTGATTTTTTTTGTGTTTCAATCTTCCCTTTCACTGCATCCTTGAAAGAGAGTGAAAATTTGAAGCTAGATCTAGGAAAACCTCCAAGATGTATCATGTTAAGGATGATGGTTGAATCTCTTACAAGGTGTTGTGTAGGTAAATCCTATCTGCAGACAGAGACTATCCCTCTAGCCCTAGAGCGGGTCTAGCAAAAAAGGGACAAGCTAAGGTGTAGGTTCCTAATTAATGAGTGAAAAGGACAGGGTAGATTTACCTACCTGGAGTCCAATGTTGTCGTCGTTGTAATGGTGGTGGCCTCTTGATCTCTGCTTTGACGGGTCACAATCCTTCTGCAACGATGCTCAGATACTTGTATGAAGATCATAAAACAAGAGTAGCACACAAGACAACGATTTCATTCATAATCACCTAACCAGTCAAGGAGGGTTAAGCATATTGTATCAAATAAGCCATATTAACACAAGATTGGAACCAGACAATACTCATGTGTATGTATAAATAGAAGAAAGAGTTACAACGGAGCCTTGATGTCGCAGCCTCCTTCAGTCGGGTTCAGTCAAAGCGCGTCTCGAAGGATTGTCGATAATTCGGATGGGATGAGGACACAAGTGTAAGCTCTCTCTCGACAAAGTTCTCTTCCGTTCTTTCTCTCTAGCAATGTTCAAGAATTCTCTTCAGCTATTCGGCTATGACATGTTCAGCTAGTGGATTACTGGAAGATAATTTTATTTATAGAGGAAGAGGAGGAGGTTGGGATCCCTACAACGATGGGAGGGAGGCCTTATCCCTTGGGTAGTTTCCAAAAAGGTGGAAACAAGAGGCCAAAGGAGGGAGTCCATGGTTATTCATTTGAACCACTCCGCTGACTCGCCCATGAATTTGTTATGACAGAAACTTCACCTCGATATTTAAAAAACATTCCATAAATAGCTTGGCATGGGTAATGCACTAGGACAGAGTGCCAATGAGCACGGGGCCCATTGTTAATCTTCCTCATCAGTGCGAGGGTATAACAACCTACTAGCGCCAAGGAAAAAACATGTGTTTCCAATGATCTGCTCAAGGAATTGTCAACAGAAGGAATATTGCCCTCATGGAAAGGGATGCAATGATGGTCTTTGCAAGGCATGGCACTGCTTATTAGTCACAGAAATGATCCTCCAATGTGCGGGATGGGGATTACAGGGATGGTTACAAAATTTTGTGTAACAGATGCCCCCTAAAGCATGAGGTCCGAGAGAGAGGGAGGGGTGAAATTCTTTACAAGAACGCGTTCGAACCAAACACCGCTGTCGGAAGACCTGCAATTAAAAATACAACTGATATCTCTAATACATGAATATGTGGTATGGGCACAACCATCCATAATAGAGTTTATATACACTACAAGGAAAAGACCCTCTAGTGGATTTTTTTGAGGAACCCCTTATAAAAATACCCCAAACATCCGTTTCTAGCGGAGGTTCCTAGAGGAGGTTGGCAGGCAGAGGTTTTTCTGGATGTATTTTGATTGGTGCTCTTATCACCGTAAAATAGACTAATGTGTTCAAGATGACAAAGCACCGGTGCAGTTAAAAAATTGGCACACCAGACACCGTGCACTTCGTACACACCGGCCTAGTGCGTTGTATTTCTGTAGAGTACCAGTACTTTACATAACTTCCGCACTGGCACCTCATAAAAAACATACAAAAACTGACACCGCTTAGGTCTCCAATGCACCGGGCTGCCCTGAAATCCCTGTGCACTGGCACAGGGTTAAATAAATAAAAAATTACAGCCAAAAAACCGCACAAAACATAGGCACACCAGGAATCGTGCACTCCTAACACCCTCGCCTGGTGCATCATATTCCTGTACAGCACCAGTTCCTTACATGTCTACCACACCGGTGCTTTCGAAAATGTGCACGGAAATAGATACTGCCTGGTGTGGAATAAAGAAAACGCACCAAGACGCCCGTAAAAGACACGCACCGATAGATGGTTAAATAAAAAAATTACGGCAAAAAAACCGCCTAAAACATTGGCACACCAGAAATTGTGCGCTCCGTACACACCCGCCTGGTGGATTTAATTAAGGAACAACACTAGTACGTGTCAACTCATCAACACCAGTGCCTCATGAAAAGTGCGTGAAATAGAAATTTCCTGGGGCGGAATGACGGAAATGCACTGGGGTTTCCATAAACACTGCGCACTAGAAAAGGGTTAAAAAAGAACAAAATTACAGCCAAAAAACTGCACAAAACATTGGTTCACCGGACACCATACTTGGTGCGTCTTATTATTGTAGAGCACTGGTGCATTACCGCTACACCACCTAGGTGCCTCCTAAAAGCACACGAAAACAAAAACTGCCCGGGGTGGCATAGTGCAAACTCACCGGTACGCCAATAAAAACCCCGCGCATAGAAACTGGGCTAAATAAAAAAAATTATGGCAAAAAAACAACATTTTTCATTTTTTTCAGTGCTACATAGCTCTCAAGCACCGATGCAATTTATCCTTGTTTGAGCAGCACTAACATCCATGCTCCCATTGTACTTATTGAATGCATTGTTGTTGTGCATTGCCACCAATCTCCAGCTTGAATTTTAGAAAACAGTGGACAAATTTTTTTTTGCAATTTGTATAACCAATATGCCTCCTCGACGAGTAAATGTACAGGTATTTTTTTTGCTTTTCCATAATTAAACCTTTAGCGGATTAGAATTTCAAAAGACCTTAAAATTAACCATTAAAAATATATATATATATATATATATATTTCGTGTGGTCCACTTGAGCCATTCGGCTCGCACCAGTTTCTGATGCTACCTATAAATTTACAGGCAAGGCTGCACCTAGTGCCGATGGTATCCACACCGGTTTCGGGGAAGTACCGCGAGGCGTACCGTGTTATTTTAATTTTTTTTAAAGTGCGGTGTGGTCGTTTACTAGGCCGCACCATTGACAATGGTGTATCGTGGCAACTCGGTGCGTTGACGGAATTATCTGCCCCGGGGCGCGTAATGTTTTCACTGCACCTGAACCGCAATTCGACATTTTCAATGGTTCGGGCTGGTGAAATGGTGCTAAGGGTATCCACACCGGTTTCGGGGCGGATATGAAAGGCGCATTGTGTTATTTTAAATTTCCTTAAAAAGAGTGGTGCAGTCGACTACCTGGCCGCACTGTTGATCTAGTTGAATAGTAGTGATGCGGTGCGTTTACTGAAATAACTACCTCGTGACAACATTTTTTGTCAGTGCATGACTTACCGTATTTGGCCTGGGTCAATGGTGCAGCATCTTAAAATACTGCACCGATGACTATGTGTGGTGGCAGGAGGGTGGTGTGATGACTTAGCTATAAGCCTCGGGGGCGTATAGTGAATTCAGCGCACCGACCTCTTGACACCACATGTAGTGAACAGTGTGCTAAAAACATTTTCTGGAGCACTGCTCCCAGTGCACTGGATATCATTAGGTGCACCATGTCCAGTGTGCTCTGTGGAAAGACGCACTGGGACCAGTGCGTGACTGTGTTTTTGGCGCACCGACTCTTGTTTTATTTATTTTTCAAAAACTATTTATATATGTATATTTGTAAATACATGTGTCATTTAATAAAAAAATTGTGTTTAATATGTCAATCATTCAAAGACGTGAAAGGAGAGAAGAGGGGCAACAACAACAACAACAGGAGGAACAGTATAACATGGTTCACCTGTGGGAGGCAAGAGAGAGGGAGAGAGATGTGTACCCTCTCCCTATTATAGTAGCGATGCAGGGGCTCCTAAGTTAGGTAGGCCTCCTCAAGTTCTATGAGGAAGCTACTTCCCTAAAGTCCCATAGTTTGTTTTTGAGACATCTTATCCAAAGGTGGAATTCCCAGCAACAAGCTTTCTGGGTTTTTATCAACTAGTGGTACACGCCCATTGAGGAGGATGTATATTTTATTACAGGGCTATCGAGGAGAGGGGTGGATTTTCCCTCGTTCCCTGAGGTTCCAGCTAGCTGTGTGGTGGGGAGTCAGTTAGTTTACTCCCAAAGATACACTGGAGCAAATTTATTATCTCCTATGGATTTTTAGGTCGCTGGAGGGGAGTTACATATTGGTTTGTTTGGTTGTGAGGAGGTCCAGTGTCTCTCACTTATCATTTTGAACATTAGTTTCCATCTTTTATATTATGTTGATTCTTTACTACAACAGCCACGACTTGTCAGGTGGTCTACCATTTTTTTGTGGCAGTTCTGTACAACATTAGATAGATGTCGTGCTCATGCACAAGGGAGGGTCAACTTCTCTTTTGCTTCAGAGCTTTTTTGTTTATTTTTTGAGAGGTTTCCAAAGATAAGGCCTTCTTTTCTTCGGCAGCCTCATAGGTCAATTACTGAGGCACGTATGCACATGTGGGGGCAGATGATGCCCAAGAGGGAGGAGACTCTTTTTCTAGCGAGGATATCAGATGATGCACTGGAGTTGCTAGCCAGTGTTGATGAGCATCCCTTCATTATGGTCCCCTATCCTTATGCGGTGTTGGATTGGAAAGGGTGTGCCAACATCCTCTTCACAACTGATGAGCCACCAGATGATAGAGGTAATATTGCTATTTTATTTTAATTTATTCTAACATGTTCTTTAACTTTCTTTTATTAAATTGCGTAATTAAATTGTTTAATTATTGTTGTGTACTTGTATATATTTTGTAGACATTGGCTCTTTTAATGGTGAGGAGATGCCGCCACCACCACCTGATCCAGGTGTGGATCTTGATGAGGATGAGGGCATGCCAGATATGGCTGAGAATCATCAGAAGGCCGGTGTAGATCAGAGATCTGCTCCTGCTCATGCGAAGGTGCACGGTCAATGTCTTAGTGATGATAGATACAGAATGGAGTTGGGCGACCAACTCATTGCATTGATTTTTGAGGTGGGCATCAGGATTGCCAATTTTAGAGACATAGAAGCTGATGATAGGCTATTATGGATTTGGAGAGGCATGCCGCATGACATGTACAACCTGATGCAGCATGTCGTAGGAGTTACAACAACTTTTACGCGACTGACGAGGACTATTACATGTTACGATCGAGTCGTAACACATGATGGATAGTCTACGAGGCATAGCGTACCATCATCTCATGATCGTTCACCTCACGTCGCACCAGATTTTCATGAGCCTCCACTAGCATCTACCAGCAGTCATCATGGAAATGAGGCTGGAACATCGGCCACTAGTATTGATATTGATGTTGTACTACCACCAGTTGATCCATGACATTTATATTATAGTTGTATACTTTTAACATTATTCAGTTTCATACATATATATATATATATATATATGGTCGATATATTTTATGTTCATGTTGCAGTTGTTCTTAATTTACATGTTGGTGATCATCATGATGTGTATTTTGTTAGGTCATGTTATATATTTTCATTTAATGTGCAACTTGCAGATAGACGTGTATGTGTAATGTCCCAAAATCGGGACAACTACATTATTGGGAATAATTTGAGTTATTACCAATGTGGAGCTTCAACAAATCATGAGCATGGCAATGTAGAGAAACTCATTAGATGTAAAATAACATCATACCAGTATATGGAAGAACCTCAGCAACAAGATGATCTATATTCTCCTTCCCAAGTGGGGAAATGCAGCAATATAGAGCATAAAACAACTGTCTTCAGAAAATAACATTGTATAAGTGAGAAATGGGACTTGTATCCTTTAGAGGACATGATATAAAACTCACATGCAGAATTAGAGGTGAAAAAAATCACTCTAGATTATATAAACGGATATGCCCAAGTCAATGCAACTCAAATAAGCCCAAACCCCATAGCCTACCTCATGGAGAAAGTACTGAAACAAGGATTGAGTTATTCTAATGGGTTTTTATGTAGAAAATGATGAAAAAAGGTCTAATATAGAACTTATATTAATCAAATAGCAGGAGAATGGAGGTTTATCCTCTTTTACACAAAGAAAAAGACACCCGGCAAGGGTTTCCGGCAAAATGGATGAATAACAAGCAGCACTGCAAAAAATAATGCAATTACTGCATCTCTGTATTATACATGGCTGAATATGACATAAGATAGTTGAATAATACAGAAATATGGCCAAAGGCCTCTCTAATAGAACTCTCGGAGGGGAATGATAACCTCCTCCTCAAAGACTAGCATAAAATCAAAGGGTGCAACCCTGCTGCTACTGTCCCTGCATAAAATATGCAGTATTCTAAAGGGAACTATGTTGTGGCTAAATATGGATGAATGGCCCCAAGAAAAATGCTAAAAATTAAGCTCAAATCCTTCCCTCTTGATCCCTTAAGAAAGCTGATCCAAAGAGAGGATGGAATTCCCACATGGGAATTCTTTGCACTAAGCAATGCAGCAACTCCAGCTAAATAGCTGAAGCATGCAAATAGTCAGAAGACTGAGATAGTTAAATAAATGAATGAATCCCTTTGATGTTATGCCTTCCTTTTTATCTTTGGTGAACCTCCTCACCCCGGGCCCCACACAATGTTGAGGTGACTTCCTAGTGAAGCTTCCTCTTTCAAAACTACGCTTCCTTAGCTAGCTTCCCTCCTCTTTGTAGCAATGTTGTTGACTTGGTCAACTGGAACTAATCTACCTGTAATGCCTCTTTTAACACTAAGGGATATTCAATATTGTTCTCATATGTGTGTCTAGGCTGATCCTTGTTCAGATTGAGCTAGTCTACTTGAGTGATCTCTTCCTCCTCAAGAATGGATGTTGACTTAGTCAAAATTGACTATCCCTCCATCTAATTTTCCCTTGTTCACACTTGGAAGTGTAAAACCAGCTCCTAAGGTGATATCCTTCCTTACTAAGGTGGAATTTATTCATATTTTTATTGTTCATGGGCTTCCTTTCCCATTCATTCCTCTCCTAAGTGAAAGCATCAAAATCTAATATTCCAATTTGCTTGTGTGCAAATTTTGGAATATTACAGTCCTGCCCTCCAAATGTTTCTTGTCCTCAAGCAACTGTAAGGATAGGATTGAAGAGCATCCTCTTCTCCCCTGTAGCAACCTCATAAGATTAAAGCCTCCAAAGATTAAGGTGCTACATCAACAACATATCTCCAAGTTGCGCCTCCCAAGTGTGTAAGATATCCAAATAGCTAGCATTATTTGACAGTGGATCATCCATAGAGGCAACAATGTGCTGTTTGAAGGTCCTCTTGGGGCATGAAAGCTGAAATATATTTGGATTCATCATCCCCATTTGAATCTCTCCTCCCTAAGCTATCAACCAAACAAAATGAGTCACCCTCCAGATTGGAAACTCATGAAGGATCTCTTCCACCTTGAGCTCATGCAGAATAGGTGGGCTGAAAATCTGAATATGGTAAGCAAGAGAGCCCACCCCACGCTATGTTCCTCTCCACTTAATATAAGTGTGGAGAATTTTTTGATCTTGGGCTGCCATAATGTTGCCCTCAAATGGCAAGAAGGAAGCCAGACCTCCAAAGGTCCCTCTTCCATCGCTGTGAATCAAGCTGGCCCAAACCATCTCATACATGATGGATAATAAATCACCATCATATGGCATCCCATCCATCTCATGGCCTTCCTCATTAAGAAAAAAATTTGTTGCTATAGAGGCCATGTCTCTTCCCATGCTCCCTTTAGAGCATGTAATGCAGAAAGTGTGGGGATGCTCCTCCCCCAAGAACACACGCACTCCATGCATTCCTCCTCCAATCATGCTCCTCATATAGGCAAGAATAATATTAGAAAATAGGAACATGATCAGCATCATAATGGGAGAAATACTGAAGGTTTTATGTGGTGCTGGAAGGTACCAACAGTCTCTCAAATGGTCACAGTGCAGTCTTCCCCACTGCAGCTTCAGACAATGGTGTGGAAAGTTGTCTCTTGACAAATGGCTTGTTGTATAAGTCATCACACACACTAGTAAATAGTAGATGTTTGAATATGTAAATTGAGCACACAAGAAGTAACCATATACTTGCCCCAGATCATACAGTATATGGTTGTCTCCATCATGATAGCTGGCCAAAAATAGACCATAGAGCCTAAAGAAAAACTTGCCCCTTTGTAGAGCAATGCACTGCAATGAAAAGGTAAGAGCATGCAAATATTGGATTGAACAGTGAGTAAATGCATATACAGATTTCTTACCATGTAAGGAAAGTAAGAAGGTGACAGGATCCATAAATTAGCTCTCCATAGTGATAGGACATACTCCCATGAAGAGGAATAAACCATATGCTGCCTGAAGATCTCCCTCCTCATGCTTGGAAGTCCAAACCAAGTAGGACATATGACAACAATAGAGGAGTCCATCCACTACTCTATCAGTCTCACCTCCACCATGTTCCCCAAGTGTATTAGATGTGAAGTGATCTTGGGAACACTCCATCAACAAACTCCTGCTCCAAAGTGACAGCATTGTTTCCCTATGCAAAAAGGCTCCTACCAACTGATAAATCCCTTATATGACATGTAAAATTTCAAAGACTCCTCCCATTGCAACATCATGGAAAATGTGAGAGCAACTCTGCCCTTGCTATCTCTCAATCCTCTAAAGAAAAAAATGTCTTTTCTGCCCCGACATACCTCCATCATATAACTCATGTGGTGAAAACATAATTATTATATCATCATAATGCATCCACACTCCTTGCTGCCCCATGATGCAAGTATCTTACCAAGTTCTCTCCTCCCACACACCGTTGAAAAAATGATATGTCTCATGATGGCCAAACTCCCTCAAGAGTAGCCAACACAGTCTTGCCTCTTACTGCCCAGTATCATAGATTTGCAGGTAGCTCTCCAGCTCCTTGCTCTCTATCCACATCCTCTTATCCATCTATGGATTCCTCCTACCATTCTCCACCTTGGTACTCCTCCAAAGAACATTACCATCCTCCCATATTAGATTTTTTTTCTTGCATTTCATGGGATGCTGAAATGCAACTCCTTGGAGACCTCCTAGAGAAGATCTCTCACCGATGATCATCTTGTACCCATAAGGATCCAAGGGGCCTGAAGGCAAAGCCTCCTTTTTTCTAACTCTTGACAGCGTTGTAACCCTCCTTTAGGGTGTTTTGGCTATCTCATGTATCAACTCTCAGATGAACATTTGATTCTGTATGAATTTTTTTGGAGAAATTTTCACTCCATTTTCCAAGAATTCACACTCCATCCTCAAGGATTGAGTGCATCTCAAAAAGGGTCCAAGAAAATGGTGGTTCATTTGTTTCTTGAACCATTCAATTTTGCACAGCGCAGTGCAATATTGCTGCTCTACCTCAACAACAATGTTTGATCCTGGGCCATATGAAAAAAAATCTCCAAAGTCTTCCATGAAATTTTCTAAAATTTTAGGACATGGAAATTTATGCATAACTTTGTGAGCCTTGGAACATCTTGTATGGCTGCAAGATTCCCTCTCTTCATTGTGTTGGCTGATCCAACTACTGCTGTGGGTGGATGCCCCCCCATGAATATGACAGTGCTGGTAGAGGTCTCCTCAAATGGAGAAGATAACTCCTCCTTCTCTGATATTTCAATTCCAAATATTTTGATTATCTCATGAGTGAAATAAAAAAAAGAAAATAATCTTCCATGGCTGAACCACCAAGAGCTTGCCTTGCCCTCTAAGTGCAGCGTTGAGATTTCCACAGCCTCTTTTTCCACTACCGGATGCAGTAGGAAAAATGCTTCCAATTTCATCACCCAAGTCTCTGATGCACACTTGAGTGTCCCATAAAATGTATACAACATGAATCTATTGCCTCTCATCATTCTTTTACTGCATGGTCTTCTCTCTTCTCTTAGTTGAGTAAACTGAGGGAAATCTAGGGTCTCTTTGAAAGCCCTAGGTTGGCACTTGTATTCTGCCAAATACCCACTCAGGATTTCATGCTCTAAGTGGTCTCCTTGCTATCCACTTCCTCTATGAGAACACAAAGTGCATGCATCTTCTTCTGCTTCTTGAAACCTTCTAGAGGTATCACTGCAACTCTCTCCTTCAAACCCTCTTGGAGTTTCAATGCATTTCTCTTCTTCTTTCTTCTTAGATCTAAAAATGGATGAGAGTAAGCTCATCCTATCCACAATTTTTTTCTCCTCTTCTTCTTATCTTCTGATTGGATTTGAAATCCACAGGCTGAGCCAAGATGGCAGCTCTGATACCACTCTAATATCCCAAAATCGGGAAACTACAATATTGGGAATAATTTGAGTTATTACCAATGTGGAGCTTCCGCAAATCATGAGCATGGAAATGTAGGGCAGCTCATTAGATGTAAAATAACATAATACCAGTAGATGAAATAACCTCAGCAACAAGATGATCTATATTCTCCTTCCCAAGTGGGGAAATGTAGCAATATAGAGCATAAAAAAGCTGTCTTCAAAAAGTAATGCTATACAAGTGAGAAATGGGGCTTGGATCCCTTAGAAGACATGATATAAAAATCACATGTAGAATTAGAGGTGAAACAAATCACTCTAGATCATATAGACAGATCTCCCCAAGTCAATGCAGCTCAAATAAAGCCCAAACCCCATAGCCTAGCTCATGCAGAAAGTACTAAAGCAAGGACTGCATTATTCTAATGGGGTTTTATGTAGAAAATGATGAAAAAATTCTGATATAGAGCTTATATTAATCAAATAGTAGATAAATGGAGGTTTAAACTCTTTTACACAAAGAAAAAGACACCCGGCAAGGGTTTCCGGCAAAATGCATGAATAACAAGCAACACTACAGAAAATAATGCATTTACTGCATCTCTATATTATACATGGCTAAATATGACATAATATAGATGAATAATGCAGAAATATGGCCAAAGGCCTCTCTAATAGAACTGTCGGAGGGGAATGAGCACCTCGTCCTCAAATACTAGCATAAAATCAAAGGGTGCAACCCTGCTACTGCTGCCCCTGCATAAAAGATGAAGTTTTCTGAAGGGAACTGCACTGTGGCTGAATATAGATGAATGGACCCAAGCCAAATGCTGAAAATGAAGCTCAAATACTTCCCTCTTGATCAGTTAATCAAGTTGATCCAAAGAGAGGATTGAATTCCCGCATGGGAATTATTTGCACTAAGCAGTGCAGCAACTCCGGCTAAACAGCTGAAGCATGCAAATAGTCAGAAGACCAAGATAGCTGAATACATGAATGAATCTGTTTGATGCTATGCCTTCCTTTTTATCTTTGGTGAGCCTCCTGACCTCGAACCCCGCACAATGTTGAGGTGACCTCCTAGTGAAGCTTCCTCTTTCAAGACTACACTACCATATCTAGCTTCTCTCCTCTTTGTAGCAGCACTGTTGACTTGGTCAACTAGAATTAATCCACCTGCAATGCCTCTTTTCACACTAAGGGATTTTCATTCCGGTTCTCATATGTGTGTCTAGGTTGATCCTTGTTCACATTGAGCTAGTCTACTTGAGTGATTTCTTCCTCCTCGAGAATGGATGTTCACATAGTCAAACTTGACTATGTCTCCATCTAATTTGCCCTTTTTCACACTTGGAAGTGTAAAACTAGCTCCTGAGGTGATCTCCTTCCTTACTAAGGTGGAATTTATTCATATTTTTATTGTTCATGGGCTTCCTTTCCCATTCATTCCTCTCCTAAGAGAAAGCATCAAAATCTAATATTCCAATTTTCTTGTGTGAAAATTTTGGAATATTACAGTATGTGATAGCATGAGATGTATATATGACATTAGATGTATATTGATGTTTGTGTTGTACTAATGATGTTAATATATAATGTTAACTATGTTTTGTTAGATGATCATGATCAAGATGATGTAGTTAGCGATTTTGAAGGTGTTTTTTAGTCAAATATGATGTTTGTACGATGTTTATCATGAACGTGATGTTTATTAATTAATTTAATACCAAATGATCATGATATAATTTGTAATATTTGTATTTCTAATTGTATTTAAAATTCTAAAATTGTAATTGTAATGGTATATATGTAAATTTCTAAAATTGTAATTGTAATTGTAATTTTTGAATTTGTAAAATTGTAATTGTAATTGTAATTTTTTAATTTGTAAAACTATAATTGTATATATGTAAAATTCTAAAATTGTAATTGTAATTGTAATTGTACGTGAAATTGCAAAATTGTAATTGTAATTGTAATTGTAATTGTATGTAAAATATTTCTAAAATTTTAATTGTATTAATGTGAAATGAATTTATTAAAATTTGTAAATTTGTAAATTTGTAAATTTTAAATAATTGTAAAATAATGAATGTAGAATAATATGATTTATTGTAACATAATAATGTTTAGAAAATAATGCAAATAAATTCCTGTACTTTAGAATTATCATTATTTTATTATGATCTTAGATACAAAAAAATGAATTAATTTATACAGTATGCCTTTTTTTTTTAGATCAACATAATACCAAATTATCAAGTGAATTATTGATTTTAACATTAACACAATGCAAATTACCAATTAATTCAAAATACATATTATACTAATATTTCGAAAAACCCATCTTAAAAAGTATAAATATTGATGAAATAACACATGTACCATATCACTCTCGGTTCTCATGATCACCCTGATTATCTTCTAGCTTGCATGGCATGATAACACTATTGTTCTCAAAAATATGTTTTGATCTAGGGTCACGTGTCAATACAAACCACCAATCCCTATCCAGCACATCTAGGTAAAAAAGCACTTGGTTGGAGTGTTTAGGGAAAACATAGGGCTCCTTAGCTTCATCTCACATCTTTCTAGAGTTGATACATATCAACATATTATCGCAATATTCCTTTACATTATTCCGATCAAAGGTGTCCCACCACTTGCACCTAAAAATAACACATTGGAAAGAAGAAAAATCCACTTCAATGATCTCTTATATCTTTCCGACGTAACCTAACGTCCCTCGTAGTAGTTTTTTATCATGGTGGCTAGATTGACTAGATTGATCGAACTCAATTTCCACTCCACAGTCTTGTGTGATGTTTCTAGCATCAGCATTTTCTGTGCAAAAATGGTGTCCATATGCCCACATAGATGGGAACAAATGCACCTATTATAAAAAAAGTTAAAAAAAGAATAGTGTGATATGTCTTATAAATAATAATCGAATAGTTAAAATATGACATGTAGATGTTTTAATATAAGTTTCAAATTTACATATAAATTAAAAAGATTATTACTTAGTTGCTTCACCCAATCCCTACGTTTAGCGCATCCTCTTCAGCACGCGGGTAATGACTGGTAGCACCGTATTTCTCTCTGACTTGGTCAGCAACCCAACCGTTGGGGCATATTTTTGGAATATTTTCTTTTAAATGATCTAGATAAGGCACACTTCTTTGATCCAATTGTCTAAATTATTTCCTATCACTATCCCATTTCATCCGGTTTTGTTTGTACAATGCAACCCACAGTTGTGTCGCTTCTGAATTGTAAAGAATGAATTTATTGATTGCTTCAATTTCTACATTTGCTGATGAAATAAAACCAACATTATATAGTACTTAGAGATATAAATATACGTTATATCGAAGTTCAACATGAATATTAATTAATTTTTGTAAATTTGAAAAATTATAAGTTGCTTACTCTTTATCAAGCGCTTTTTTCCACCCGTTTGGAGCAACTCTCCTTCTCTTTTGTCTTCATCCATTTCATCGTCCCAAATCACCACACCTGGTCTGTTGTCGATCTGCTTGATGTACTCACTGGCATAGTAGAAATACTCATACGATATGTACCCTTATGCCATAGACCCCTCGGGTTTTGCCCTTTGTCAAACAAAACCTTTCAATTTCTTCATGTACCTCGCTAAGAAGAACATCCAATGACAAGAAACAATCCCAACTAATTCAACCTCATCTACCAGGTGGATTAGAAGATGAACCTGTAAGTCCATGAAACTCGTCGGCAGTTCCTTCTCAAACATACAAACAATCTCAACCATTTCTTGACACCACCATGGAATGCTAGCCACATGAATCTCCTTTAACATGATCCAACATACAAATGTAGATAATTTAGATATGGCACATCCTAGGTCTTGAGGGAATTCACCCATGCACAAACAAAGGATAATGACACTACAAAGTTATAAACACGTGCAATAATATACAAAATTAGTTATGTTTTATGATCCCCACATGGGATAAAATTTATTAATATAAAAAATAATAAAATCATGCTTTTGACATTATACGTACTCTTAGCAGATTCAAATGGTTATGCGATTTCAACTTTGAAAAATAGTCATCCACGGTGAATAAGCGTCGTAGTGAAGACCTGTATGAAGTTGGCACCCTCACATCTATTATAAATTCCTCTGCCAAAGATATATCATATTTTTTTTAAATCCATGGGACATCACCTTCTTTGAAAAACCATGAATTAGAGGGACCAACGCCTACCTTTGATCCCGTAGTTTCTAATCTTCTTGGCCAATATTTCTTTTTAGTTTTTGAAGTAATAAGATCTTTCCTAACAGGAAATGTGTCACTCTGTTTCGATGATATATGCCTCTATAAAGAAGATGATTTTTTTTTAAATATATGCATGGGATCTAATAAGTGGGCAATCTTAAGATGCTCCCAATATGGGAGTTCATAAAAGATAGATTTCCTTTTCATCCCAATGGGAAATTTCTCAACATAGGTGTTGAAGAAATTTGGATCATCGAACTTCGGCTCCCCATTTGAATCGAACATTTCTATGATCTCATTCTCATTCTCTATCTCATATTCTCTAAGCCATTCAGCTGGTGTAATTATTGGAGGCCTTTGGGTTCTGACTCGTTTACCATTGAAAGCGGATGCTACTCTTCTGTAAGGGTGTTGTTCTAGTAGGAATATCCTGGAGCAATCATACACTGGATTTCATAGGTCCTTTGACCATATAGCTTTCATAGAAGGTCCACAATATTTACATCCAAAATACCCTTTTGTTACAAGACTTGTGAGATTATATTTGTATACAATAATTAATATGCATGGCATGTTAAATAATATCATGAATATCAGAAAAAATATTACAACGAATCAAATAACTAATATGTGAAAGAATATTGCTACATATATAAACAAATCAATAAATTAAACATGTAATTTACCAGAGCAAACTCCTAAGCCTGGATAATCATGTGTCGTGTAAGAACATATGCCATATAACATAAAACTCCTCTTTTCCGTGATGGGTCTTGATACATCATAGACATTTATCCCATCCCATAATTCCTTCAATTCATCTACCAGGGGTTGCAAGTAGATATCCATATTCTTCACTTGTCTTATACCAGGGACTATGAGAGCCAACATAAGATGTTCATTATTCACAGAAAACCATGGGGGGATATTTTTATTCATCACTACTATAGGCCAAACATAATAGTTTGTGTTCTGGAGGGAATATGGGTTGACACCATCCATGGCTATGCTGAGTCGTAGAATTCGTACTTCATTCTTGAATTTTTCAGGCCATGTATCCTCAATATTATTCATGGCTATTGAATCATTTGGCATTCACATAACTCCCAACTCACTTCTGTGTGAGGCATGCCATCCCTGCAACATAGCTAATTATTTGCAATGAAAGAGCCTTTGAATCCTTTGGATTATAGGCATGTGCCTCAATATCTTAAAAGGAGGACCAGTACGTGATTTACCTTTATTTTTTGATTTATCATACTTGTCATGCACACATTTCGGACACATATCTTTGTATGCATATTCTCCTCTATATAGAATACAATCATTTGGACATGCATGATATGATATGTACTCAACACCCAACATTTTCAACAATTTCTTTTCCTCTTTGCAGCTACCGGGCAAGACATTATCACTCAGAAGAACCTTATCTTTGAATAACATGGAAAAATATATTAATAAATGTACATTAATGTTGATATAATTATTAATGTTCATAAAATTTAACATTTGTAATGTTCATTGCAGTGTACTGATTATATTTCAAATTTATATAAGGGGAGTACTTTATGGTAAGTTACCTCAAAATTTCTGAGAAACATGCATTCGACAAGCCAAAATTTGCTTTCAAGTTGTACAGTAACATCGTTGTCCCCAACTGGGTAGACTTTGAATGACCACCAAGTCCGAAGAGAGGGGTGGTGGAAGCAAATTTAAGGATTTTGAAAAAGGTGTCAGCGATATGAGCATCATCCCCTAGCTAATCATCAATTTGGAATGCATCTAACAACATTTTCTCCATGACAGTTATATCCCTTAAGTAATCATCCATACCAACCTCTATTTGATTACCTCCATTGCCAACTTCTGAAGAACTACTATTGTTGTAGTCTTTCCTAATTGGTGAATCTGGACGTAGTGGGAATTGAATCGATGGTTGATTCAACCATTCTTGGTATCATTCCTCTCCTATTTTTTCTCTTAATTCAGTCTTCTCTCGATTTTAAATTTTCGTGGGGTGCTACGGAAGATGGTAGGTAGGTCGTTCAGCATCACTAGAATCCTAATAATTAAAAAAAAATAAAAAATAACATGATTAGTACAAAATATATGATATCAATTAGTAACCACGTTGACAATATTGCATGATTATAAATTGGTTTGACATTGAAATAATTACAGATTAATCAATATATATACCAAACAATTATAATTATAATTACCATCATTGTCCCGGGATTGTGGCTAGAAGATGCAATACTGTTACATTTGGCAGGGTGAAGCGGCTACCCATTTTCATCTACCAAATGCACCTTGTGGTATGCAGCTCCTGATAAGAACTTCTGACGTTTTGGAGCAGTTTGAATATTTTATGCATCTGAACTTGATGCTGAATATGCATGAACCTGCAAATTTTTATACATTATAAATTTAATTAAGTTGTGCATGATTGACTGCATGGATAAAAAACATATATAAATTCAATTAGATAGTCAAAAAATAAATCAAATCTAAAGTGAATATTACGTCTCTACATGGATAGGGAAAACTCTGCGATGGAATTTGAGAAATATTATGGAATGAGCTGGATTTTGAAGAATTGTCCATTCCATATAATATATGATATTTTCTCCCTACATTTGAGCAAAACAACAATAAATTTTGGTGCACAAACATAAATTTAATTCCGGTGCATAATGTAGAGATAACCGCACTGGTGAGTTTTTTTTATTTTGCACATCGGTGTAATTTTATAACACGACGCACCGGTGTGGTTCAATTAAAGGACGCATCGGTAACCGAATAACCACAAATAAAAAAAGCGCAACCCTATTTTCTTTAAGTGAAAAAAAAAGCGGTAAAATGAAAAATGAGAAGCAAAATATTTTTGAAAATCTGATTTCATAAAACATTTCTTTAAATACTAAACACTTTTCATTATTTCACTATTTTTGCAAAAAATTTCAGCCAGAGATTTGGAGGATACATATCTCGAGAAAATAGAGCACGAGAGCACTGTGGAGAAGGGAAATACATTCGAACAGAAGTATTCAGACAATCAGAATTCCAAATCTCTAGTAATTCAAACCCTGTACTATAGAATTTCAAACGATGTGAGTAAATTTTTTTTTTGGTACTTTTTTTGCAGTTTTGTTTATGCAGTAAAATAAGAAATCAAAGTCTATTGTTTTTTTTTTTAAATTTTCTATAGTTTTTTTTATGAACTAAAATAAAAAAATCAAAATTTTTTTTTTTAAATTTTTTTCCTACTGTTTTTTTTACCTTTTCTGCAGTTTTCAGAAACAAGAATAAAAAAGAAATCCATTTTTAGAAACAAAACCCTAGATTCTTTTTATTTCTGCCCTTCCTTCTCCCTCTTTCTTTTCAATTTAGATTTATAGGGTTTGTATAGTAATAAGAAATCCAACACACAGGACAACTTGCATGGTCAGATCCTAATCCATGTTGGCCCTTGCGTCAATCTTAAAAAAATACAGTTTTTTTTTCATCGGTGCGCCCTGCGTAACATAGCACATCGCAAAAGTACAGTGATTAAAAATAAAAATAAAAAATATTTTTTTATTTGTACGCCATATGTAACATATGGCACCGATGCACTATTTCATTATGGCGCACCACAAAGATGCTGTTTTGTAAAAAAAAAACATTTTAGAAACAAACCCTACATTCTTTTTGTTTCTGTCCTTTCTTCTCCCACTCTCTGTGATTTTATAATTAGGGCTTTTCAATTTATATTTATAGGGTTTGTATTACTAAATATAAGCCTAAGACATCCAACCAACAGGAGGACCTGCATAGTCGGATCCCAATCCATGTCGGCCCTTGCGTCAATCTTCAAAAAATACAGATTTTTTTTTCATCGGTGCACCCTGCGTAACATAGCACACCGGTGTGCTCGGTTATACCAGCGCACCGCGTAAGTATAGTGGTAAAAAATAAAAAAATAAAATATGTTTTTATGAGTGCACCATATGTAACATATGGCACTGGTGCACTATTGCATTATGGCACGGCGCAAACATGTTGTTTTGCAACAAAAACCATTTTAGAACAAACCCTACATTCTTTTTGTTTCTTCCCTTTCTTCTCCCACTTTCTGTGATTTCAGAATTAGAGCTTTTTAATTGATATTTATAGGGTTTGTATTGCTAAATAAAAGCCTAAGACATCCAACCAACGGGAGGACCTGCATAGTTGTATCCCAATCCATGTCGGCCCTTGCGTAAACTAAAAAAATAAAAAATAAAAAATTGTCGGTGCACCCTGTGCGGCATAGCGCATCGGTGCGCTCTATTATCCTAGTGCACCACGCAAGTACTATGATAAAAAAATTAGAAAAAAAAAATTCTTTCTCAGTGTGCCATTTGTAAAATATGCAGACAGTGCGCTATATCATTATAGCGCACCACGAATATTCTGTTTTGAAAAAAAAATAAAACTTTCAAAAAGTACAAACCTTACATTCTTTTTGTTTCTCCCCTTTCTTCTTCCTCTTTCTGTGATTTCAGAATTAGGGCTTTTCAATGTAGATTTATAGGGTTTGTATTGCTAAATATAGACCTAAGACATCCAACCAACGAGACGATTAGCATAGTTGGATCCCAATCCATGTGGGCCCTAACATGAATTTAAAAAAAAACAGATTTTTTTTATCGGTGCACCTAGAGTAACTTAGCACACCACATAAGTAATGTGATAAAAATTTAATATATGTTTTTTTTTATCGGTGCGCCATATGTAAAATATGGCATGGATTTATACTAAAAAACTAACACTGGACGATTTTTATTATTTTATCATGGTTAACCAGTGTGGTCATTGACATGTAACACATCAGTGCTCCTAGTTGACATAGAGCACCATACATTCTATTATACTATTTTTGTGGTGCATTTGGAAGACAACCACACACCTTCGTCGGTGCATACACCATGAATGGTGCACCGGTTTCTTGAGATTTTTTTTTTTACTTGAAAAGTTGACAATTTATTTATAAATATATTATTGAATGATATGGTACAGGTTTTAGATCGATAAAGAAATGACTAAGAAGAGATCAATTAACAAAAATACTGATAACACATCAAGAAAAGAAAAAAAGGCAAGTTCTTTGTAAATTTTTTACAAAAAAATTATTTTTGAACTATATTTAAGTTTAACTAATATGTATTGTTTACTGTGTATCATGTAGAGCCACAAAATGACGAAGCTCGATAAGATTATTTCTGATCTAAGACCAGAAGAGTGTAAAAGCTTGATGGAAAAATTGCAAAAGGATGAATTAGGTGAATGAAAAAATACTATCAATCCAATATGAGTTTCTTTTTTTAGTTTTCATTAATAATATAATTAAAATTATTCGATAACATGTGTGAAAAATTATATTAATTCACATATGTTTAATGTTCTACAGGGACCAACAACTCAGAAAAGGAATGTTGTTCTAAGAAAAGAAAAAAATAGAACATGCAAATGAAAATGAATTGCTCCCAAGCTCATCTGGAGTGGCACTGGAGGTTAACGAAAGGGGGAAAAACTTTTACAAAAGTTTGAGGGATCTAGTGGAACGAATGTATAGACGTTCCTTCCACTTACAATATAAAAACCAATCTAATTATTCCAAGAACCAAATTTTATGTAAACTATAGGAAGAGTTTCCAGAGAATCGGTCAATGAGACATGTCAGACTTTTAATAGCAAAAACGTACAACAACAAAAAAGAAGGAATGAAAAAATAATATTCCTTTATATGTTTGGCTAGAATTATTTATAAATATCACTTTTGTTATACTTACTTTTCATATATGAATATAAAAATTAAATATTTTATTGTCATGTTACATTTTCAGGAAGATTATAAAAATCTCAAAAGATGAACGAGCTGATATCAGATATATGACAGTAGGAATGTCCAAAAAGGTGTATAAGGAGATGGTCAAAGAAATGGACAAAATTGCATCACGGGAGAAGCCATCTCAACAACAACGTGCTTCAAATGTAATATGTAATCATTGAATTTTTGGATCATTAGGTGAAATAAATAAACAATTTAGCATTAGATATTAATTTTCAAGTATTTTCTTGTAGAAAAGAAAAGAAAATGGAACCCATTCAGCACATAAAACAAGACGACAAGGAAGAAAAGGATTGATATCTAAGTTTGTGAGAAATTGTTACTTCCTTACAACAACTTAACTAGATTTCATTTTTTGTATTTTTTAAGTTGTTTTACAAAAATCATCATTGAATGTCTTCAAATAGGTGCTAACATACAAAGAAGAACCATCAAAGGAATTGATTGAAATTGGGTTAAATATGGGTTGTGCATATATGTTGGCATATCAAAAGTTAATTGTGTAATTTGTAAGCATCTATCGATCGTGTTTTACTTAGCTCCATCTATAATTAATAGAAAAAATAAATCTCTTATATTAAATATATGATTTGTTATGGGGTATAAAACTTGCAGGAAACAAAGTATGGCACTACGCCAACAGATCAAATCTTGAAAGATGGCATGTTACATGGTTTTGAAAGAATGTGTATAGTTTATGAGTCAATTGTTGCATTGGTACGTCATTTATTTTCGATTTACATTGAAATATATTATTTAATATTGCAATTTTCATTATTCTCACCAATTTATATACACTCATTATAGTTTATTTTTATGTTTGTATATGGAAGGTGAATAAAAAGAAAACAATCAATGACGTGAACAAAACATTTTTGAAAATAACCCAAGTCATGGAAGTAGCTCTAGCAGTGACAACAGTTCAAGCGAAGAATGACGATCACTATGTTTGGATATAAAAGCAAGGCGTTGTATTTTTTGAAAAATGTCTGTGAAATGAGACATTTTCTTTAATGTAATGGCATAGTGTCCCAATTTAAAGATAAAGGGATACCAATAATTGTCCCATTTTGTATGACAAAGAATGTCTTATATATATATATATATATATATATATATATATATATATATATATATATATAATAAAAAATGTTTTAATTTATTCTATTGTGTTCTCTATTGTTTCTATTGCATTCTCCGTTGCCGTTCTCAATTGCACTAATAAAATTTTAATTCATATGAATATTGTTATAAGATATATATGTGTCGACTTTTGATGACTAATAAATTTTAAAAAAACCACAATAATTATGATATGATATAAAAAATTAATCCAAACATCACATTCAAATCCATTAATAAAAATTTAATTAACATGAATATTGTTATAAGATGTGTCGATTTTTGATGAATAATGAATTTAAAACAATCACAATAATTGCATTGTCAGATTTCAATGTTTCTAAAAAATACAAAATGAAAATTGGTGTGTATATTCTTATACCGATGCGCTTGTATTCTTAAGTGCACTGGTGCGTTTTTACGACCTATGGGCACAACAAAAATACCAAAACCAGTTAAAAATATCAAGGCATTTGTGTGGTACGACGCTCCAGTGCATTTATGTCTATATACGCACTGGTGCCGTTTTACGACCTATGATCACCGCACGAATACCGATACCAATTATAAATCTTGGTGCTTCTATGTGATACCATGCACTGGGGCGTTTTTGTGTCTATACACATCGGTGCATTTGGATGACCCATAGGCACTGCACGAATACTGATACCAATTATAAATCTCGGTGCATTTGTGTGATACTGTGCACCGGGGTGTTTATGTGTTGATACGCACCGGTGCATTTGTATGACATATTTGCACCGCATGAATACTGATACCAATTATAAATCTCGGTGCATTTGTGTGATACAACACACCAGGGCGTTTCTACAAGTATACACACTGGCACATTGATACAACCTATGGGCACCACTTAAATACCAAGACCAATTAGAACGGCCCCGTGTGTTGTATCACCAACACGCCCCGGGGCTTTGGCTACAGGTACGCACCGGTGCGTTAAATCCTGATTAGCGCACCGATGAAAAAAACATCCGTAATAACCTCTGGCTGCCCACTTTTTTTTAGTTGTGTTGAATTTCCATTAAAAACTTCGTCAAAACCTCCATACCCAGAAACAAATGTGGTAGCATATGTTTTTTTTTACAATTTTGGCCAATTTTATAATACTAAAACCTCCTTTATAGCCTCCGCTAGAGGGTCTTTTCCTTGTAGTGATATAAATTGAGATCCAAGGTATGGACATAGCCATCTAGCAATAAGGATCAACAAATAGACTTAGTTACGGTCGCAGCCATCCAGTCGAAAGAGTCATGCAAAAATTCATAATAAACCATAATATCCCGCAGCCTGGGTCTTATTAGACAAAACCCAGGGTCTTGCGCTCCATCTTGACCCAAACACGTATTATTTCAAGCATGAAAATACATGAGCTAAATTCGAACAAGCAATAAAATTACCTGATTACTAGCCAATGATTAAAGTTGTTAACAGGCACGAGAGAAACCACCAATAAGGACAATGAATCTCAAGGTACAACAGGTACAATCCACAAAATGTGAACAGTGATCTGGCATCGAACACCCATAGAATCACTCGATTGAAGGCAAATGATGTGGACCTATCTTCGAATGCGAAGAACATGCCATTGAGGCATGTAGGTTCGAAGGTACCGGAAGGGAGTCTCTAGATCAACTTCCTAGATAATGAGTTGGAGTCGACAGGAAGTGACCCAGTCGAAGGATGGCCATAATTTTTCCCACATCATCGACATGAGACAGAGGAACATGATGATAGTGAATCAGGACCAACAGAGAATCAGAGGGAGGTTGAAAACTGCAAAGGAAAACTTCTCTTGAACATATTAGCGACATGACACTGGATTTGGTAGTATTTGACATCAAAGGATCTGAGGTCATGATGACGTGGAAAAGAGAAAATGAGAGGTCAAAACAGATTACCCAGACCCATGGAGGAAAAAATGACGAAATGAGATGTCCCCAACCTGACACGAATGCAGACGAGTGTCATGTTCAAGAGCGACATACTGCCAACACAACTAAAAACTGGTTCCATTTTCCCCCACCATTTCTGGTGAGTACCCCAATTATTTTTTAAAACAAGCTTGAATGGGATAGCATATGCTTGCAATGTAAGTTTGGCCTTCAAAAAATCCATCCTAGTACATTTTACGAGCCCTAGGAAGGAGGAACCCTAGTAACATCATGGTGACGATTTTCAATGTTATCAGGTTCTAACGAGTCTGAAAAAGGAAGAACTCGACATATTTTCATGTTTAGAGAGTTTGAAAAGAGGTGGAAAAGAAAACTCCAGCAGGTCCCTTTTTGTAAATAGTCCCTCAGATCTGAAAACGTAGAAAACAACATTTGAAATAACCTCTTAGTCATGATAGGCTAAGGATTCCTTTTTCTTAAATAATCTATCCCAGCCTGAAAAAGGGGTAAACATATACTGGGTAGATATCGTTTCACATCCATTTAACGAGTTCAAAATGACAAGAGTCTCGGCAATATTTTCAGTTTTAGAGAGTCAGAAAAGAGCTAAAATATGACTCTAGTAGTGACTTTTTCTTGTTTTTACCGAGTCCAAAAAAGTATAAAATACAACTCGTTACTTCATCACTATCTCAGCAAAAAACTTGTCACTTCACAACAGACAAACGTAAAACCCATTTCTCGAAATAACATAGTGAAATAATCAAAAAATATGTCTTAAAAACTAATTAGGGTTCGAAAAGCTATAAAATGCCCAAAATGATAAAAAATAATTAATTTTCACTTTTTACCTCTTGTGGAGCAATAATTACGCCTTTTAGACTGTCATTTTGCGATGGCGATAGCGGGAAATCCGACACACCAATCTCGAATCTGTCAGTTCCAGGTAAGAGCCGACATCCTTCCCTGCATTTTAATTCCTCTTTCACTACCTGCAACCCAAAATTTGAATTTCTATGGGGGAATTTGTAAAAAATAGGGAATGGCGGTTGCCGCGAGTATCGGGCATGAACTCGCGTCAATCGCCCAATTTTATGAACTAGGGCACGCCCATTGGCACGACTGTTCCTAAAACAATCGCGCCAATCGCGCAAACCATCATACCTTATAAATGCAAGAAATTAAGCCAAATTTCACAAATCAAGAGCTTTTAATTTTTCTAATGAAGTTCATATGAACATGTTTTCAGGTGTGAAGTGGAAAAATGGTGATCGAATGGAAGGAACGAGAACACAGTGAAGAAGACGAGCTTGCTATGGAAAATGAGAGATGCATGGAAGTTCTTAGAGACTATGGACTGAAAAAATTCTTCATGACACCATGCCTCAGAGCTCAACCAGAGATGTTGCAATACTTGATCATTATATGGGATGAGGATAAGGAAAATTTCATTCTTTGTGATTAGGTTCTCCAGATCGACATTTCAGACGTATATTTCATAATAGGACTATCGCGGAGGGGGACAACACCAATCTTGACTGGCACCCAGCCCACCATGGAGAACATGAGCATGGTAATTGATAGGGTATGTCAAGGGGCACGGAAAGGACCAGGAAGTGGAAAGTGGATATCCAAACTATCCTAGACTTGGCACTAAAGGTAGTGCTACACACCATCAGACGAGCTGTGGGATCGTAGGCACTACACGTAGCAACAAAGACACAACTACTTCTTGCTGTAGATTGCTTGACACCGACCGTCTACAACTGGGCAGAGGCAGTGACAATCAACATGAAACATCAACTGACAAAGTGAAAGAAAACGAAATTGAAGCAGTTTGGCTATGGGTCCATTCTGGTATCGTTCTTCTTTGAACAACTACCAATATTTTAGTGATAGGAGGTGATAGTTCGGACACCACCAACACAGGAGCCACAGATGGCCCATTGGGTAGCTCTGATGCCAAGGTCAGGGGGTGGTCAACAGATGTCCTAGAGACCGGAATTTTTTTATTGGCTCCACCGACAGCTGATTTCCATGGAGGACTGGCCCTACTCTAGCATAGATTTCATTGGTTATCTTGACCTCCCACTCCTAGAGGGAGAGGATTGGGATGAAGCACTTGGTAAGACTCATTTTTTATTTTCATGAGTATTATGATTTTATTTTATTTTTATGTATGTTCTGACATTAAATCCATGTTTGTGTAGATGTTGGCCCAGAGAGACCTACATGTTTGTCTCCGATAGCAAGGTGAATCCCTCGTGACTTTGATATTTCCCCTCATGGTGAGAGGGGCGAGGAGGAGGAAATCATGAGCAACTTGGAGGGAATCACCCGAGGGGTCCCGGACTATGCGCGACTCGACGATGTTCCTATTGCATACCAGAGACACACTGTAGGGGTGTCAAACTGAGTTCACCGCTTGCTGAGGCGGCTTGTACGGGAAATGACATGCTATCACGAGAATCATGTCAATTAGACACTAGGTTTTATTTCTGCATATTTTTAAGAGACATGATGTCTTAGGATGTAACAGAAACACACATATTTTTTTGAAATTATGATGCACACTGATGCAAACATTCGATATATTTATATATACATCTATTTTCCTATATGGATATTTTTCATGTGATGATGATTTTACAGATTACACAAATTTCTATCTAATACAATGTTAGCCACTATATCAGTTAATTTATTCATTCGCCTAGGAATATGTTGATATGTGATATAGTCAAAATGTCTTTCTAGTAAACGAATACGTAAATACAACCTTAGAATGTGAGGGTTTCGAACTGAATAATTTCCATTAAGTTGAGGAACGATAAGCTGTGAGTTTAGATTTACAACCAATGCACGTATGCTAAGGGTAATTGCCTTGGTTAATAGTTCAATGACAACACTATACTTAGCGACATTTTTTGTAGCTCATCCTAGACAGATACCTTGCAGATCTATCAACTCACCAGCAAGATCATAAATCACCCAGGCTGCCAAAGACAAGTTCAGGGTACTGTGGGAAGCACCATCCACAAAACCGACATAATGGGTAATAGGAATTTGCACAATAAGCAATGACCCAATAAGCAGGAAAACGGTCGCAAAGCACACCAAGCCAAAAATGTACAAAAATGAAAAGAACACCTATGTACAAAACATGCACGAATGACTCATGCATAATATTTTTTAAGATACAACCCATTTCTAGGCTGATCCAGAGGATGACCTTCGTAATCAATGAGTTCATAGGCCCCATTCCTCAAAACACGTTTGAAAATATAGGGCCCATGCCACATGGGTTGAAATTTTCCTGCCCCTAGCTTATCATGAGCTTGGTCATACAGGAGGATGAGGTCTCCTTCTACGAAGGATTGAGCAGAAACTAACTGGTGAAAATGAGCTTTGACCCACTTCTTCTATGCCTTGATGACCAAAGCAACAAAGTGGCGAGTTTCATCTAGCCTTTCTAAGTAGAGAGGACGCTTTTCTTCAGGTGAAGTGTTGGTCAGTAATTCAATAGCCAACTTGAGGGAAGGTATTTCACACTCAATCAGAAGGGTAGCTTCCAGACCGTAAATAAGCTGAAATGGAGTGAATCCGGCCGCATCCTTAACTGAGGTTCGGTATGCCCAAAGAGCCAAAAATAACACGAGATGCGAGTTGGATTTGTGCATCCTAGTCGTATGTTGAAGCATGGTGACAAGAACTTTATTCAAGGCTTCAACCTGGCCATTGTCTTGAGGATACTACGACATTGACCTGTCGTGACGTAGACCCAACTTGGAAGTCAACTCCACCACCATATAATGTCAAAAATGGGAACCATGATCGGTAACGATGGCTTGAGGGACACCAAATCTAGAAATGATGTAATTGAATATCAACTAAGTTGTTGTCTTACTGTCAGCCGCAAGTGTAGGCATTTCTTCGTCCCATTTGGTGAAGTAGTCCACAACTACGATAATATAAGCATGCCCCCTGGCTGAGTGAGGGTTACACATCATAAAATCGATGCCCCACTTCACAAAGGGATCAACGGTAATGATACGGTGGAGATGTGCAGGCGGCGCGCGCATATTGCGTTGATAGATCTGGTAATAATGACATTTACAAATAGCGACAATGTAATCCTTGAAGATGGAGGGCCAGAAATACCCAGCACGAAGAATGGTCTATGCAATGGCATAAATAGACATGTGACTGCCACAGGTGCCACTGTGATGGGCTTTCTCAGCCTCCTCGAGAGTCAAACACTGACGGAGAATGGAATCTACTCCGATGCGGTAGAGTGTATCTCCGACTATACGATAAGGTTATGATTGATGACAGATGCGTCGAGAAGCATCCTTCATAAACTCAGATAAAAAGTAGAAGTATGAATATATATATGATGATATCACCGTACCAAAGATCAATGGTGCTAATCAGAAAAAGTGTATCACCCGGAATGAATTCCTCGGAACCAAATGGAGCGGAGTCATAGGGGAGGGACTAGATAAAATCGGGAAAGATTAATGATTTCTTCGACTTGGCAGTAGTAAATTCAAAATATAACTCTTCGAGGATAACAATCCACTTCCATTACTTGGCCCCCAACAATTTTCGAGACAATATATAGGTCATTGGGTTGCAGTCGGAAATCATAGTCACAGTATGCAACAGAATGTAATGATGAAAACGTTGAACTTCTTTGATGACACCCAATGCTAACTTCTTGACATGGGCATAATGCATTTTGGTATCGATAAGGTTACAAGAGAGGTAGTAAATAACATGCTCTTCACCGTCATCATTGTCTTGCACCAAAACCATGGAAATCGTACTGAAAGTGATGGCTAAATAGAGGGAAAAATCACGATGATAGTTCAGAGGACGCAATAGAGGAGAGTTGAAAAGCAACGTCTTCAGTGCATCAAAATACTTCTAGGAAATATCATCCCAAAGGAATTGGATGACCTACTTTAATAACCACGTGAATCCTTTAGCCACTTCAACATAGTTAGGTGTAAAACGACGTAAAAAATTAGCTTTCCCCTGCAGACTCTACAACTGATGTAATGAGGATGGAGAGGGGAGATTATAAAAGCCTCAAATTTGAGCAGATTGAGGTGAATTCCATCTTTGGAAACGATAAAACCCAATATTCTACCGGAATTGATGTAGAAGACGCATTTGTACAGATTTAACTAGATGTTATAGCGTCAATAGAGAAGAAATATTTGACGAAGATGGTCAGGGTGATCCTTACGTTTAGCTGAATGAGCTAGAAGGTCATCCAGATAAGGCTGAACGATGTGTTTAATATCGTGAAAATCATATGACATCTCTCGCTGAAATGTGGCCCCATCATTTTCAAGCCAAAAGGGAGCTTTTTGTACGCGAAAGTACCCCAAGGATAGATGAAGGCAGTCTTATGTTGATTAGTCGGGAGAATGTTAATTTGGTTGTAGCCAGAAAAATTGTCCATCAGGGAAAAGATCGTGTAGTCATCAATGATTTTATCAATAAAGGGAGTAGGATAGTTATCCTTAGGACAGGCCCAGTTTATGTCACAATAATCAACACACACCCTATGGTACCTTATTTATTATCTATAGGGACAATGTTGGATACCCATTTTGTCAAGGGAATCAGATAGATGAAACCAGCTTTGAGAAGTTTTTCAACTTCACCCTTAATGGTGGCAGCCTTTCAAGGGTGCACAAGATGAATGCGCTGATGAATAGGCTTCGAACCAGGGTAGGTAGGAATCTCATGTACCACTATGCTGGGATCGATGCTGGGAATCTCTTCATAGGACCATGTAAATACATAAAATAACACGCGGAAAAGGCTAGTATAAACCTGAACTTCATCGGAAGAGCAGGCGACCTCGATATGGATGTTCTCGAAAATTCATGGTTTCACGGAAATGTCGATAGGCATCGTTTGCGTGATGTTACTCAAGTTACCCTCCGTAAAAACTTCATGTGTCAGAATAGGCATTTGAAGCGGAGGAGAAGGAACTTGATATGCAAACCTCTCAAGACACGTAGAAATGGCCACTAGACCAGGCATGAACAAGGAACGATGATGGCTATCACCCCACAGAGGATCCTCAAGAGACATAGTTTCCACGATGGATTCATCAGAAGGAAATATCTCTTTCAAGGGATCAGGTGAATCCAAATTTCCAAGCCAAGGGGATTGAGAATAAGTGTCAAGAGACATGTTCAAAGGAGCATGATCATGAGGCGGAGGCTCTCAAGCCGAAATAATTTCACAATAGTCAATCTCGATTGGACTTAATGGCATCAAATCTCCGAAGGAATCAATCTGTTCAGGTGAAGGGATGATCCATGGGTTGTCAAACAAAGATATCATATTAATATAAACAATGTTGGGTGGAGGAAGAGGAAAAATACCCATGAGGGTAGGATCTTTGAAGAGACCCAAACCTATGCTCTCGTAGGGAGTATGAATTTGATCCACATGCGGAATGTTGTTCTCGGAAGAAGAAGTGAAGAACGACAATTGATCAACAGTAACAATCTTTCCTTCGTGCGGGAATTTCATAACATGAAAGAGGGTGGAAGGAACACACAACATGGCGTGAGTCCAACTACCACCGAGGAGAAGATTGTAACTGAGCCTGGCGTCAAATACTTCAACCTCAACATTGACTATATTCCCTTCTAATGTAATCAGAAAACTAGCGAGAACACCAAGAGGTTTAGATTCGATTACATCAAACTCTTCAAAGGCATTTGGTGATGAATTCAGAGCTGGAGAACCAATGACTTTCCAACAAGCAAATGACATGACCCACGTGGATGCACCCTCGTCCACAACCACCCGATGGATATTCAGACCATTAAGACCAACTTGTATGATGAGTTCAATTTGGTGCGGGAGTCGTGGAATGAAATTCTCCAAGTCGAAAGCGAGAAGGCTAGAATCAGCAGGATCAACTCCGCTGATCACAGATAACAAAATCTTTCATTGAGATGAACAACTCTGAAGTACTTCTAATGCAGACATTACAGATGGCCCCTGAGCTAGATCCTAAAAAATGTTGTAATTTTGAGCAACACGGGTGTTGGGATTGTAAGAATACTTATGGATTATACCTTTAGAAGGTGATCATACAATGGGCTCAGTACTGGGCCTTTCAATCTGAAGAGGGCCAGAAACAGGCGGAGGAGGAGGACCATTAGCAATCTCCTTCGCTGCTGCCTGACATGATCCAGTATAATCTTTCAAGCTAGTAGCAATAGAAATGGATGCAGAATCGTTCATCATGAAAACATGAGAGCCAAATGCGGTAGAGGATTGAGGTTTCTCTACCATCTCGATCTTCTGTGATGGGAAAGGTTATTTGAGAACTGCCATAGTTCCCTGGGTGCCTTTGAGCAATATACTTACTTCGGCCCATCGAGGGTGGTCCTTGGTCTAGTTCTCTTCGTCACAAATCAAACAAGGGTACTTTGGCTTCCATTGTGAACCATTTTCAGCACAAGGTTTAGACACATCCTGTTTCTAGGTATCGGCTTTGGCCTGACCTTTACCCTTCTTTTTCCCCTTGGAAGTTTTATTTGCCGGATTGGCCTGAACAACATTGACTTCTGTGGTAGAACTAGAATTCAGGGTAGGCTGAGAAGCAGTGTCATTGGAAGGATTAGAATTTTGCTTCCCAGGATTCAAAGATGAAGACTTCCGAGAATTTTGAGACAAAGAACCGATGATGCCATCAATGGATGGCGTCGCCACCACTTTGGAAGTTCTAAGTCAAGGAGCATCAGGCAAGATATCATACAACGTGCCAGACCGAGAGTACACAAGATCAAGGTACTGGGCACAAGCAATGGCCTGTTCTTTGGTTACACATGCCCCCATAGCTATGTCTTTAGCGATTTGATTGACAAATGAGGTAGTGAACCAGTCAGTCAGAATCTGATCAGGAATATCAAACTTGATCAAGTGACGACGACACCTCCATTCATGAATATGATCCGAGATATGAGTAGCTCGGTCCTGTTTCAAGGATGTGAGGAGGTGTCTCCCGGTCTCATAACGAACCGGTAAATAAAAATGTGTAAGAAATGTGATGGCTAAAGAGTTGAAATATTGAAAAATGCCACGAGATAATTTAGTGTACCACTTTGCAGTGGCACCAGTAAGAGTCCATTGGAAACGACAGAGTTAGATGGAATCATCAACCCAAGAGTTAGAGGAACACCACAAGTGGTAGGTCATAACATGTGCTTGGGGGTCTTCTCTGGACTTGCCTTTAAACTTAGGACAATCACCAGGAATATTGGCTGGAACTAGAGGCCAATATGGGTTATGAAGAATTGGATCGTTCATTAACTTTGACACACCTGGCAGTTCCAATGTAGCGAGCAATGGTAATTGAGGATTAAAATGCATTGACAGTCGTTGATAAGGACCGATGTTAACATTCCACCTAGGCTGGGAGAAATTCTACCCCATATTTTTTTTCCCGAAGGATTCTGACCATAGGGGTTATGAGCAAGATAGTTATTCCCATACTGGGGTTGAGGACCAGGATACTGATTCTGAGCATACCATTGGGGTCCCTGCTAAGAAACATATGGATTTTGTTCCAGAATGTAAGCATTGCCTTGAGGTGGATTATACACCATCTGGGATTCATTTTGAGGGTAATAAGTGAAGCCTTGGAGCGTACTATATACAGCTTGATATTGACCTTGAGGAGGGTAATTTGTGCCTTGGGGTTGAGCAGGTGGACCCTACTGAGAAGGTTGAATGAGCTACTGGGCTAGTTGAACGGGTTGAAGCAGCTGTTGGGCTGGTTGAACAGGTTGAACCGGCTGCTTAGCGGGTTGAATCGTCTGTTGAGGCTAGGCAGGCTGTCCCTGCGGAGAAAGTTGGCCTAGATACTGAAGGCCATTGGGTTGCCCTTGTGGAAGAGGTTGGCCCGATGTTTTCGATGGAACAAGTTGTCCCTGATAACCAGGTTGACCCGAAGCAGGACCATAGGGTTTTCCTTTTTGCACAAAGTTCTGGCCTTCTTGAATGTAAGGCTCCTGCTGTTGTACAAAAGGTTGTCCCTGTGGTGGACACATTTTCCCACCAGGAATGTAAGATGCTCCTGGTTGATATTGATATTGAGGCTGACAGGAAGGACTGTAGGGTTTCTGGACCAAAGGTTGACCCTGTAAGGGTTGGCCTTGCAGACCATAAGGTTTTCTTTTTAAGGGTTGTCCTTGTAGACCTGAGGGTTGTCCTTGTATCAAAGTCCCTTGATGAGGAATAGTCTGATAGGGATCCACCAAAGGTAGATAAAAAACCTAATTTGGATCGATAGGAGGAAAATATACTGGATTACCATAGACATCATAGTGATGCGGAGGGTTGACAAGAGGTTGGGGCTACTGAGAACCATGAGAGTTCTGCTGCTGAACAACCAACATATACTCTTCAAAATTAAGATCACCAGGAATAGCAGAGGAAGTCGTAGCAACACTAGAGGTAGGTGTGGCCTCCACAGTGTGAGGTTGTGATTTACCCAGGCCAGGATTGACAGGCCACGTAGGATTAAGAAAGATAGACCTGTGAGTGTGAAAATATCCTAACGACTGATGTGTAACAACCGGTGCAGACGAAGTCACACAGACAGTAGGTTGGACTAGGACAGATGTAACAACAGCCAATGAACTGGGTGTGGAAGGAAACATTCCTAACGAAGGAAGGATCGAACTCCTGGGAGGAGTCAATGTACTGGACTGTGCTATGGATGCAACAGTAGAAATAATATGACTCAAAGTTCAATAACCGGGTGGAAGTGACACCGATCCGAGGAGAAGATTGATCAG